>CM039131.1:54119803-54163556 GCA_022036555.1 Microstegium vimineum | reverse complement strand
AGTTAAAAAACCATCATTTGGAATTAGATAACAAATGTGGTTGCCTACTCTATGGTTGAAGGCTGACTTGCAAAATTTTGAAAGAAGGCAAACTAGAGAATACTCACACACTGTCCTTTTCAAGGCTGTTTGCCACTTGATTCAAAAAGTCCAGAGTGAACATGTGCAGGCAGATCTATACAAAAGGGGAGAAAAAGATAATGTGCAACTGTTAGACTTTGGAGGGAGGAAGCACGAAAGAGAATGATAAGGGAAGGATAGAATCATACATTGCTCCAACAATAGCGAAGTCGCCCTGTTGATTGATTAATTTCAGTTGTCATAGCTGCATCCATTTCACTGTACTCAACCACTGAGAGAGGTCCACCACGACCTCGTTGAACAAATACCCCAACATTCTCTTGTGGATAAGCCTGTTGAGTATTCAATTCATCAATGAGGTGCATTGCTATGGCAATGGTAGCCCACCAGTTTGAAGCATGAGATTGGACTGTACCTTCCTAACCACTTTGGCGGCAGAAGATACACTTTTGTCAATGAAGTACCCTAAGAATGTAGGATCTGCAACTCGAACCTATAAACATGGCACTAGTCAGAAAAAAGAAAAGGAAAACAAAACACAAGGATTTATCTCAAAACATATGTCCTCACCAGTGCGTTGTCAACTCCGTAGCAATCTACATATTTCACACCCCGTGCAGACATATCTTCCAACAACTTTTTGGACTTCAGCGCTGTGAGATGTTAGGATAGCCAAATTAATCATCCAACTAACAGGATTGTTTAGTAAATGATGCGATTGAAGTTGCATTTTGTTATGGGGATTACCAGCATAAACTCCACCATTGCCATCAGGAGCCTTTGCTACCTGGTTTTAAGCACAACAAAAACAAGAATGTCACAACTTAGCATTGGAAAATAGTCAGTATAAAAAACAGTTTGTAAAATGAAATCTGAATTCAACAATTGGACTCCACGAGTCAAACTCGTAGATCAAGTTGCAAACACAAAAAATTATGGCTCCCGACTATACAAGGTCAAAGCAAAGTTTAGAAGTTGAAGAAGATTGTACCCTATATGGTGTCTCCATAATAAATCTACCGTCAGCAGAAACGCATGGAAGTGTGCCTTGTTGGAAAAATGTCACCTGCCAAGAAAAGGTTTAAGCCTAATCAGGAAACAAATCTCTTACTAATGAATTGGGAGTCTTGTGCGTTTTGTTGAAATACGATGGCTTATTTAGCACGGCAAATAATTTTTAGTAGCACTTACTTGGTCAGGGTCCAAGCCAAAATATCTACGGGTTTCAAAGAATTTGCGAGTGGCAGCATCTGTAAAGGGGCTTGTCATTACATACCAGTGGATCAGCACAGTGTTACTTGGACCTGCAAGTTATTATCAGTTTGAGTGTGATAATCTGAAGTGAAGAAAAGATAAATAACTCGAAATGTGATGGATTAAAAACTATTACTTTCACTAGATTGAGCAGCCAGCTTTTGAACACACAAAATACGTTCAGCTTGGAGTTGGAAAAGTGACTTTCCAGATGGAAGTCCAATATCTGAGGCAAAAAAAAGCAAGTTACGTTATCCATCATACAGAATGGGACATTACATTTTAGGAGAAGGCCAATTACACCATAAATAAGGAGGCAAATACAACTTTTGCCATTTTGATAAAATTCTACGGCATAGATAGATGCCAAATAGACAACATGGGAAATTTAGTGGTCCTCATTGACCAAAAAATATGTTACATATGAAGCAAGAAATAATTCATAGCAGCAATAGCATGCATCTCTGTGGTTCCAAAATAGGAAAAGAAAACCCATAACACTGCACATGTTAGATATGAAGGTAAGTATTAACATACAACGGTTCAGATTAAAGCAACTTACTGAAACATCCCTTAGGATCTGAGCTTCCCAGTCGAGTACCCTGCGTGCAACATTAGGAGAAATACCATGTGCACATTATTTCCCAATTCAGTGCATATGTATATATATACCAGAGTACCAGACACTAGACAGCAGAAGACTTCTCAGAATTCAGAGTACCTGACCACCGGCCAAAAGGACAACGGCCAGCTTCCCCTCCGAGATGGCTTTCAGCCCCTTCTTCCACCATCTTTCTTTGTCCCCAGGAGACCTATCCTCCACCTTCGAGACACTAGATTCGGGCACGGGCTCGACAGCAGGCAATGGGATGCCTGTGATTGGGATGAACACCACATAAGGATGCCAGTTAAAGATTCACGTGACATAGAGTTATACATTGGAGCAACGAATATTCGTCCACCTCTCACCTTGTGATCCAAGGGAGCGCCGGATGATCCGATCGATCCTTGAAAGGTCTAGACTCTGTAGAATACAGCACAGAATGTGATTTAGCAACTGTCAGAGTGGTAAGATGAAAGAAGAAAAATGCTGCAGACTTCCTTGTGCTGATAGAACAAGAAAACAGTTCAAGGACATTGGTGGAACTGGGAATTGCCCAGAAACACATATAGAAAACTATTATATTAGTACGACGAATCATCTTATCCAAAAAGTATTAACTTAACTGCTTGAAACCAAATCAATAAAACATCCCTGAAGAATTCCAGCTTAGAACGAAATCTATTGTGTGCAGAATTCGTACCCCGTAATAATAATAAAAAAGGTTTATGAAGAAATAGTCCTTAATAGCTCGATAAAAAAAACAACATGAATCTTTGCCGTGGCATCGACGAGGGGAGAAGAGTTCCACAACAACAGAACAACAACCGCACTGATAATTCCAACGAAAGAACAGACCTTACCACGCGGAATTCCAACTAAAAACCAAATCTTTGCTGCGAAACGCGAAAGCCTGCTCATTGCTGCTCACCTCGATGTCCCGGACGAGGAGCTCCCGGTCCTCGGGCGAGAGATCGTCCCAGAGCGCGAAGGCGCCCTCCTGGCCATAGTCCTTCATCCTCTCTAGCATCGCCTGCGGCGGCGCGGCGCCCCATCTCCCCACCGGTCCCGGCGCCGACAGGCCGACCACCATCTCCTCCTTCATCCCTTCACCTCTCTGCTGCGCTCCGCTCCTCCTCACCGCCCACCGCACAAGCAAGCAGCAGGACAGACGACAGAGCAGGTAGTGGGAAATGAGAGAGAGAGAGAGAGAGAGAGAGAGAGAGGGGGATTAGAAAGAGAGAGAGAGGGAGAGGAGATCTGTGATTGGGCAATGATACTGGTTTGGCCAAAGATGCCAACTCGGACGACGGATTTGTTCTCGGATCGCCGTCGCCGGTGGGTGAGCCGCCTCCGCCTGCGTGTTTATATACCGGGCGTGATCCCTATGCAAGTGTACCTGTGTCAGTCTAACACTCCTCCCCATGGATTAATTTGGACGAGCAGATTACAGTGAACGCCGTTGGACTGTTCCTCAACGAGATAATTGTTATTATAGGACTCTCAAACGTGTGTCTTCGCTATTATACATCGATTTTATTAAAATAGGACTTTAAAGATGAACACTTTGTTTTTCATAACATTTTGCTCCTTTAATTAGATTTCTCATCTTAATATATATATTTTCTCGTATTGATCGTATTGCTCTTCTGCTAATTCATCTATTATTCCCAGTGTCCTTCCTTTCTCGTACGCGACTCGCCTCCCGTCACCCCGACGCCCCTCGGGATTCCCAGCGCCGCCGCCCACCGCCCCAATCCTATCCCCCCGCTGCTGCTCTTCACCATGGAGGGAGGAGAGCCTCCGCCAGTAGGTGTTCACGGAGGGACGTCGCAGATCGCCATGGACGTCCGGTCCTTCACAGAGCTCCCCTAGCCCTAGGTGATACTGGGCTTGCTGCGGCGGCTGGAGGATGGCCATGGCGCCCGGAGCCGTGGACGCGACGCTTGGAGGTCTGGCCGCACGGGCGGGAGACGCTGGAGGCCTGGCCCTGCAGGTTGGAGGCGTGCCCAAGGCGCCTGGAAGGTTGGCCGCGCAGTATGTAGGCATGACTGCGGCCTGGGATGGCCTCGCTGCGCAGGCTGCAGGGGTGGCCATGGCGGATGATGGCCTGGCAGCGCAGGCTGACCTTTCAGATGCACGGGAGGTTAAAGGTAAGTGAGGGCCAAATACATGTATTTAAGACTCTAAATTGATTAAAAGGAGCAAAATTTCATGAAAAACAAAGTATTCATCTTTGGAGTCACATTTAGAGTCCTATAATAGCAATTATCTCTCCTGCAAAAAATCTAACCCTGTCACGTCATCTTATGTGGAGGATATGGTTATATATTTGTCAAGGGTATTATTATTAGGACACGGCTAACGCACGCACAACCGTGCCTTAAGTCGTGCGCACGCACGCCCACCTGCACAGAACATCATCGTCCTCAATTCCGGCTTCCTTGCCCCCGTCGTCGCTCACCACCCTGCCGCGACGAGCTAGGGTTTCGGCGGAGATCCACGGTCGCGGTCGCGGTCGCGGCCATGGAGCTCCGCCGAAACCCTAGCTCGCCTGCGGCACCACCCTCTTCCCCTTCCCCCACCCCCACCGCCACCGCATGGCCGGCGCCCCCGCCCTCACCTGGCCCGACCGCCATCCACCGCCGCCAGGGGCCCTAAACCGCCCGCCGGCATCCCCAGTCTGGCCGGCCTTCTTCCCTTAACCTCCCTTCCTTCTAAGCCCGCCGGAATTTGGGGAGAAAGAAGGGAAAGTTCGCCGGAACCCTGACGCGAAGGAGGAGGAGGAGAAAACCTACCTCGCCGGATCCGCCATGGTTGGATCCACCATCCGCCGGATTCGCCATGGTCGGAGTGGACCCACCGAATCCACCATGGACGGTGCGAGGATGCAGTGGGGAGCAGGCACGAGGGAAGCGGTGGATCGCGGGCTCGCCAGAGGAGGTCGGCGAGGGGGGGCGGATCCTCCATGGCTGGCGCGGATGGGGGCGAGGAGAAGCTCGGCACAGGCGGTGGGGTGCAGGCGTGAGGAGGACGTGCGAGTGGTGCGTGCGATGTGCCAAAGGAACAGCCGCCCGAAAAGAAGTCATTACCTTATTATTATAAACTCTCTCTAGTAAGTACTGTACCAATCAGTTCCCTATTCATTTTCCGCAGGTTCAATTTCGCATTGCAGTGGATCTTCAGGAGAAGAATTCAGGCAATTCTGCACTTCTAGCTTCACAACTGTATAGTAGTAAAATGTGCAGAATCCAGGAAACAACCAAGGACTAAAAGTTGCCCGTGCCTGCCCATTTCCTCATTTTCTCTCAACTAAAAGATACGGAAAGAAATTGTCCCGCCAAGTTGTTTCACCTCCCTCCTCTCGTGAAAGTCCTCGTGGCTTTCACCTCGTGTAACCGAGCGATAGCTGAGCCCGACGCATCCACGCCAGTCCTCTTGCAAAAGTCACGCGCTCACCCCACGCCGTCGGTCACTCCATGGTGTTGTTCCCTTGCGAAAGTTCCGCTCCATTGCTCTCATCTTGCACCTACAGTCACGGTCTCATGAACACGGACGCGAACACACTCGTAGTCTCATCCTCGATCCTGAGTCTCGACTACTCTTGATCGAGCGAGCGGTGGCGATTCCTAAACCCTAGTGCCATCTGGAGTCTTGGAGAAACAGTAATTTCCAAATTTGGAGTTTTGCAATCTGCTGCTGCTCCCACCATGGTGGAACGGTATAATGGAATGCTAATTTGTAGGGACAACAAAGTTTGATGTAGAGAAACCCACAAGAGACATTAGTGTGGGGTGTGGGATGGCACAATCTTTTCACACGATGGCTGTGGATAGTTTTTGACGTGGGTTTAGTAGTTGAGATAAGTATACGTGCATGCAAAAGCAATTTAAAGTAATTTCAGGTGAGACTAGATTTATGAAGTTAGTAGGAGTTGGCACATTTATTGTATTATGTGACATGGATTTATTTATTTAATGTTGGTCGATTCCAATGACAATTATAAGATATGGTGAGATACATGTACCAGGTGAGGTGTATGTGTGGAATAATAGGATTGAGGCATGTGCTTTCAAAATAATCGTGATTGCTTCATTAATATCCATGTAATCTGCAAATAGAATAGAATTGAGACGTGCGTGTGAATTATAATTATCATAGACGTTTTTTTTTCCATTACAACACACGGGTATTTACCTAGTTCACAAAAAAAAATGCCTGGACATTTCAGGCACCTTATGTTTGTCTTTCTTAATCGGCTATTAATCACATGATACAACAAGGATAAACCATCACCTATCCACCCACCCAGCCCTCTGTTTGACTGACACGGAGGGTCACTACAGGGCACCTAATCTCTGGCATATTTGACAGGAGATTGCTGGGAGGAGTAGCAACAGATGAGGCGAGATGATGCTGGAGTGGAGGCATGATGGAGAGCATGTGCCGTGCATGGAGTTCGCGTAAATTTTCATTTTTGGAAGCTTATGTGTACTGGCTGCTGGTTGCCATGCATGCCACCTGATGATCTGCACGATACGAGCATGACTGTGACTTCCTGACGACGCGTCGGTCTGCACTCTGCAGCCTAGCGTCGTCTTCATGGCCGCACCTACCTCTCTTCTCCCAGTTGGGACTTCCGATCAGATGGCAGACGAGTAAACTCGCATGCATTCATGCTCGCGTCGCCCACGTCTGCATTTACATGACTGTCTGCCGAGCGCCAGCACCAGCAGTACAAAACTCCATGATCCATCTATTCATATAGCCATGGCGGACGATCAGTACTACTTGTCGTAGCTGTTCCATGCACGCATGCAGCATGCTCCAACTCAGCTCAGCTCAGTTCAATCCATGGCCGACAGTGTTTGCTGTTGTTTCTTTCCTCACTTTTTTTTTTGCAACCTGACCTGTTTAGATCTAAAATTATTTGGAATAGTGACACGGTAGCATTTTCGTTTTTATTTAGTAATTATTGTCTACATATGGAATAACTAAATTCGAAAGATTCGTCTCAAAAATTACAATTAAAGTGTGTAATTAATTATATTTTTTTACCTACATTCACTACTAGAAAACACGCATTTGGTCGATGTTCAAAATGAGTTTTAGTCCCGAAAATTTTTACGTCCGGAACGAATAGAGTCTCTTTTAGTCCCGGTTGGTGTTACCAACCGAGACTAAAGGTTCATAACATTTAGTCCCGGTTAGTAATACCAATCGGGACTAAAGGAGACTCTTTAGTCCCGATTGGTGTTACAAACCGGTGGTAAGCTACGCGCGAGGCTGTGCATGAGGTCTCGGGTTCGAAACTTGGAGGAGGAGGAGGACGCATAAGGCTGGACGAAAAACTCGAAGCTCGTTAGCTCGCTCGACTCGTGGCTGGCTCGGCTCGACTCGAGCCGAGCCAAGATTTTAGCTCGTTAGCTATAACGAGCCAACTCGAGCCAGCTCGCGAGCCAAAAGAGCCACAATTTTAAGGAAAAAAGTAGTATAACTTATATTAATTTTTGTATATTAGTATACTACAACATATATGTTAACACATATTATTTTTTTATTCAATTTAAGACGGTTAGATATTTTATTTTTGTATTATTACTATTATTAAGTTTTAGATAAATACAAATATTATATTTTATGATTTTTTTATACCTGGCTCGCAAGCTTAACGAGCCGAGCCGAGCTGGCTTTCTGGCTTGTTAGGATAACGAGCCGAGCCGAGCTAGCTCGTTATCCTAACGAGCCTTAACGAGCCAAGCCTTAATGAGTCGAGCTGGCTCGTTATCCAGCTTTAAGGACGCATGTTCGAAACTTGGAGGAGGAGGACGCAGGGATGTGAGATATTATTTTTTTCTTTTACACAAGCACCTTTAGTCCCGGTTCATGGACTAAAGGAATGAATAGTCCCGTTTGGGAAATCGAAACTTGGAGGACGAGGATGTAGGGACGAGAGATATTATTTTTTTCTTTTACACAAGCAACTTTAGTCCCGGATAGCCCCGGTTGGGAAATCGAAACTTGGAGGACGAGGACGCAGGGATGTGAGATATTATTTTTTCTCTTTTACACAAGCACGGAACCGGGACTAAAGGAAAGAATCTTTAGTCCCGGATTCCCAGTTCCGGTTAGGAAAGCCGGAACTAAAAGGCCTTACGGACCGGGGCTAAAAGCTCTTTCTGTAGTAGTGATTTAATATTCAATTAATGCGTTTAAAGATTCGATGTGATAAGAATTTTTGTAAAATTTTGAAATTTGGAAGTGAAGGACTCAGACAGTGAATGAAGAGATTATCATATTAACCCCGGCCCAGGTACTACATCACATCCACTGAACATTTGACAGCTCCATCAATGAGTGATTGCACGCTTTAGCTTTTTATTTCAGGAAGTAGCGTGTCGACGATGCAACAGTTGTTGAGTACTACTACAGTACATGGAACTGAAGAAAAGGGGCCGGCAGATCATCAGCCTGCAGCAGATCACCGACACCAAGCTGCCTGCCTCCGGCTCTGGGTGATGAAAAAAAGGCTTGCATTCCAAGCGAGTTCCTAGTTCCTACCCGAGAAAAAGCATCGCCTTTTCACTCGCCCCCCGGGTAGATTGATTGATCACTAAGGGCACCACCAATGGAGGCTAAGGCCATGTTTAGATTGGAGAGATTAGTGACTAGTGACTACTAATTAGTCTCAATTTTATTAAATACTTGATTACTAAAGGGACTAGTAGTGACTACTACATAGTGACTAGTGACTACTAATTAGTCTCAATTTTATCAAATACTTGATTACTAAAGGGACTAGTAGTGACTACTACATAGAAGTCTCAAGGGGGGCTGCTATTTGGGACTACTACATAGAAGTCACTAGTCACTGGTCCCTCCAATCCAAACAGGGTCTAACACTACTTGTGGTTTCAGTACAAATAAAGTGATCCACATAGACTAGTAAATGTTGAGACTATTATGTACACAATGCAAACTACCACTACTTGTGGCTCCTAAAGTGATTTTTTCCTTTTATCATGTCACACCTTTATTTTCTCTCCCTCTTCTTTTTTAGAATGAACCACTTTCTCTCTCCTTAAGCATATATATCTTCACCAAGATAATATGACAAGTTTAGAGTACCTACTTTTTTTATCCGAGCCTACATAATATTTGAGACTACAAGAAAAAAAACATACATTGAGGAAGCCCTAAGCAGTGGTAGATTTTACAGCTTCCCTTTTCACCCATCGTCTGTCGGTTGCCATCTTTAGACTTTGCTCTGGAGAAAGGCATAGACAACAAAAAAAAAACTTAGCTTTTCTGTCACTCAACAGCCCCAACAAAAATCCACGATGTCCCGAAATTATAGATAGTTTTTTTTAGAAAAAGAATTGTTTCGACCTCTGCGAAAGAAAGAAAGAAAGAAAACTGCCAATGTACATCTGCAACTGCAAGATGTGGTGTTAACCGACCACCTACCGTATCGGATTACCAACCGGATGGTTTTTGGTTTGGTGATATGTCACTTGTACTCGAGCTAGCAGGCCATCATCAAGTGGCGAGGGCGCTGCTAGCTGGTGCTGAAAAGGAGACTAATCCAAGTCACCGGACCGCAGAAGAGATGGGTTTCAACCGCGCTGGCGAACACAACCACCAGCAAACACGGAAAGATCAGTTCAGAGATGGGATCGCATTCGCATCAGATCAGACTGCCAAGCACAAGAAAAGTGCCAAACGATTTTGGTCATGGCTTCATGCTCTGCAGACACGCAAGCATATATGCCCAGCAGAGCCTCAGGAGGCCTGCATTCTTCTGATCTTCCTCACACCGCTTCTATGTTCATCATTATATTACAACTGATCATCATGGACCACAAAATGCCAGATTCGCCGGCCTTATCATTGCCGATTTTAGGGGCAAATAAAGCGTCCGGTTTCTTTCTGGTGCTCCTAATCGGAGGCTGTAGCGACCGCATGTACTGTGCTGTAGGGCGAAGGACACATTGGCTCTGACTGACTCGTGAACTCATCACTGTTGTGTGATTGTGTCGTTCATTCGCTCATTCATACTAGGTCTGGAGTCGCTGTCGTGCGAAGGGCCTATCATAATCCTATGGTTGCAACAAACTTGACCTCCGAACTAGAGAACCTTGCTCTGGTTTAATTTTGACATGATGTGTCCTACTCCTGGTTAGAATTCGGTTAGCATCTTTTTTTTTAGGAAAAAAGATGAAAGGAATGCATGGATGTGTGTTGATAGGCATGAGCTTGGTCTCACTCTCAACCACCTCCAGCCATCCATGTTGGTCTTTTCTTTTCTAGCCTGAAATGTTGTCTAGAAAGCTTTTAGATTTTTGTCTAGAAGCCAGCGAATCATGGAAGTAGTTTATCCGATTCTTTTGAAACAATTCCATTCTTCATCATCCAGACTGTAGCTAATTCCATTCTTCATACAACTGGTGGCCAGAGTTTTCGGTACTTCGCCTGATTATTTGTTCTGAATGAGGCCAATTTTTCTTTTCCTTGAAAAAACGCAAGGACGAGGCCAATTCTGCACTGCACAGCAGCAGTTTACATGTCTCGAAAAAAATCTCCTGCCAATTGTTTCTGAAAAATCTCCTGCCAATTGTTGGCCTGCCAGAAAACTATACGGAAAGCATTATATATATGTATCGTGACAAAAAAATATATATAGTGCAAAATTGACAGCTGACCTAGAGCAACTAACAACAGACGTCCACTTGCTAGCAAAAGTCTTTTGGCTTTGCACATACCACGCGCATATATTATACCATATATCCAAAGAGCAAAGAATATGCTCTTTGTTGGTGAGCCGTAGGATATCACTCTACCTTAATGATGTGAATTAGGCCACCATTATTCTGTTAAAAGTTGCATCTCATCATAAGATGGCATGGGATCAGATCACCAGGCCGAACATTCAGTTTGTTATGGCATCTGCTGCTTCAGTGTAACAACCAATCATTGACCATCTTTGTATCTGCATACTCCAATTGGAGGCTCAGTCTGCTTTGATTGCACTTTGCAGTAACCACAAGCTTTTTTACAGATGATAAAGCCCAGCACCACAAGACAGCCTGCATTATTAGAAGATCACCTCTCAAAGATTTCACCTGAAAAAACAAATATTGGAAAAAGTGCAGCACATAAAATCTACAAGGAAGCCACAAGTCAATGCTTGGACCTCTCAGAACAGATTGTTTTGTTTGTTTTTTAATGTAAAGAACAGAACATATTTTTTTTAGCTGTTCTGATTACTGTTCCGAAAAATAGTTCCAAGGACCACAAGCAAACAGAGATAAGACCTGTGATCTGTACTTTCCATGGCATCCAATGCATCTCCCAACAACTGATGTTGGCATCAACAATTATAACTCAACCACAATGTGGTAACCCAAACAAAGAACAAGCATAGCTGCCATCCACATTCAAGTACTTCAAGAATCAATGAATAAAGTACACATCAAAGCAACATTTTCAACTAGAATAAAAGCGAAACTCTGACCAGTGCAGCAGAAGCCAAATACAGGTAGAACTTAGTCCAATGCAACGATGCACATTAAAAAGTCTACCAAATTACAAGTAGTAATACACAGATGGCTGCTCGTAGACACAGTACAGCCCAGATCATTTCCTGGGATATTGAGGCTTCTCTGACAAGTAACAATGCAACAAGTGAATGCATGATCAAGTTGCTACAAAAACACAAACAACAGAAAGTATTGCCAAGTCTACCACCAGACAGCTTCCTGTGAATTAGACTGACTGATCCCATCAGCGCAAGGTAGCATATGACAACTATATTAGACTATTAGTTATGGATCCTCTACACAGTTACAACGAGCTGGAGTCTTGCTTGCAACATGCATCCTTGTTGAGCCAAGGGCCAAAGAGAGCTAAAACTAGGATTAGGACTAGGACTTTCTGTCCTTGCCAGGTAAGAATTTGTTTTCATATTTCCAAGATTGAATTCACTGGGGAGGGAACCAACCACTGCCGTAGAACTTATCGGATGACCTGGGCATAGCATGATTGACTTGCGCATGGTTTCTGTTACCATCATAAGCTGAAGCAGACCAGTTGGCTGCAGTGTTCTTATTCATGTTCTGTGGTGGAAGGTAGTAGTCTCTATTACCATCATAAGCTGAAGATCGATATGCTCGAGCATCATCAAGAACAGGAATATCACCCAGGAGAGTCCTGAATGCAAACACAAGGCATGGGTCTGACCAGACATGTTGAAATAGCGACGACAGGGCAGATCCAGGCAAACCATCAGATGTTTCACCTTGTCCTGCCTGTTGTCGCGGAATAGGAGCCTCAGCTGGTAAATTCTGGCATCCATTTTCTCTTGAAGAGTGTGGGAAGGATGCTCCCTCTGTTTGATTGAGAACTGAAGGAAGGTTTTCTGCTGAACTCCTGGTAGATTCTCCATCTTTCCTCTCAGGAACTACAGAAGAATTCTCCTTTCGCCTAGGTTTTTGGATTTGCTTTGGTTGTGGCAAATTAGTGATGTCTGTCTGTGTGCCGCTATGTTCATCTCTGGGTGTGTTATTTGCTTCCTGGCTAATCTTCAGTGCAGCTAAACGAGGTGATGATCTCAGAGGTACAGCAATCCCTTTGACAGGTTTAGTTTTGTACTTCTTTTCCTTTAGTTTCTCCTTCACATTTGCTCCTTTCCTAGTGACAAATTTAGCTTCCCCTAGAGTCTCTTCTACGGAGCCTGATTGGATGCTCTTACCTTCTGAAGCTTCAACCTGATCAGCTTCCCTTTGGATTGAGTCTATATCATCAGGCTTAGACAATGTAATATTTTCAGCATTCTCTCCACTTTCTGGATTTAGCAGAGCATGTCCCAGTGCATTGGTACCTTTCAGTAGATCATATCGATTAGACTCGTCAGCAGTATCCAGTTGTGTATGATCTGACAGTTTTCCTGTCTGAATTTTACAAAACAAATCAATAGTTGGGGTAGCAACAATCAATTATGAAAGAGCAATAGCAACAAGAAAAGAATTCCTTCCAATTCACTCAGAGTACAAAAAATGCATCATATTGGACAGATGGCAACCTACATCAATACAAGATGCATCTTGCATCAACCATAACAGAGGTGCATTGCAAGTACATATTGGACAGATTCAGAACCAGTGTGTATCAATGTTCAGGTGAATATAGTATTTTTTTTCCCCAAAAGGGCGGCAAGGGATGATTTGCCAGTGCATATAGGAAATATGTAATGAAGCTTTTTACAGTCCTTGGGGAAGGACCAAAATTAACAAGGGATTGGGTACCTCCCAAGTTATAATTCGTGGAACTTCTTCATACTTCTCGAAGGATGGTAAAATAGTTCATATGCAATTCATACATCTGTGACTTAAAAAGAATCATAATACGTTAAGAATGAACTCCTTGTCCGTTTGCATTTAATTGGCAATCCAATATTGGTTATGACAAGGTATCGAGGGGAAGTTCAGATGTGGGTCAAAACTTGATGCAACTTACATGATGAGATTGGTCCCCTTCAGTATGCAGGTCCCCAATTTTTCTTTTGTTTGGCAATCTAACATATCGACTGATGTCTCCAGATTCAAGATAGCGGTGCACATCCTTGAGAGAGCGAAATTCATATCCATTGATTGGATCAATATAGAACTGCAGATCGAAATGAACTGACTGGTTAAAGTTGCGGAACAAATGGCTTATAGAAACTCAGGCATCACAATGAAGCCTTAAGTAATATGAGCTAACATGTTAAAAAAAACAAGGTCCAAAGAAACTTATCAGTTTGAGATTTTCACAATCGAATCAGGGGATCGACGATATACCGTGTCACCCTTGATTTTAGATCCACATCGGTTCTTTCTAGGTTTGTATTCTTTCAACCAACCATCAGGCAACCCCTCTCCAGCAGGCTCATTCTTGCCATCAACCTAAGCAGATAGCAGCAAGTGGCAATGTAAGCAAAACTGTCAAATAGAACGGCCACACAAAAGAAAAAGAAAAGGAGAAAGGGAAGGACCTTCAAATCTACATACCAATGCAGCAGATTTTGCAGGAACAATCTTGCTTTGAGTTATATAATCATCAGAGCCCTCACAAGAATCCATAGTTACGCCCTGTAGAACAACATAAGATCATGTTTAGTTCAGCAAGACAACGTTAAGTCACACAATGAAACATAGGCATGTTTGGATACAAAAGTATTTTTGGAGTTTCAGGAAAATTCTATGGTTTTATAGCGCCATGAAGTGTTTGGACACAACATTATAGTTTTTAAAAAACCATAGTATTGCTAAAATTGAATTTTTTTTACTGTCTAAAATTGAATTCAGTATGGACTTTTAACAATTCCATTATAGACCTTTTTTTTCTTTCTAAACCATGGTTTTGCATGCCTATGGGTTCTAAAACTGTAGTTTCTTAATACCATGGTTTCTTAACTAACTATGAATCCAAACAGGGCCAAGGATGTTATCAACAAGGAAGTATGAATGAGAGTTTGCTTTGTAATTATGTTCTTGAATGAAATACACTGCCTCATGTGTTGCGCTAAGAAAACCAATGGA
The DNA here is from genome assembly GCA_022036555.1 of Microstegium vimineum. Lineage (NCBI taxonomy): Eukaryota > Viridiplantae > Streptophyta > Magnoliopsida > Poales > Poaceae > Microstegium > Microstegium vimineum. The sequence continues at coordinate 54,149,042 of CM039131.1, read as the reverse complement.
ACAAGGGCACAACTGCACAAGGCCATGGAGGGATGTAGCACTAGGCTCAAAAACAAACCTGAGAACCTGAAATTGTACTTATCCATTCCTAATTTAAATTCACTCATTTGGTCATTAATGGAACGTGACAATCTAAGCAAATCCTATCCCAGAGATGACCAACCATGCCCATGAGAAGTGAGCATCCCAGCTGTCATAAAAAAAAAGGTGAGCATCCCAACTTCAAAGAACCAGTTCGCCATACAACCTCAGATTCTAAAAGAACCAAAACACTTTTAACTATGAGGTTTTAATATTATATAACCTACCAGGTAAGTTGCTTTGAAGATTAACTGAATAAAAAAGTTTTAAAATAAACAAAGCTCTAAAAATACCTACGTTAACCTCAAAAAAGTCCTAACTGACAGGTCCCTTTTTCATGGGAATTTGTCTTTTTCTCAGTTGTTGTTTGACTGTCCAAATCGCACATTAGCATGGTGTTGTATGTGCAGGAACTGTCTGTGAAACAATTCAGGTACGAGTCCTAGTCTTGAGCAATTTTTAATTCACAGAAACTAGCCAACTACGGACACACATCCGTCAGGAACCTATCTTTTTTAACAGTTTTTGCGTCCAGATCCATAATCTCACACACATATATTTGAGTATATCACCAAACCAAGCACCACAGAAGCCACTGAAAGAGTTGCACATGATATCTCCAAGTCCAAAGCACCCGCCCGTGGTGTAAACAACAATCCAAGCTTCTAAGTTTCGGACACCCAAAGAGCCCCAATAGTAGCGCATAAAAAAATCAGCTAAAATACAACTTGTATTACGCATGCAGTGACTGACTGGCTTAAAATAGCAGCACGCGGCGGCAGCAAGAAAACGAGTCGGAGCAAGAAAGAACTCACCAGGCGACGCTACTGCCCGGCTTGGACGGCCATGGATGGATCTCGATCTCCACAGAGATTGCCACCGACAGGAGGTGAGGAAGAGGAGGAGGACACGGCAAGGTATAGCTGCTGTAGCGCCCCACTGCTCCACCTCCACGCACTAGTAGGAGGAAGGAGCAGGAGGAAAGGCAGCAGCTTTCTTTTACCTGTGGGCTGTGGGCAGTGCCCTGATGCCGCCGCGAGCCCGCGCGACTTTTGTCCGCTCCTCAGATACGATACGATGAGGTGCTGCTGCTGCGTCGTGGTGGTGGTGGTGGTGTCATGTGTCGACTGTGACACTGTCCTCTCTCTCTCTCTCTCTGCTGCGACATTTAACCTCTTGCGCTCCCTCTGCTGCTCTGATCGGGAATCCTGTATGCCGCAGCCTGCAGCCGACCATTTTCTTGCTCCTCCTTGGGCTTTGAGTAGTAGATCAGGCATCATAACAAAGCACTCACTCATCAGCTTTGGTCCAAAAAGAATACTACGTACTACAGAAATTCCCAGCACCTTTTTCTCTTTTCAATGGTGGTGATGGTGTAGTCTGAAGATTTGAGTTCAGTCAATGTTGTTTCTGCATCAAACAAACAAACTGCATGGTGTGGCTGTTTTGTAGCATTACTATCACGAGTAGTAGTACCGCCTCGCGCCTCTCCGAAAAACATAGTACAAGTGTAGGTTACTGTGCTAGAAAAATTAGATTATGTTTGATATTCATATTTATTGCTCCAAATTAATTTATTATAAAATACATTTATAACTAATTTAATAATATTTATTTGATGTCATAAATATTAATATATTTTTTATTTATAACCGAGTTAAGATACTAAATAGTGACCATCTGATTCTTTGAAGTCTACTGATACTAGTACTCCCTCCGTCTCTCATAGAGAGTGACGTTTTTGACTTTTCGACATCGTGTTTGACCATTCGTTTTATTTAAAATATTTTTGTAAAACATAAAATAAATAAATTATTATTAAAGTATTTCGGATGATAAAATAAGTCATGAAAAATAAATAATATTTTTATAAAAAATTTGAATAAGACCTTAAAGAAGATGATACGAATTCTAAAGTGATATTTTAATGAGACGGAGGAAGTACGTATTAGTACTACTTCCGTAGCACGGAGTATTATTTATTACTCATCACTTTGTACAATTCTGCAGTTGAGGTCTACTAGTAGGTCACATCAATGGTCATCCAATAGCCACTGCCAGTGCCATTGTGCCACTCCTCTTGGCTGCCTCAATTGGCCCTACCCTGAAAATCAGCACTCAGCACCCACGGCCGGAGCAGACAGATAAAAGTTTTTTTTTTTTTTTATCTCGGAAAGCTTTGTTCCTTTAGACGTTGGCTCCAGGCATGTCGCCGGAGACAAGATCCATCACATATGTGGGGGCTTGACTCAAGAAAACAGCAGAGCGAGAGCTAACCATGCTCGCCCCATGTTTGGCAAGGCAATCAGCCACTTTGTTGCTACACCTCAGACACTGCCGAACACTGTAGACATCAAAGAAAGTTCTCATGTACTCCCTCTGTCCCAAAAAGAAAAGTGTTATGGAATGTGTGCCGGTCAAAATTTTTCAACTTTGACTAAATTTGTAGAAAATACGTGCAACATTTATATCTCCATATAAATTTGTTAAAAAACTAGACTCAAAGATCTTTCCAATGATACTAATTATTTAACATAATTATTTATATATTTTAATATATAATTGCGGGCATTTTGAAAATGTTGATTTCTCGGAAAGCGAGAATGACATTTATTTGGGGATAGAGGGAGTAATCTTTAATTTGCCTGAAAACACTCCAGATCATTTGTTGTTATGACTCTTTTTAGTTCTGAGGCATCTGTCTCTAAAATGATTTTGACATCTCCAACTGAGCTACTCTTTCCAAAGCAAGAAGGGCAGCAAGAGCTTCACTTTGCAAAGGGCTGGTAACTCGCGGAAGATTACCTTAACCTCCTTCTAGAAAATTGCCTGTACTATCCCTTGTCACAAAACCCCATCCACCTTGTCCAGTGGCTTCTATGAATGCAGCATCAATATTTATTTTGTACATGTCATCCGGTGGCGGTTTCCATTTCTGAACACAAGATTGCTTCCTCTCTCCCATTTGTTTCCCCAGATTTGCAAAGTCCTTGACATAAAAGTTGATAGGGGATGGATGAGCAACCAAGCAGATTAAAGATAAAATTAGGGGTCATAGGGTCAGCGTCGTCACAAAGTTGAGATGATTAAGATAGAAAGAGTTCTTCCCGATCTGAATGGCAGAGCAGAAGAGTCAATCAAAAGGAGATCAGACGGCAACAGGAAGGGATCCGTTTCGCTGACCAATGTAGGATGCAGCTTTTATGTAATGACATTGTTAGCCGAGAGAGATGAGTGCAGATGTGGACCGGAGAGGGCATGCTGAAACGTGGAAAACGATGGGTTCCCACGGTTCCCTGCTACTGTTACGTTCACTCATTAAGCTGCACCTTCTTTCCATCTGAATCCCCAGATAAATGTTTCGATTCCTCGCTCAAATCGGGCGTGCGACCGCGGCAAGTAGAAGCGAGCACGTCGTCAGTGATCGAGCAGCTATAGACCTACAGTTAATGCAGACGTGGAAAACGACGGATCACCCGTTACGTTCTTGGCAGCTAGCATAGTGTTATGATTATGATTATGAGTGCTCATTTTTAAGCTGCCCACCCTCTTTCTATCTGAAACTCCAACGTCTAGAAACTCCCACGTATCCAGCTGCAGTAAATCACAATGATTTCGCTTGGGACAATTGGCAGTAATGAATAATGTCACGCCTACTAGCTATCAGCTGAAGAACGAAGGAGAAACAAACGCTCCCGGTGCATGATCAGTACAGTAGGCCAGTAGCTCACCAAAGACCAAACTAAGCCTACGCGTCAGAAGCATCTCCAATTCTCCATAGCCTGCAGTGTGCACCAAAGCCTACTACGCTTGCCTCTCAATCTTACAATAGCGTTCAGAGGAGCTGAGCAGACACCGTTTCTTTTCTACTAAAAGTTAGGCTGAGCTAGCTGACTGCTAGTGCTACGGGAGATGCCATCCTGACCTTCTCCGCCATGGTTTTCACTGTGGGGATGCGGCGGCAACGGAGAAGGACGGAGGGACTGAACGCACCGCGGGAAGGCGGGCAGCCTTTTTGACGATACAGACTGCATAAAAACTTGGAACCACTCCGTCGCTCTGTTTGGGCCTACATGGGCCACACACAACAAGTGTCGTGTCAGGAGCTCTAGTGTCACTGTGTCAGGTAATGGATCTACTCTTCCCAACATGGTTTCCATTATTTCACTCGTCCTCTTATGATGACCCTATTGATTGAACAGGTAATTTTCCTAGTATTTTCTACTGCACTTTTTCTGTGAAAAAAAAACAGATTTTTTCTGAAATAGGATCCTGTATGCCCGGGGACATGCATACTTCTATATAGGTCCTATATCCGAGTACATATTGAAACATTCAGACATCCAAATATCCAGTACTAATTAGATAGTGCTATTGCAATTTGCAAGAGCTTAGGTTGGGTTCAGTTGGCAGTAACGATATATCCATCAGCTTATTCGACTCCAAGATAAACCTTACCTTCCCCACAAGCTCACCCAGCAAAGCTACTGAATCCAAAATTTGCAGTACCGTGACGAAAGCTACTCATCAGGGCAGCTCTACAAGCTGCAGGCTCCAAAACAAAAGAGCTTCGGCTCTTAATTATTATGTCATCTCCCGAGCTCATTTTTTTCACTAACTCCCTAATAAGCTAAGATGAGCAGCCATGCCCATGAGGCATGGCTACTAATGCTTGAAGTGCCTAACGCCGGTGAGGACGAGCGACACGCCGTACTTGTTGCAGCATGCGATGGCGTCCTCGTCCTTCTTACTGCCTCCTGGCTGAGCGATGATTCTGATGCCGTTCTGGCACGCCTCCTCAACGGCGTCGTTCCAGGCTGCAGGAATTGACGGCCAAGTCAGTCACTCAGCCAGAAAACCAAGAATCAAATAGCCTCATGCCCTCATCAAGGGACTAAAAAAACATGAAAACAAGGAGTGTGCTGCCTCTCACCAAAAGGAAAGAAGGCGTCGCTAGCCAATGCAGCTCCCTTGGCCTCTTCTCCTGCTTTCCTGAAGGCGATTCTGACGCTCTCGCGTCTGTTCGGCTGACCACTGCCCATTCCCAGCATGCAGTTGTTCTACAAACACAGTATCAGGTGGGGGGGCATTTGGTGGCTTCAGTGATTCAACAAGTTAGCTTGCAAATTCACTTTGATAACAGAGAGGAAATCACAAACCTTGGCTATCACAATGGCATTGCTCTTGACATGTTTTGCGCAAAGCCAGGCAAATTTGGCATCGGCAAGCTCGTTTTCTTGCGGAAACCTCTCAGACTTTGTGGTAAAGGTGATCTCTTCAGGGGTTAGATCATCAGACATCTGAGCCAACCAACCGCCACTCACCTGCCTAAGTGAAAGCATCCCTTTTCCACTTCTCTTCGCCTCGAGTATTCTCAGCGTCTTTGACTTGCCTCGGAGAATCTCAAGACCCTTCTCTGTATAGCTGGGAGCAACCACTATCTCATAAAACATCCGCGTCTCACCATCTGTAGGACTCCTGAACTCACGAATTTCCTTCGCAAGATCCTAAACATATAGTAGCATATATATAAACAGAAGTGGCCAATGATGTTAGTAACTCGTGAGTTAGTAAGATGCAGTATGCTGAATACCTCGTCAATTGTCGTGTTGAATGCAACTATCCCACCAAATGCACTGACAGCATCTCCCCTTACAGCTAACCTGTAAGCTTCAAGAATGTCCTGTCGCGAAGCAACACCACATGGATTTGTGTGCTTCACCACAACACAAGTAGGACTATCAAACTCTGATACGCAGTTCCATGCAGCATCCGCATCCAAGTAGTTGTTGTAAGACATTTCCTGCAAAAGAATATTATTTATTCAAAGCTTCTTCAAGATATGAAGAATATAGGTAACAGGATTTTTAGAATACACATTACAATTCAATTGTATGTAACTGGCCGACTAAGCAGTGAAGCAGTGTATCTAGCAAGTTAGGGCCTCTGTTAGGCAAATTAAGTTTTGTGTCATCCCAGCTGTTATAAATGTATTACAACTAGGTGGATACCCCGCGCCTTGTTGCGGGTATTCTAGAGCCATGGCGGGCCACGGGCCAACCATGGTGGCTGGGGGAGTGACCGATCTTCGGTGTAGCCTCGTTAGAGGGTCATCGTAAACCTTAGTGGTTTCGAAGCATTTCACCCGAGGTCTCACTCAACCAAACCCTCTCCTCCTAATATACTGGAGGGGCATCTCCCCTACCAGGAGTTCTAAAAGTTCTGTGTATGGATCATTCAGGCGTTTTGAAGGGCCTGAGAAAATCCATGTGATATGCACTATTGCCACGTTTTTCTCAGAAACACTGGTTTCGGGTATTCCAAAGTCACGGCGGGTCACGGGCCAACTACGGCGGCCGGGGGAGTGACCGGCTTTCGGTGGAGCCTAGTTAGAGGGTCCTCGTAAACCTTAGTGTTTTTGAAGTCTTTCACCCCGAGGTTTCACTCAAACGAACCCTCTTCCCATAATATACCCGAGGGGCATCTCCCCTCCCAAGAGTTCTAGTAGTTTTGTGTATGGTTCCTTGAGACGTTTTGGAAGACCTCACAAAATCCATGTGATATGCAGTTTTACCACATTTTCTCTCAGAAACACGGGTTTCGCCTATGGAGGCGCACAAGAGAGTTATCGAAATATATCTTATCGAAATATATCCATGTGGATGTGGAGTCTTGTTTTGAAGAGTTTCTTGCGAGGAACACCATGGTGCAATTGGATTTTAATTATGATACTTGGTTTAGGTGCTATGGCTTTTTTATATTTCAAAATGAAATAGCTAGTGGGGAGATAAATGAGGGTTAGTGGGCTGATGACATCACCTGATGTAAGATGACATCACTTTTAGCAAATCCTCGAATCTGATTGGAGGGGACCCTCTAAGTGGGTCTTAGCAATATAGGAGTAGTAGATTGCTTAACTGCTTGAATAACTGAAGCTAGCCATACAAAATTTTACCTTTCCATGGTGTTGAATAGGATCCCCAATGCCACCAGCACCGACACTAGAAAGGCTCTTGTCAGCATAGAACGCAGCACTCTGATGAGGATTTTCGCCATACCGGAGTTTAGACTTCAGCTGAAGTGGTATAGTTAAGGTTGGGGGAAACATCTCTCCTATGGAAACATAACCTGCATGCAGTAAAATAGCCATATTAAAACTTCAATCCGTGCAGTAAATAGCGGTGCTATACCAGTGATATAGCGGCTTCGCAGAGATGCCGTTGCAACCAGAAAATAGCGGACTATAGCGACACTATCAGAGTTTTGAGAAGGCTGCCGCTAAATCCAATACCCAGCTATTTACAATAATGAATTCAATCATTCAGTCTGTTACTGAAGCAGTACCTTTATTTGATTGCTTCCAGAACCATTCTGACACAACAGAATCGTAAGAGGCGACATGCTGGAAAGCTTTCCATGCCAACATCCTGCGGAACTGCTGGTCCTCTTGATTTCCTTTAAGGTACTCCAGTAAAGCAGGATAATCATTATGATCCACCACAATAAGAACATCCTTATGGTTCTGTCAAAACATAGAGTAATAAATTTAAGAGTCATCCATAGTTAAAGTACGCCAACAACCATTTAGCATATCAATATTATCATTGCAGTTTATGTCCCAAATGCATAAATAAACAGCAATCATGTAGTAAGAGTTGCATGGTAAATGGTCCCAAAACCCGAAATAGTTACCTTGGCTGCAGCTCTGATCATTGCCGGACCACCAATATCAATATTTTCAATGCCATCCTCAAAAGAGATGTTACCAGAGGTGACTTTGTCATAAAAGGGATACAAATTCACACAACCACATCAAATGTCCCTGTGCCCCAAGAAAAGAGTTTAGTTCATATACAGTTTGTAGGCCTACAAAGTTAGCAGAAAGATTGAACCTTGTTATGTGACAGCTAAAAGTCATATAAGCAATGTTAAATAGTGGAATAATAAACTTCACCAATTCCATGATCCTTTAGTGCCTTCAAATGGTGCTCCTGGTCTCTCCTGGCAAGAATACCACCATGAATACTTGGGTGCAATGTTTTCACTCGTCCATCAAGCTGAAATAACAAGACAGGCAAATAATATGTGAACACGAGCAAAGAATCATGTTCATTAACACATTTTGTTTGCGTTCATACCATTTCAGGGAAATGTGTGATTTCTTCAACTTTTGTTACACTGACTCCTGCTGCTTCCAGGCTGGATGCTGTTCCACCGGTGGAGACAATGGAATATCTATGGGGGCAATACATTGTTTATGAGAATGGACTACTTCATTGCTGAGTTAGAATTTTACTTTATTTTTTGTCTCGAGCTTGCATCCTTTTTTTTAAAGTACTATACGTAAGTAACATATATCATCTACAAGTAAGAATTTATCCAATGTAGCACCTATACTACCTAAAATATCTGGCGGAAAAATTCAGGAAACACGTGATAAAGACTCCTTACCCCAAGCCATGAAGACCGTTGCCAAGATAAGACAAGTCTGTTTTATCCGACAATGATATCAATACTTGTTTCTTTCCTGAAACGGTAGGATACCAAACCCAAAGTAAGTCACCCGCAGCGAGTCAGGATATGACGGGAATCAAAGAACACACGCACATTTTTTGGGGCAGTTAGAGCATAGATATATTCATAAACATAACTAATCCCTTAATAAATTCAATTGCCAGAAAAGTAAAATTAGCTACGACTGTGAGAAACATCCAATTTAGGATATTAGAGATAAGCGACTAGACCAAATCATCTCAATAAGATTCTACACGAGAGACAATCTTTTACCCATACAGCTCCACGACAAACAGGAGAGCACATGAATGAACAAAGAGAATAAATATTTTGCTTACCGCTGAGCTCGGTCCTGCGGTCCTGCGGGAAACCAGTAGCACGCTCACTAGACAGTGATTAAAATCCCTCACTAGACAGTGATTAAAATCCCGAGGCAACGAAGGAGGGAGGGGAGAAAGCAAGTAGGGAAGTGGCAGCAGGGGGCGGCGGCGCGGAGTACCGTGTGGCGCGGCGCCGGGGCGAAACTGTGGCAGCGGCGGAGAGGCGCCGCGCGCAGGCTTGCGGCGAGCTTGGTGGCAGCGGCCGGGGACGAGAGCAGATGGAGCGGCATGGTTGCGCTGTCTACGGGCGTGGCGGCGGCACACCGAGGGGAAACGGGAGAAAAGGCAGGTGCAGGGGACAGGAAAGAACGGCCGCCTTCAAAAGCGTAAGAACAATAAATAGGTCTTCTACGCTTCGGAATGCGGGAACCTTTTCTTTTTAATTTTTTCTCTTTAAAAAAACTATTTTTCATGATTTTTTTAACAGAATCTATGTAGCCTACGTTCTCCAAGTCTTAACGGGGTCTCTCGCGGACTAATCAAATTTACTAATTTAACTACTATATATATATACACATAAAATAGATTTGATAAAAACATACTAGACCATTGTAATAAGTGACTATAAACTAAGATGTTAGATGACTAAGACTAATAAAGTAGGCTACATAAAAGTAGAGAGTAAATGAGATAATATATGAAATACAGAGATAGTAATTTTAAATTTAGAGAGATGAGTCCATTGAAAGAGTTTTTTTCTTTCATAATAGATAAATTTTATCTTTAGAAAATAATTTAACTATTTTTTTGAGATGCTTTTAGCCCATATTTAGTTTAAACGGCCGCCTTGCTGATGCACATCTTAGTTTAATAGCTAAAATCAAGCGGCCCAATACCTGCTGCACTCGCCGCTAGATAACAGGTGACGGCCCAAATAAGATGGGCATCAGCAAGGCGCACGCGTGTGCGGGCCAACGGACCTTTTCTCGCGAGGACACAAAGGGGCCCAGGCCTGAGTGCGATGCCGCATGGCCCGGAGCCCGTAGGCGTCGTGATAACTTCCACACGCGCACCGACGAGTCGCAGGCACACGTGTAACTGTAAGCCCCGGATGCAACTACATTCCACGGTAGCCGTGCTCGTGCTGTCGCCGTCGCAGTCCGTGTCCCAAACGCCGGTCGCCGTCGGAGACGCCACGGCGGCATATTACCGCGCACGGCAGTCGCCTTGTCACTACTGGAAATCTGTAGCTCACTGTTTTATTCTGTACAAGATCCAAGACAATAATGTACATATCCTACCCGGGAACCCAAAAAAAAAAAAAGACAATGAGGATTTGTTTGATCTGAGAATCTCATCAGATAGCATAGATATTCAGATGTAGTATATCTGGCCGACATTGAGCAGGCTCTCATGGGGCACGTTGAAGATGACGCTGTTCTCCCTGCACACCCTCCTCATGAAGGCGTACATGTAGTCGACGGCGAGCTTCTTCACGACCCCCGAGTCCCGCCGCGCGCGCACGATGGTGTTCCCGAGGATGTGCACGACGCCGGCGTCCTTGCACCGGTTCAGGAACTCCAGCTCGTCGACCACCGTGCTGCTGCTGGCCTGCCCCACCGACGCCGACGCCGAGCACTGCAGCCGCATCGCCAGGGGCGACTGCGCGGCGGGCACGATCGAGTCCTGTGACGAGAAGCTCAGCTCGCCGCCGTCGTTGGAGCACATGGTCCCGCAGGCCCGCTCGCCCAGGAACGCCGCCTGCTCCGGCACGCTGAACTCGTCCGAGTCGGAGTAGCCCTCCATCATGCTCTCCAGCCGCACGAAGAAGAGCACGCAGTCGAAGAGCATCCGCTCGAAGTCCTCGTCCCTCTTGTGCAGGTCCTTGTACCCGTACCTGGCCACGCACCGGAACATGTGGAAGTTCTTGGGGCCGATTCGCCGCACCAGGAACCGCTCCTCCGTCGGCACCGTGTAGACGGGGAGGTACTTGACGCAGACGAACACCACCACCGAGTGGATCGCGGGGAGGTTGGTGATGAAGTGGGAGAAGATGTGCGGCACGCCGCTGGCCAGCTCCGTGTACACGAAGCCCATCCCGGGGACCCTCACCAGGCCCAGGCTCGGGCCCAGCCCAAGAATCCACGCCATGGACACCTTGCTGTGCATCTCGAACTCGTACCGCTTCACCGTGCAGAAATGCCACACGTACATGATGGCGAAGAAGGCCGTCGCCACCACCAGCGGGACCCACCCGCCCTGGTCGATCTTCAGTATGCACGCCACGAAGTAGGGAACCTCCACCATGAGCGACAGCACGGTGAAGGTGACAACGAGAATCCAGTGGCTCTTCCACACCAGCAGCATTATTGGGACCATCAGGAATGTCGTGACTAGCATGACTATAACCACTGCAGTACCATATGCGTTTCCTATCTGGCTTTGGTTCTTGAACCCAGCAGTCACAGCAATGCAGAGAACCAGAAGGATCCAGTTGATGTCAGGGATGTAAATCTGCCCGAGGAATTTCTTCGAGGTGTGGACGATCTTCACGCGGGGGAAGCAACCAAGTGCAAGAGCTTGCTTTATGATCGAGTAGGTTGCAGATATGGTGGCTTGACTCGCAACAATTGCTGCAGCAGTTGCTATCACAAAGGCTGGCCAGTATATGGCACCTGCAAGCAATGATCAAAGATATCACTATCACCACCAAATTACACACACATTGACAGTACACACTACTATCAATAATGCGTTATGCACTATGCTAGCAGTGTGTGTGCACCTAGCAGACATGGTGTGGTGGCACTCGAACAGCTAGCTGTGCCTTTCAATTAGTAGTGAATAGGATTGTATGATGATGTCGTAGATGAGGGGGACCTGGAATTGATCGATAGAAGGCGTCAGCCACATGTGTTTTGTTGGAAATTATGTAGGCAGCCTGCCCTGTGTACGCCAGTAGAAGGCATGGAAACACAATCAAGGTGAAAGCAATCTGCAAACATATATACCTTCACTTTAGCAAACATGTAACTGCATATATACACATATGGCTGCTCGATACTGAAGGCATTTTACCTGAATCGCCAATACAGGAAAGTGACAGAGATCAGCAAATAAAGCTTCGGTTCCTGCACAGAAAAAAAAAGTTTTTCATGCTACAATGGATATTGGATGTATTAGAGGGAGTAGAAGCGCTTAAACATAAGCAAGCTATATTTTTAAACCCCCACCCCACCCCCCAAAAAAAACAAAGTGATCCAACTCTGACCCGTGATGCTAAGCATGATTCCTCCCAGAGACGTCCAGATGTCAGAATTCCTTCTCCGTTGGAAAAAACGGTATATATATATTGGATTGTATGCTTTTAACACAGAGCTATCATACTTTTGTATGTTTATAGCTCCGACGCTTCCAATTAGGATGAACCAGAGGAGAACTATTGGTGCGAAGAGCCATCCCACTTTATCTGTTCCATAGTGCTGCATACTAAATAATCCGATTAAGATGACCACAGCGACAAGCACAACAACATCTGCAAGATGCGGAGGAAAACAATGTCATTTTTACTTGTCAAATTATTAGAAAGATAGATTGGGACTTCGGAACTGCTGTAGTAAAACCGAAAAGGACTGATGTGTGATGAGATTGTGATGCATACTACATTAACAGAAACAGGTATGCACTACACGATTTTCCTTCCACTGTTGCAATAAGAACAAGCTTTGGTTTGCTTACAATATCTTTGAATAAAAAATCAATTAGTTGGAGTACACAAAAAATGATATAAAATGGGAAATACATACCGGTACTCATGTTCTGATTCTGAACCTTAATGCCACCTGACGCAGAAAGGACTACAGAAACCACAAAACCATAAGTCACATCCAAAAAAAACCATCAGATTTAGTCAAAACTATGTGATGCTTAGTATTGTAAAACAAAAGTGAAGATGAGTACCAGATATAGCAGGTGTTAGAATTCCATCTCCTATCGCTGTACATGTACCAATTAAAACAAGAATAAGAAGAATGTTTCTCTTATATGCATGTGACTCTATCCATCTCTTTATTTTTGCAGCAACTGAATTCTCTTCATAGGTTTGCCGACTGTATGTCGTCAATTCCTCATCGGTCCTGTGTTGATTAGGTATGGTGTTGATCTTTGCATGACGGCATAATAGGGAATAAAGAGCAAATGTACCACCTGCAAGAAAGTGCAACATGTTGTCACCAGTCACCTAAGGAGTCATACATTATGCAAACACTGAGCAGCAGCAAAATTGTCTCAGATCAAAAGTTTAATCATTAAGAAACGCACTTTAGCACAATAGCATCTCTGAAGAAAAACAAATTCAAGAGGTGTGATATGTCAAAAGTGTGATGTGCTATCTTAATTCTCAAGCACCATAAAATCTCTATTTTCTAATGTATAAAAATTTAGTTCTTTAGCAATTTACTCTTTTTTTTTTGAATTGGTAGTAATATACTTTTTAAGGCATCTAGATCTTTATTTAAGGGTTGGTTAGAACTTGGTTGAACATTGTTGTCTGTCTGCAGTAAAGGTGCTATTGGAAAAAGTTGTTTTTTTTTGTACTTCATTCCTAGTATTTTTTTTTCTTTTCCTCTAGTATAATAAAACTTGTCGCAAAGCTCCTGCAGTCCTTTCAAACAAAATAGGGCTATGAGGATCAAGCATCTTACCTTGACCGTTGTCATTTGCCCTCAAGACAACAAAAACATACTTCAGAAGCGGTATGAGAGTGAGGGTGTAAATAATCAAGGAAAGAGCTCCAATAACATCCTCATCCTCATCCTCACCTATTCCACGAGGAAATATATTATAGAACACATATAAAGGTGACGTGCCCAAGTCACCAAAGACCACCCCAAGGCTCTGGAATGCCAGCCGTAGTAACAAAGCTGATGAGAACTTCTGCATGAAAGGAAACTACAGTCAACAGAAATTATTGATTTAGCTGCCTATTTACATAAATCACAAACTAGGATTCTTCTTCCGGACCAGAGATTCTTCTGGTAGTGATTCATTGGAAGTAGAATGAACCATAGACTTATTTAAAACAAAAGGGCTCGCTCCTTGGTTAGGAAAAATGGTAATATGGTCCCAGGAGTCGAACCAAGTTTCTTCAATCATCCTCTACAATTGCAAAGACACATGTTCGTGCAATCAAAATGTAGTCGTGTTGAAATAGTTCGCTTATTCCAGAATCTAGATGTTTTCAGAGAACGGACTGCACAATGAGATGGATTGTCACATGCAGACACTAATCTTACATCTACTGCAAGTATTGAAGAAAAAATCAAGTCTTGGCAACTTAAACAAAAACAACATGAAAAAGGAGAAATGCCAAACCTTTTCTCTGTACATATTCCTCAGCCTGCCCGCCTCCTCATCCATGGGTTGATCAAGGTTCTGATCTAACTCCCACATGCTTCCCCGGTTTGTCAGCTCACTTTCTGACAGCGATGCCATTGACCTCTTTTTCCCTCAGCGACAGTTCCTCGAATGTGAAATCTTGTCCTACTCCTACGAACCGGTATTCAGACTCCACAGCTGCTTGATCTCACACTCGAAATCCAGACTCGAATCTCGTCATCAGCACCGCTGCATGCATTCGATTCTTGGCGTTAGCAAGCACCAAGCCTTCCAGCCAAATCTCCTCACTAAACACCGCTTTGGTTATGGATTGCAAGAAACGAAAATGGAATCTTCGGTCCGACAGCGAAGAGCAACAAATCACACCAACCTCACAGCACGGACCGAAATAAAAAAGCAGAAATGAGCCACTGTTTGCTGTAGCCACGAGTAATCCCAACCAAATAAGAAAAACAACAACCTTTCCTCCGAAAAGCTCACCGGAAATCGAATTTTGATGCCGCTGGCGCCACGACCGTCCCCGAACAGGCGAAGCACGAGAGCTGCGCTAGGAGGAGGACGAGGAGTTGAGGTGGAGACTGGAGGAAGCAGCAGCAGCCAGCAGCAATACCCAACCGAGCGGAGCAAAAGAAGGCAAGAAATACTGCCAGGAGGAGCAGCAGATGTCTAGGCACTGCGAGGAGCGGAGGCAGGTGGGCGCCCCCACGAATTCGGTCTAGAATTAAATGACAAAGAGCTCCTGCCTTCCGTTATGAATGATTGCAAGTTTGCCACTACTTACAGACAAGCAGAAGAACAGAGGAAGAAGATGATAGGGAGGGGAGCTACCGAGTGAAGAGAGAGCAAAGGAGAAGTTTTGAGCTTCTTGCAGCTTGCGGAGTAGTACTACTAGTACTTCTTGCCTGGCTGCTGGCTGCTTATGCTGATGCTGCAAGCTGCCAGACATCGGGTCTAGTAGAAAACAAACAGTTTTTTAATGGCATTGATTCTACTTCAAAAACTACTATTTGATTAATCAGTTCCTAATCTTTTTTGGTGATAATAGGATCCAGATTTGTCACCGTCTCTCCTCAGCTAAACGTATTTAGTTTCAGTTTCATCTTGTCTTTTAGTAGCCTTGGGATGGCAGCAGTTGTTTGCTCACTTGCAACTTGGAATATCTAAAATTTGTGGGTTGACATTGTTGATTTTCTATATGCTCTGGGATTTTCTATAGTATCTGGAGTCGTAGTACTCTAGAGTCTAGACTACCAACAGCAGCCAATAATCACTTAGTAGGTGCCATTTTTAAAGTTCAACGGTGTACAATCTGAGCCAACTTATTTTAATACTACCATATCTTATTATCTTTACTATATTTTGTGCTCTTGATAGAAAAGAATAAAAAAATAGGGAACTGCTCCAATACCCCTCTTTTCAAAATGACACGAATCTTAAAGCAGCCTATTTAATTATTTTTCAACCGGGTCTCGCATGGATCTGATCCATCTATAAACCCAACCCGTGCCCAGCCCAAATGCGCCATAACTCATCTCTCCGGATCCTTTTTTCCCCGTATGTTCGTTTCCTCGTGTGTGCAGGTAGCCCGCGGCGGTGGTTGCCATGGACGTCCTCGCGGCACATGCACGGGAGGAGCTAGCGGCCTCCTAACCAAATCCAGTCTAGACTTCACCTTCCCTGATGATTTTCTTTGTTTCGATCTGGGTTTTTCCTACGCGCTAGCAGCCGACAAGGAGGGCACCTACACAGCCCACAAGGAGAGGAGGTCCAACGGCACCGTACCATTCCTTCGCCGGCGCGGCGGCGCCTTTCCATTCGATTGGATGAAAAAAAACTATTGAACCATTGCCTTGCGGCTAGCTACACATGGCCACTAGCTGCCTGCGTATTAGTAGAAACGGGAGGAATTTGTATGTACAGAACCGATTTTCCGAATAAAACACGAAGCGATCGGGACAATGAGTTAGGATTGTATTTGGGCTGGACACGGACTGGGTTTAGATATGCCAGACCCATACGGGCCAAGGTGGGAAATTTAAGAAAATGATTTATTAGAATAAAATAGCTTTGAGATCTGTGCGATATTTTGAAAGAGGCCGGAGCAGTTCTTAAAAAAATATTAAGCACAAATTGTACCTACCACTGCTAGTAACTATTTAGATGCAAAGTACTCATACAAGTATACAACTATACAAGGAATCATTTATACAGTACATACCTACTTTTTTTTTGCGACTTCAGTGGCACGAGAGTCCTTCTCTAGAGATTTTCAGTATTAATTTGCCTACAAATATTCAATTTTTTCAGAGCTTTAAAGAGGACAATTTCGGATAAACAGTTACATCTGCCGCCATCTGGTCCCTTCGGGGAGGCCTACAAATGAAAGCTTGGTTGGTGTCCGGCCCTGAAACATGCTGGTAGCTAGCTGTAGGAATTTTCCTGTGTCTGTTGTGTCCCATACTATATTCTTCAGATCGAACAAAAGGCGCTGCAATTATGCAAGGGAATTGGAATGCAATGCGATAATTTGGTTAAGTAATAATGCAGGGAATTATGCCCGGGGAACTAATTCCTGTGACCTTTTCTCGCCACCAACAAATCAAAAAATGTTTTTATTTACAATAATTGCACGCGATTCACCACCACATGGAAAGACACAAGCCAGTGCACAGAAAAGAAACATTTTTGTAGAAATCCTCTAAGTTCAGGTTATGGTTTCTAATAACTGATAAGTCAGTTACTATTATTTGTTGTGTGAGTAAAAAATATTGTATCATGACTAATAAATTAAGCTGATAAGTTTAAACGAACAAGACATGTTTGTGAGCCCTGCTTGATGCTGTAGTACAGTCATACTGATACCGTAGGAGTACTTCATGTTTGCAAGCCCTGCTAGATGCCTTTTCTTGCTTTCATTCAGGTTAGTTCTGAATATGCCAAGATTTGCATCAGGGCCAGCAGTAAGCAGCATCCGAGGCAGCTGCTGAACTGAACGGTGACTCGGTGAGCGCGGCGGCTAGTGCAGGTGCAGCCACTGCGCCCACGTCACGGCTCATAGCCTACATCACCAGGTAGGTTGTAGGTATACATGTGTAGTAGTATGTGGTATGTTTATCCATAACTTGTTGCAGAAAGTGACCCTTGTGCCCTCCTTTCATTGAAAAAGGAGGCATGGCACAGTGAGAGCACCTGAGAGGAATGGATGGCCATGGCCTAACCTAGGCAAGAGGACGGCATAGCCCACGAGTCATGGATAGCCCGAATGGCTTCTTTGAACGACAATGATGTTATTCTGTGCAGGTGGTGTGTGATGCATGCTCCACCAGGGCAGGCCACCATATATGCTTTCTTGGTGGGTTGATACTTGATGGTATGATGAGTATTCCTCTCTTCATTTATCTTATTCTCCTTTTTTCTGTAAGTATTCGTATGTGTGATGGTGTAAGTAGAAATGGCCCCTATCTAAGAACTTGTTTGATACACATGACTAGTTAGTTGCCAGTTGGGATTAAAAATTAGTAAAAAAATAGCTATCGTTAGCTAGTTATTTGGCTAACTACTAGTTGAAGACTTGACTAAAAAAATTAACTCACTCTAATTTGAGCTAAAAACTAGCTAGCTAATAGCCATGGTATCCAAACATGTCCTAAGTTGGTTATGTGGCTCCAGTATCACTCCTTATTTCCTGATTTCACTTTCTATGGGAATAGATTTTAGGTTGGGGAAAGCCCGGTCTCACGAACGTTCTCACATGGCCAATGATGTCATTGTGTATGGTTGGGATATGGATTCAAGGGTTTTCTCGATCTTTGTGAGAAGATCTTCTTAATATAATGCATATCTTACACATTGTAGGTCGTTATTTTTTTAACAGTGTGAATATGACTATGTTTATTTTATTTTATTGAAATGAAACCTATAGGAGAGCTAGCTGTTGTATTAAAAGTAAAGTAGCCTAGAAAGGCACTATACAAACTATACCATGGAGCCAAAACTCCAAGTCCTCATCTCACGAGGGATTACATCATATCAAGTGTGCACTAATAAGTACGACTCTGTTTAGATCTATAAACCTAATAGTTAGCTGCTAAAATTTAGCTCTTTTCTATACAAATGGATGTAACTAAAAGTCTAACTAATCGTTAGCTAATATCCAACTAAGAACTATCTTATTAATTGAACCAAACAACCTAATACTTAGCTAGCTAATAGTTCATTTGGATCCAAATAAACGTAACCTAGATGGGCTATATATAAGCTATCTAGCTTCACCCTGGCACAAATTGCGTCGAGCAAAGGATAAGAGAAGGTTGTTCCTAGATCATGGTGGAGACATCTTTTTCTCTGTTTCACTGTGTTGAGAGTTCTATCGTTTTACACTTTTGGCTCAACTCATGGTGCACGGTAACTCAACTCATGGTGCGTTTAGAATGTCAACTTGCAAACAGTTAGCTGTTCCAAAAAAAAACTTGCAAACAGTTTGCTAGATGATGTTAAGTTTTATGCCGGTAATGTGCATTTTTTTTGTTTTATTTAATGAAAATTCCTAGAGCACACACCCCGAGTGTGTCATACTGTCATACTGTATAATGATATATATAGCAGAGAAAGCAAAATGAATGAGAGAGAAGTGCACTTAATTTGTCGACTAGCTAGCTAGTCTTATGTTCCAACTATCATAAAGCTCCAAAGTATGATGATTACTATGTCTGTCGCTATATTCCTCGGGTAAAAAAAAATACTTTTCACGTTTGATTTGCACAGTCTGTGGTACAATCACTAATATTTTTATACATTCTTTAAAGCACACCACTACACCTCGTCTGAGGAACTGGGACTACCATCCACAAAATGCGGGGAAAATTAAGAAAAAACTATTGCATTGTAGAGAGGTTTGAATGCATTGCCAAGTTGTACCGTGAGATATCATCTTTGCATAGAGAAGCGACTTCCACCGGGTGTTTGGTCTTTTGTTGAAAAGTTCTTCTATTCCGTTCCTTCCAAATGTGCCACCAAAAGTATAACATGATTCCGTCAAAATTCTTCTTTACCGTCCAGTCGAAAGTAGTTCTGCATCTCCTCCAATAACTGTGGATGGATCCGTTTTGATTTATATTCTGGATATGGGGAATATCACACCAATTCTGTAAAATGGCCCAAGTTTCCTTTGTAAAGGTACAATCTTTACATAAGTGTTGTGGTGTTTCAGGTTCCAAACCACAAAGCTTACAAAGGGGGTCATTTGGCCATCTCCTTTTGATCAAGTTGTTAGCTGTTAAAATCTTACGGTGTAGCAATGTCCAAGCAAAAAAAAAGCACTTTTGCTCTGTTCGCGCTCTCCAAATCGGTGTTAATCGCAGCTTGCTGTAGGTTGCCAACTTATTTTATCTTCAACCTCGTTGTGCAACTGAATATGTTGTATTGAGCGGGCGGCTCGGGGGCTCCCAGCCGGCGGCGCCCGAGCGGCTCCCCGTCGCCTCCTCGCCGGCCGCCGCCGCCTCCCTCCGGCGTGCGGCGGCCTAGCCCTCCGCTCCCCTCCCCTCCCCTTTCCCTCTCCCTCTCCCTCTCTCCCCTCCACCACCTGCCTCCACCTAGCACCTCGCCTCCTCCAGCGAGGCGATTGTCCGGTGGAGCAGATCCGGGCTCCCTAGGGCCGGATCCGGCCTCCTTCTATCCGGATCCATGGCGGTGTTGCGAGACGGCGGCCTGCTCGACGGTGCCGCCAATCTGGCTCGCGCCTCGGTGGGCTCGGCGACGCGGACGACGACACTGTTGTCCCCACCGTTTGGTGGATGAGCGGACTCGGCGGCCTGCGTAACCGCACCGGTGAAGGGGTCTAGCGACGGCGGGCCAATTTGGGTATCTCAGGCCTGGATCCGTCGGCTGATGCCTCGTGCTGCCCCCTTCTCGGTGCGGATGGTGCTCCGGCGATGCGGACTCGGGCGGGCGTTGCCTCGAGTCGGGGACATTTTCCCTGGCGGCGGCTTGGGGGTCGATTTGGACTCCCGGGCACCGGATGGGGATGCCAGTGTTGGCACCGGCCATCTCGACAAGTCGTCCAACCCGCCCTCCCATAGACCACGTCGCTCCCAGGTAGCCCGTGAATCGGCTCCGACATTCACATCAAAGGACACCGTCGTCCCCTGTTTTACTGCTGCCTCGCTGCATCTGGTGAAGACCCTGCCGATCATCTCCGGCATCTAGTCGTGTGCAGGTTCGGCTTGGATGTGCCTGTGCAGGTTCTTGGAATACGGGTGAAAACCCTGCCTGGCGGTGCTGGGACAGCGGCGATGACGCAATCAACGTCATCTTCCCCCTTGGAGGCGTCGTTGTAATTCCCTCTTCCTTTCCATATATGTGCCGATCATTTACCTTCTTGAAGGCATCAACATAAACACAACTGCTCCTAGTCATGCCCTGCACTACGACATTTGGGACTCAGCTGCGGCGTCAAGAGCCTCTCGTTCAAACAGAGGGTCGAAGCATTTATCGTTTATTGTATTGTCCTGGTCTATGATCTATGTATAAGACTATGACTTTTCTCTATTTTATTTTTTCTATCTCCTTTTGTAACAATTGGTTGTGTACATCCCCGGATGTAGAGGCCGGATATTGAATATCCTTTATCGAAAAAAACTGAATATGTTGTATGTCTTCCCAAAGCTTCACGTATTCTAGTAGTTCTTCACAGTTTGCAATTGGTAGTAAATGTTGTATCCATTTGTTGCCATTAAGAGCTTTATGTACCCTAATTTTTTTTCTTTTGCACTTGATAAATAAACTGGGGGCTATGTTTTTGGCTGTCCTCCCATTGATCCAGCTAGATGTCCAGAAGGCGGCTGACACTAATAGAGAACATGTCTTTAAACCGAATGTAAATTTGACTTTAGTCTCGGTATTTTTTGTCACAAAGGATAAATGACCTTTAGTCCCTGTCAACCGGGACTAAAGTCCCTTGCTCAACGGATAGTGCAGTAGCCTTTTGCAGGTGGGGCTCTTTAGTCCCGGGTGAAGGTCTTTAGTCCCGGTTGATGTTAAAAACTGGGACTAAAGGTAGGTGGGTTTAAAAGGAAAGAGTCACATCTACTATCACATGTGTTGCATAGGTGGGGTGGTAAGTTACAAGTAAGGCATTGCATGGGATCTTGATTTCAAATCCCATAGAGCACATGTTGGTAGTATTTATTTTTTTTCACCACGCCATAGAAAACTTCATCTGATTTTGTCGATCCTCTTAGGGTGCGTTTGGTTTGCTGAATGGGATTGTATGGGATCATTCATGGATGGGTAGTGTTTGGTTTAAGGACCGGATGGAATTGAATGGTACCAAAAAGAAATATGTTGTGAAGATGTTGTATTTGTTGGCCCCCCAAAATATCACGGACCAGCTGCTCCACGTGCCCGCCCGTCCGTGACTAGCGAAGCCTCGTGCTTCCCGTTCCTCCATCCAACAGATATTCTTCCAACCAAACAAAAAAAATGGTTGGTCTCATTCATCCAATCAAACATGCATCATGGATATCCTGATCCCTATATTCATGAATCATTACATCCCATACAACTTGGTCCTCCAACCAAACGCGAACCATTTTTGTGCCAGAAAAGCATTGAGATGATATATGGGTTGAGAAGTGACTGTTTTCACCAACGTTTCTCTTCATGCAGACGATAATAATTTACCCTCCCATCCTCACCACGCCATAGAAAACTTCATCTGATTTTGTCGATCCTCTTTAGTAACCATTTTTGTGCCAGAAAAGCTGTGAGATGATATATGGGTTGAGAAGTGACTGTTTTCACCAACGTTTCTCTTCATGCAGACGATAATAATTTACCCTGCCTGGCTCCTATTTTGTCAATGAGAGGTTGTAGCTCTACTTTTCTCAATTTCCTTGTATGTAACGGTAGGCCCAGGTACTTTCCTGGGAAGCTAGTGATCTTTCCTGGAAAATTGTGCAGGAGAGGTGCCACCGTAGCGGGGTCAATTCTTATTGGGAAGATATCTGTTTTCGCCATGTTCACTGACAGCCCAGAACATTCTCCAAATACATGAAGGATTTTTTGTAGGTTATCTTTTTTTGAGATTAATTTTTTTTAGGTTATCTAATTCAGTAGCATTTGGTGCTGCAAAGATTGCCGCGTCGTCTGCGTAGAGCGAGCATCTTAGAGCAACTCCAACAGTTTGACAATTTTGGTTTGGTAAAACATGAAATTTGTCAACTCTAAAATAGATATACCAAAGCAAAAAATATACAATCTCCAACAGTTCTCCATAATGACTTGGCAAAAACGGAAAAAAATGGAAGAAAAAAAAAACCCGCCGCTCAGTGTTCCACCGTGAAAAAAAGGAAGGAAAAAAGGAAGAAAAAAAAAGGGCGCCGCCCAGTGTTCAGTCGTGAAAAAAAAGAAAGAAAAAAAATTACCTCCCTTTTTAAGGTCTCCAAATTACCAAGTGCGGGCTCTTATTTACAACTTTGGCAAAAATATCAAGTCCAAATATCAAACTGTTGACCACCAGTTTTTTAGTTTTTTTAACAAAATTACATATGCCAAATCTAAATGTCAAACTGTTGAAGTTGCTCTTAGAGTTGCTGTTTTTGGAAGCACGGAAGCACCGTAGTGCCGTGAGACACATCTGCCAAAGGAATAATTCTTCTTTAGCTAGAGGTGTCCCTTTTTTAAATGTCAACGACAACAGGAGCATCTGGAAACTCCTCAATGATAGGCATGCCAAGTTAATTGAGCCAAACTAAACTACTGGCCGGATTTCGCGCGACAACAGGCGAGCAGATAGTATGCAGGTGTCACCTGTGTACGGTACGTCATGTTGAATTTGATATACCCCGCTGTTAACCAATAACCATATAGTTATGGTTTTGGTCTTAAAAAAATTAAAATAGAGAGATTACTAGTAATATCTACTCCGTAAGCTCTAGCTGATGGTCAACTTCTCGTTCTGAGTACGATGTCAGAGATGGAGCTGTCGACCCAATAGATGGTACTACTATGCAGCAACACATGGTGATTATTAGCTTGATGGTACGCACTACTACACAAAACATTAACCATGGTGGTTGAAAAGGATTAACCGTGGCGGTTTTTTTAACCGCCACGGATCAATGATCACGGTTAATCGAATGTTGGAAAAAATCGTCACGGTTAATCCTTTTAAAAAACAAAAAAGCCCTAGGTCTGGATCTGGGCCACGCCGCCGCCCTCGCGCAGCCCCGCCGCCAGCCTCGCACAGATCCGTCGCGCCGTCGTCGCGCGGTCGCGGGGGCCCGCGACACCCTCGCCCAGATCCGCCGTCGTCGCGCCGCCCTCGCTGGTACTCGCCGCGCCGTCGTGCTCCATCTCCCTGCTGCTCGCCTGCCATTGGAGAGGGTGGGCGAGATGGAGGGAGAGCCTGCTGAGAGAGAGAGAGATGGAGGGTGTGACGGCTGAGAGGGAGGGATTGAGTGGAGTTGAGAAAACCCTAAGTGCCATATATATATATATATGAGTCCGATAAGACAGAATTGGCCACATGTTTATGGGCCTCGCTGGTGCTCGTCCAATTAACTGTGGCGGTCTCTTTAAATGTCCGCCACCGAAAATGATTTTGCGAGGCGGTTGACTATAACCGCCTCGGTTAATAAAAAATAACCGCCACCGAAAATGATTTTGCAGGGCGGTTGACTATAACCGTCTCGGTTAATAAAAAATAACCGCTACGGTTAATACTAGGATTAACCATAATGGTTTTTAGTTTTAACCGCCACGGTTAAAATTTCCCAAGTGCCATACAAAATATTTTTTATAGTAGTGACGGTCGTACGTCGTCGAAATCATCAAGTAAACACACGACTTTGGATGTGTGCTACCAAATCATCAAGTGACGTGCGCGCTTCCTCAGAGTTTCTAGCCCTTCTCTCTGACTGTGAATTGTCAAACTTTGTATTGTCAGCTAGCATTTTTTTCTGTTTTTTATTAGATCGTGTATATATGAGGGTATTCTTAATGTTGACAAATAAAAGCAGCTAGTATATGTTACGCACTCAGAGAAAACTAGTTTTCGGTCGCCTACATACAGTACTGTAGCGCAATTATTTGTGTTGATTTATTATATCCGTTGGTTCCAATTAATCTATCATGCATGATTAGCTTACTTTTTCAATGGCCATACCGAACAAAATCCTCTTGGTTGTATGTATTTCTCTCTCCATCATAGTATCAGATGACTTGCAAAAATGATAGTACAATGTGAGTTGAATTTGAGATAGAGTTTCTTTAATCCATTTTTTTTCCATACAGCGAGTAACGTGTTTATTGAATGGTCAAAGAGAAAGGAGGAGCAGGTAGCACACCCTTACCTATGTTATGGCCCATAACGAATATCTTTGAAAATTAAGACCGATCAATAGATCTCTAGATTAATAAAATCACCAAATGTGTTTTATTATTGATGAGTATATTGTCTACCACTAAAAAATAGCTCCATTAAATTATAGAGTAAATCTAAGAAAATACAATCACACATCAAATCGATGACTTTAACCGGAATGAACAAGTTTTTACTATAAGTAACATAATCAGCTGAGCTACTAGCTTGTTTTCTCGAATAAGCATTAGCTATGCATGTCATTGTATTAAGGAGATTGAAGAAGAGTTCATCATAAAAGATGCCGGCCAGCTGAGCTACTTTTAGTTTGTGGTTCGGGCTTGTTTGGTTCGTGACCAGAACATACCATGCCAGAGGTTAGTCATGCAATAGTTATTTTGGTAGTTGTTTGGTTCGCTATCACAACTACGACGTGACATACTTTCTTAGCACTGTATACCACATGTCGTAGAATCATTTTCTTGCCAAAATTTGTCATAACTTTGGCTACAAATTTATTCGCCAATTTTTTTTGTGGCAGCCACAGTTTACCAAAGGTGTGGCGTGGCGAACTGCGACACGAACCAAATGGACCCATAACTAGATACTTGACAGGATGAGTATTCCCCTCACTATAGCTTATTATCCTTTTTCTCTGATTCTGAGTGTGAGTGTATGTGTGACAGTTCCAACTACAACTTTGGGTATAGATCATTTCAATGTCCAAAAGTCGTTTGAAAACTCTCGATTTTGAATTTCAAACTCGAAGAACATAAAATGAATATTTACAAATCTAAATGATTTCAAACGACTTAATAATGAGATAACATCATCATTAGCATCATTGAAGTTAACTTCATTACATGACAGGGGATTTGGCACCAGGTGGCCGGTGGCCGTGTGGCCGGGTGGGCCTGTGGTCTCGCTGGCGGCATCATGCATGATGTGGTTGTGGCATCAGTACGTATCGTTCTCTCTCGATCGGCACTTGGCAGCATCACCAACACCAATCAACCAGCATGAATGGCGAGATCGAGCAACGCGCGATGGTGATCAAAGGCCTGTTTTCACCGGGACCAAGGGGTGTTTGGATCCCTTGGCAAATTAACAAATTGGTAAAAGAGTAAAATAATTGCTACTTTTCGACAAATGGATCCAAACATACAAGACAAAAAATGATAAAAGAGTAAAAATTTGTCATTTATCATTTGCCACTTTGGAGTGACAAATAAAGTCAAATAGAAAATCCTTCCACTCATACCCCCTCACTCTTATGCATGACATGTGAATGAGTGTAATTATTAGAGATACAATTGTCTTTGTATGTGTCATTTGCTATTTTCTATTTGCCATTTGTCAAGAGATCCAAACACCCTCAAGTGACAAAAAATTTACCAAATTCATTTATCATTTGTCATTTGTCATTTACGAAATGATCCAAACACCCCCTAATTCGTTTTTATTGCCTAACACAAAATTCGCTCACTCATGCTGCCGTCATATGCATGGCGATGGCGAGAGGTACAAGACGACCGGCCGGGGCGGCCTCGCCTCCTGGCATATACCGGCATATCCGGACCTGCTGGTTATTAATGGCACGACGCGACGGCGCGCGCGGACGACGACGCACGGTACGTATCGTGGAGGCATCGCAAGCTAGAAGGGTCGTCGTGCTCGTGGCGACATGCGTGTGGCTGCGCGCGGCTGTGCGCTCTGGATTATTACTCATACAGCTTGCATGTTCGTCCTACTACGCGTTGCCTAATCTGATAAGAATTCCGTTGCACTGTGCAATGCGGCGACGTGGACCGGCCGGATCCGGGACTCCTGTCGCCGTCGCCGTCGCGCTCCACCCTCTGCAGGCCGGTTAAAATAGCCAATCAGCATGTCGATCTGGATCTTTCTCTCTCGCGCGCGGCGGCCTAGCTAGCACGAAGCCAGGGAGGATGGCTCCACGAGGACTCTTCAGAGGAGGATTGATTCAGCAGTACAACAGTTTAAACTTCAACAAAAATTATAGAAAAAAATACTAATAACACTCATGTGACAAAAACAAGTACCGTTACGTTAGTTATAGAATATATTTTCATATAAATTTATTCGGAATCATAAATGTTAATATTGTTATTACAATAAACTTTATCAAACTTAAGCTAGTTTGACTGTTGTAGATTTTAATAATTACATTCTTTTACGAACGGGTCAAGTATATTTGCTTCGGCGAACAGAGTGGACGCGGAATGAGGGCACTCACAGTGCAAGACTCTATCATAGAGTCCAAAACTATTTACTATCACTTATTTATAATTATATTTATTGAAGAGAGTGGGTGAAAAATAAGACTTCAAATCTTATTACTCTAAGTCCATAATATTTAAGATAATAAATATGTTAGACTCTCGTACTGTGAGTGCCATGACCGATCTGATCCGATCCAAGATCCGAACCAAGCGGTGGCGTTTTGGTTTACGCCATGGATCGAAAGAAGTCGTCCGTCTTCAGGTCAGTCTCATGACTCGTCGTCCAACGAAAACCGCCCCGCAGCCTGTTTGGTACGACTTTGCCGGATGAAGTAGTCGAGTCACGGTCACTCCGGATGATGTGGCACCTTTGTTTTGTTTTGCTACGAATAATGAGTTGATTCCACAAATAAAATTGATTGAGCTGGAATGGTAACTGCTTCGTGCCGGACGGACAATTCCATCCCGTGCCTCAATCCAAACCAAGTCAGTAGCCTCGGATGTAAGCAACATACTAGGTTACATTTTGACCAAATATATTGCTATATATAATCGCGTCGCGTTTAGTACATTCACAGCAACAACAACAAAAACTACTGTATTTTCCGACGGAATTTTTAGTTGCTTTTGCCTCTACCTTTCTGCACTTTTCCGACGGCGCCTCCGCCGCATGCAATGCACGGATCCAAAATCTATAAAACGATAGAGGGCTGGGCCCGTTTCTGTCCGCTTCTTGGGCTGAAAACCCCCAACATCACAATCGTACTGGACCCTGCTGTCTGTGGGCCTGCAAGAGACTCCGACCGCGATGATCGCGTGAACGTGCAAGGCTATATGGAATTTTGTTGAGAGTACACAGTACAACGCAACGTTCAATACGTACGCACACTCATCTATGGACACACGTACGCAAACCCCTCTCGCTGTCGACGGGAACATCGCCTACCACTTAGTGCATAGCGCCGGAAAATTCTGGAATAAATCCAGAATATGGTGTCACACCCAGGATTTAAACCCTGGGTGGGAGCCCCCCAACTAATGGTCTTTGCCATTGCGCCGTGAACCCCTTGACAAAGCTATATGAAATTTAAATCGAAAGGGAGTGACTACACAACTTCCAGTTGATTTTGTTTCATTTAATCAATCAGATTTTAAAACCAACCAAAGGATGCCACGTCACAACTTAAACTGATTATAAATCTGGAAGATATGCGATAATAAAACAACCAGAAAATAATAAGTTGGGCACAATAAAAAAAGTGATTGAAAAAATTAAACTGCCAACAACCGAATCTCATACAACGAGTAGACCACACACACACCGATCTCCACCAGATTAAAAAAAGTGTTTGGAAAAAATAAACTGAGCACACCAAACCCAGAAGTCGGTCCTTATCAATATTAAATATTTAATATTGGAATCTGGACGGGAAAAAAATTCTTGACTGAAAATTTAAAAATGAGCTATGAAAATGAATAATTGAATACTCAAATTTGGACTGAAATTTTTTTTATTGTTTACTAGTGTCTCAAACTGAAGACTGGTATAGCAAAATGACTAAACTGGTAGATGAAAGAAACTGAGACTGCTGCTCATAGCCTGAAACTATCAGACTCTAAAACTTGAACAATAAATATGACTGAAAGACCTAGCAAGCTAGCAAATTAATTCGAAGCAAGGGCACCAGAAACATAAGAGTATAAAACAATTAGTAGACTGACGAGAGCAGGAACCAATTCTTTTGTATACGACGATGGTAGCAGGACTGCAAACACACACACACACTGAAGCAATAGGGGAGATATACAGTCCACACTCACTAAAGCATCAGTTTACGCACACACAATCACAAGCATACAGATAACTCACACGCACTTGTTGACAGTAACTGAAACTACATACAGAAAATTGCTTATGACAAAATTCATACATGCCAACACGAGTAAAACACTTCTGTATTTTGGGAGGAATATTTTAACAAAATCCACATATGTTAACATCCATCAAATTAGATCATAACTAGTATCGTGTTTGTGCGTTACTACGGATAACAAAACTTTATACTAAGAACATATGAATTGTACAATAATATAACAATATTATAAATTAAATACATATGTTAAAGTGACAAATCCAAAAAGCAAATTAGTTAGTAAAATTAACATATATGGATAGCACGACGTAGTAGGCTCACAAACTCTACCGGATGCATCTTTCCGTATCAGTAGGAAGATATCTCTGATATCTAATTATTTCGTGTGCCAATAAAAGAATAAATAAATTTCATCAAATAATTATTTCGCATACCAAGTTTTCCCCTACTATA
>CM039131.1:54097622-54119703 GCA_022036555.1 Microstegium vimineum | reverse complement strand
CAAATGACTTTTTAAAAAGACATTTTTTATGGTTTTTAATTTGAACTTTGAAAGTGGTTTTGAGGTAAGTATGGTTAAAATGGGTCCTCCATTGTTTATTGTACTAGTAGTAAGTTTGTCATGATTTTATAAGTTTGATGTTGCCACCTTTTGAGTTTTTGAAAGAGGGGAGAAGCAATGAAATTTTGAAACAAAACAAGGTAAACATGACATTGGCCCTCATCAGGTTCACGCACGAGGATGGCGAGCGCCTTGCAGCATGCTATGGATAGCAGCGTTTTTGTTACCGAACGGTAACCGCGGTAACCGGTCGGTTACCGACGAACCGGCCGCGGGCGGTTCGGTTTCGGTACCGGTTTGAATTCAAATTTCAAATTTGAATTTTTTTAAAAAAATTCTAAAAAAATTCCTAAAAATAGTTCACGATTTATAGAGTCCAACGGTGTAAAATTTTTTCAAATTGGAGTTCGTTTGCTATTTTTTTGGACGTGTTTAAGTTTGAAAAAAAAAGAAAAAAGAAAAAAACCGGTCGGCCCGTTAAGGGCCCATTGGCTCCTGGCGCCGCATAAAAGGCAGCTGTCGGCCGGGGCGGGGGGGGGGGGGGGGCGGTGTCCGCGCCCCAAACCCTACCGCGTCCACCCCCTTCACTTCCGCCCCCGCACCGCCCGCAGCCGACCGCTCCCCTCGGTAACCGACCGGACGGCGGCGGTTACCGAGAGATTTGGACGGTAACCGACCAGCCCGCCACGCGCTCCCCCCCCCCCCCCGGCGGTTACCGACCGGACGCGGCGGTTACCGAACCCCCCCCCCCCCAGCGGTTACCGACCGGGTTGTTGGGTAAGTTTTTTTTTTGTTTTTTTCATTTCCTTGCATTTGTAGTTGCTATAGTTGTAGGATTTAGTTATGATAAGCTATAGGATGTAGGATTGATGGAGTATATGATGTAGAAAATATTTATTGTAGGATTTAGGTAGGATTTGACTTAAGATGTATCTAGGAGTTAGGATTATTTGGTTTAGGATTTAGGATTTGCGGTTGGATTTGCTTTAGGATGTATGTAGGATTTAGGATTTAGGATTTTATTGATATAGGATTTAGGATTTAGTACGGATCAATATTGACACATGATGTAATTCCCATGAAATATGTTAAGGTAAACAAAAGGTGCATCCTTGAAAACTATTTTTTATAATAAATATAGTACTCGCTCCGTCCTAAAGATGATATTATTCTTAAATACTGCTAAATCAAATAGTCTTAAATTTAGCTGAATTTATATACTAAGATTTTAGTATTTATTATAGTAAATAAGTACCATTAGATTCTTTATAAAATATATTTGTTGTATTGCTATATATTTGCGGTATGATTTGATGCATGTGTTCGATTTTTTTGTGTTGTCCATTTGTGCAGGAAGATGCCGAGAGACCGCAGAGACGTGGTATGGGAGCATGGTGAGAATCTTGCTCCCGGTTGGAAATGCAACTAATGTCTTAAACAAAAAGCCCGGGGTGGTGCTTCCCGATTGAAGCAGCATTTGGCTGCGCGCGGGACGGAGGTGATCCACTGCACCAAGGTGCCCAGAGAGGTCCGGAAGTAGTTTCAGCATGAGATCGACAGAACTAGGTAGACAACTAGTGACCGCTCTCGGCAGAGGCTTGCACGAGAGGCTGCTGCAGCGGAGGGCAACCACCCCCTTGACGATGACGAGTACGAGGCTCAGTTGCAGGCAGCCATGAATCAGTCCAGAGCAGAATATGAGTACCAGGAGGGGGTGCAACGGAGAGGAGGCGCTTACGAGCGTGGAGGTGGCAGTGGTAGTGGTACTGCTTCGCAGGGGGGCAATCCTTTGCAGAGGATGTTTCGGAGGTCTGGTTCACAGAGGCAGACCCCTGCGGCGGTGGAAGACTACAACTTGGCAGCCAGTACGAGGGGTGGACTCAAGCAGACAAGGATTGATACAGGGTCATGGACGCAGAGGGGAAGGACCGCGAAGGACACAATTGGGAAAGCTTGGGGAAAGTTTTTCCATACTGCAGGAATCCCCGGGAGACAAGAGGACAATCCGTACTTTGTTAGTGCGGTCAGGGAGACGCAGAAGTGGGGTAAGTACATATACTTGGAGACTTCAATTCATTACGTATATTTCTCTATTCTCATGATTCGCTTACGATTGCAGGTGAAGGCATCGCGTCACCCAGTGGAAAGGATATAGACGGGAAGTACCTCGATCATAACGAGAAGGACCTGCAGATCCGGTACGCAAATTTTAAGGAGGAGTGGCCCTTGTTTGGGGTCACGTTGATGTGTGATTCGTGGACGGGCCCGACAAGAATGAATGTCATCAATTTTTTGATCTATTGCAATGGCGTCATGTGGTTCCACAAGTCAGTTGATACGACGGGCAGGAGCCAAGATTCATCTTATTTGTTGGGGGTACGTCCAAAATATTATGCCAGTTCACATGCACTATGTTTTCTCGGTTCCACTAAATGTTGTGCCTACTTGTGCAGCTGATTCGCAAGGTGGTTGAGGAGATAGGTGCTGAGCATGTCGTGCATATCGTCACGGACAACGGCGCCAACTTCAAGAGAGCATGCCATAGATTGAACAAGGAGTACAAGCATATTGTTTGGACACCTTGCCTTGCACACACCATCAACTTGATGCTGAAGGACATTGGTAAAAGGCCGGAGCATGTAGGTATGATCTCAACATGCAAGTGCATTTCAGCTTGGCTGCACAACCATGACCAGTTGAATGCAATGATGAGGGAAGCTATTGGTGGTGAGTTGGTCAAATGGAATGCTACTAGGTTTGGGACCAACTACATGTTCATGGAGAGCTTCCATCGGAAGCGTGATCGTTTTATGCAGTGGATGGGATCTTCCGAGTTCTTGCATAGCAGGTGGGGAAAATCCGAGGAAGGTCATTATGCTCACGCAAGGCTGTCTAGCATACAGTGGTGGGACACACTCAAATACATCATCGATTTAGTGGCACCAATTTACAGGTTCCTTCGGTTCGCTGATCAGGATAGGCGACCTAACCTGTGTGAGGTTGTCTACAACTTCCAAGAGTGCAAAAACGAGATGGAGGCCTTCTTTGGAACAAATGTCTCAACATGGCATGAGTACAAGGCTATCATGGATGGCAGGATTGCGGACGTGTACTATGGCACGCATGTGGGCCCAGGTGCGATCACAACCATTGTTAAAATAACAGTCTCTACATATTGAGTATTTACCATTTGCTAATTTGTCGTGCATCGTATGTTGCAGCTGTTGTACTCAACCCAAGGCTTGTATACCGTTACAATCCAACTCCGACCATGTTTGCTGGCCTCAAGGAAGCATTTGGGAAAATGACGGATGTGCACTCCGCTGTCTTGGCATTACAGGAGGCAGAATCATTCCGCCTACACCTTGGGGAGTTTGGCAGCGAGCTGGCCATTAAAATGGCCACGGACCCCAAGACAACCCCATGTAAGAGTACTTTTGAACTCATTTTTTTTGTCTTTTTGAGCGTATACCTAACATAATAGGTTCCACTTGCAGCTCAATGGTGGATGTTGTTCGGCAGGAGCACTCCAAATCTGCAAAAACTTGCGCTGAGGCTTGTTGCACAGTGTGTATCCTCCGGTGGATGCGAGCGCAACTGGAGTACATTTGCTTTGGTGCACACGAAGGTTCGGAATCGCTTGTCCCACAAAAAACTGAACAAGCTAGTGTATGTGAACTACAACCTTCGGCTGCGACTCGCGGATGCATCCGGACCACCTAGGCGTGAGGAAGAAGACTTCATTGACCAGTTCACGCAGATATCCTTTTACGAAAGGGATAATCCGGTTCGAGACTGGATGGAGTATGACAGATCCAACCAGGCTCCAGTTCTCGACGAAGAGGATGAAGAAACGGACATCCCTCTTCCGTCCCATATCGTGAGGTACGTTGATGTACTTTGTTAGCCACTAACGAACCATACTTTTAATAATATGATTCATTCTTTGTCATGACAGAGACCAAGTGGACCCCGACGATCTTGGGCCCATCAGTGATTGGGCCCGTAGACATGTGGGTGACACGCATCTTGGCAAAAGAAAATACCAGACGGGACCTAGCCAGAAAAAAAAGGGGAAGCGAGTGCAACAACCTGTCACCAGCGATGATTCGACAGATGATGGCGAGGAGGGTGAGCAAAGTCCACGGTACCAGGAGTCCGATCACAGCAGCTCAGCAACTGACAGTGGAGACGGTCATAGTGGTGACGATGACCCTGGAGCTGCTGTTGTTGCTGGTGGTGGTGGGGCTGGGGGTTCTGCAGATGGTGCTGGTGGTAGTGGTGCTGGTGATGCTGGTGGACTTCGTTTCACAAGTATGGATTGTTACAGACATTTTTTTAATGTCTATGACTATTCACTAGTACTAATTATGGTCGGCTGCAGGCGAGACGGACTTCACACATGCTACTCAGGACCGTGACCATGGGCAGCCGGAATCGCAGAGGAGAGCTTATGACCCGACGGACTGCTACGACACGCCACAGTACTCCTCTTCCTCGTACAGTGATACATCGTACGGTGGTGGTTATACCTACCCCGTTCCTGACATCAGCACGCAGCCGGCCACTAGATGGTTCTACGAATGCCAAGACCCGGATTTCTACAACATGTTAGTGCAGAAATGGGAGACCACAGCTCATTGGACGGGCCAATCATGGATAGAGTACAAGGCCGGGCTACAGTCGCGCGGTATCGCTCTAATGTCCACCGCGGAGTATGAGGAGGGGTGCCGAAACGGGATCTT
Source organism: Microstegium vimineum (assembly GCA_022036555.1). NCBI lineage: Eukaryota > Viridiplantae > Streptophyta > Magnoliopsida > Poales > Poaceae > Microstegium > Microstegium vimineum. The sequence continues at coordinate 54,114,898 of CM039131.1, read as the reverse complement.
CCCTTATATTCAACGCCAGTGACCATGATGTTCGCATGTCTACGACACAAGGTATTTCCATGGACGATTTGTTGTTGTTGCAACGGTGAACTACGTTATCTCCGTCGTGAATTTGTGGCTAGTGCATCACTATAATATTATTGTGGGGTTGACCATTTGTATCACACTATTTTCCATGAATTGTGTGTTCTATTTACATCATTATGCACAAAGGTCATGCAAAAAAAATTGATTTTTCAAGCAAAAAAAAAGTCACCCGGCGGTTTGGACCGGTTACCGTTCAAACCGGTCGGTAACCGGCCCTAACCGACCGGTTACCGGTCCAAAACCGATTGAACTGCGGGGTTTGAATTCAAAATTCAAACCGTTCGGTTTGGACCGGTAACCGGTCAAACCGGTCGGTAACCGCCCGACCGGCCCCCGGCGGTTACCGGTTCCGAAACGGAAAGAAAAACCCTGATGGATAGCATGCTATATTTGTCAAGCCAAAAGCTTGATATGGATAGCCTATAAGATTGGTAAGGCGAATGGTGTGATATGGATAGCCTATAAGATTGGCAAGGCGAATGGTGTGACAGTTGGGGCATGATTAGCTGCGAGAAGCGGACAACCTCGTTTGTATTTTACAACCAGGACCTATGCTGCTATGCATGCAACTGCAGGTTGTTTGGTTGGATGTTGTCATTCATCCTGGTTCGCTTGAGATATTGTTTGATTTGTAGGTTACAACACAAACTTGTAAACGAGATACAACAATCGTGGCCATCGGAGCCAATGCGCTCGCTCGCTCACTTGCGGCCCGCGTGAGCCAGGCGCGACGTACCGAGTGTTCGAATAAGGCCCGGTACTCCTCGACGTTCTCCCACCGTCGGAGCTCGGACTGGTCGTCGAGCGTGAGGAAGACCCGCTCGGGGTCTCGAGGGTCCGCCACCTCGAGAACCTCCTGGCCCCAGGCCGCGCTGCGGGCAGCGATCCTCTGCTCCATCGGCCCGGTGACGCCAATGCGCAGGTACCCCCCTCCTTGGTAATCGGAGAGGGGCGAGGCTTCCTCCTCGGTGCCACCTCGCGAGGACGTCGACGGCCCCACCAAGCCGTCGCCTCCGGTGGAGGAAGATCCCGGCCGATAGGATGTCCCTGCGCGATAAAGAGCTGAAAAAATTAAATACCCAGCGAGATAAACCCACCGCGTCTCGAGCGAATCAAAGTACGACTTACCTTGAGACGCCGACCCCCCAACCTCGAGGGGAGGTCGAGCCACCTCCGGCTCCGCCCGAGGAGCCGCGATGATGGCCAGTTCCGCCGGGTCCACCAACTCGGCCACCATCTCGTCCACTTGGGCGGGGGTGGACTCCATCAGCATCCCGCCCTGAGCCGGTGCGGACGGTCCCTCGACGCGCTCGAGCTGGAGTCGAGCCTCCAGCGCCCCGGCGTCGGGTGAGCCGGGGCCTCCCGCTCGTTCACAGGAGCCTGGGCCTCGACCACTCCACCTCCTGGGCCGCGACCGCTGTCGGCAGGAGCTCCGCGCCCCCCGGGGCGCCGGACGCGACCCCCTCCGACGGCCGCGCAGGCTCCGCGACCATCGATTCAACGGCTACCACTGCCGGCGGGTCCGCCTCCTCCGCCGTTTGGGTAGGCGCCGAGGCCCCCTGTGCCTCCCCCCGCGCAGCCACCTCCGGGGCCATGGCTGCCTGTGCCGCCTTGGGGGCGACCGTTGAAGGGGGGCGGGGCTGCCGGACCAACCTCGGCGGCGGCTTGCACCACAGCCCCCGTCTTTAGCTTCTTAGCAGGGGAGGGGAGCGCAGCTCCCAGCCGGTGCTTCGACCTGAAAAAGGAGCACGTGCGCGATAATAAGCACGAGTCCTCACCGACGAAAAAAAGGAAAAACGCACAACAGCTATGAACTCGACTTACCCCCTCGGAGCCCGACGCTTCGGCTCGGCGCCCGCCGGGCTGGTCGAGCTCTGGGATGCCACTGCCTGGGGGGCGGGGGTCGAGGCGGCACTCGTCACCTTCTCCCGAGCAGGGGCCGGCGGCACCACCGTCGATTTCTTGCTGGCCCCCACTCGCGCCGACGGGTCCGACGTCCGCGCGCTCGACGCGGCGGGCTTCGGGGGCTCGCTCGATCGACTCTTCGACGGCGACGCCACCTTCGCCCTCTTGCCGGTCCCCGCCTGCGCCGACGGGCCCGGCACCCGGGCGCTCGACGCAGCGGGCGTCGGGGGCTCGCTCGATCGACCCCCCGACGAGGGCCGCGGCGTCTGCGATCGCGTCTGCCACGGCGTGACTTCTTGCGAGGCCACGGGGCACTCCGCCCGTGGCCCAATTTCAATAGGAGGGGCCGACTTCGAGGTCGACCCCCCTCCCCACCAGTAGCAGCGGCCGCCTGCTCAGGCGCCGTCTCCTCTTCCTCCTCGTCCTCCTCATCCTCCTCCTCCGAGGGCGACAGCTCCTCATCGAGGCCCAACCGCCTCTGTTGGGCCCGGCGCTGCTTCCTCTGCTCTTTCTCTAGAGACTTCTTGGTCTTCTTCTTCTTCTTCTTGTCCTTGTCAGTCTTTTGCTTCTCCGCGCGGAGGCGGTTCGCCTCCCTCGTGGCCCGGTCCTCCGGCACCGGCGGATGCGAGCGCTTGTAGGACACATTCCCCTGCGGGACGCAAGGAGGTCAGAGAACAAGCAGAAAGGACGGAAGGGGCGGGCGCGAGGACTTAAACTGAAGGAAAGGATCTTACCAGCTCATAGAAGCCCTCGTCCGGCTTCATGGGGACCTTCGCAATATCCTTGGGGGCGAACCCCCGCGCGAAAAAGCGGCGGACGCGGCTGACCAAACGGTCTGGGGTCAACTCCTCCTCGACGAAGCGGCACCCCGATAGATCAACCCCCGGACCCATCTCGTCGAGGCGGAGGGGTCGAGCCATCAGCGGCAGAACCCCCCGTCGGTGGAACGCTGACGCAGCGATCTCCGCGGTAAGGCTCCTCTCCTTCAGACGCCTGAGCGCGTCCAACAAGCCCTTGAGGTGTTTTTGCTTGTCCGTCGGGACGCCGTACCTCCAGCGCTCGGGCTCGGCGTTGAGTGTCCTCCCGGTGTACGCCGGGAGCAGACCGTCGTCGTTCCTCAGGTAGAACCACCCTGAATGCCACCCGGAGTGGCTCGAGGATGGGTTCGCAGGAAGCCAAAGCTCAGACCGCCTGGCGTAGATGCTGCAGCCTCCGGCCCTGACCTCCCGACGGACGCCCTTGCTAACCGAGGTGGTGAAGAGGTTGGCCTTGAAGATGTGGATCCACAGATCCCAATGGGGCTCGATCCCCAAATAGCCCTCACACACCGCGGCGAAGACCGCCGCCTCGCTGACACCGTTGGGAGTGAGGTGCTGGAGCTCCACTTCATAGTGGTGGAGGAGCGCGCGCAGGAAGCGGCTGGGTGGGACCCCCAGTCCCGCCCGGTGGAAGGCCTCGAGCGACACCACGTACCCCTCCGGCGGGTTGGGCTCGGCGTGGTCCGGCGGCGGAGCTATCCATTCCGGCCTCTCCGTCGAGGTGACGGGCCGGAGAAGCCCGCTCTCCACCAACCCCTCCAGATACGACTGACGGACCGAGGAAGCAGGCCAGGCGCCGGCGCCGAAGAGCTGGAAAGTGGCCATGGGAACGGTGGTTTGCTCGGGTTTGGAGGCGGAGGGTACGTTCCCTATCTTTCTCTTTCTCTCTCACTCGCGCAGATTTCCGGCTCGCGGGACGCCTAAGGCAGAGGCAGAGAGAGGAAGGCGAGGAAGACGAAGGCAAGGAGGCAGGGAAGGCAAGTGCGCGTAAAGGGCACCGGACGCCTCACCCTCACTATTTATACGCGGGAGGCCAACGGACGGATCCGGCACAGGCAAGAGAATCTCCGCATTTAATTCGCCTGTACTTCCTTCCTCGTATTCCCTCCAGGATAAGGCGTAACGTCCCATCATCGGGTTCCGCGCCGCACTCCGCGTTGTAACCACACTGTTGCGCCGAACGGACACCACCTAAAAAGGCGCGCGGCCGGAAACGTCGCCTTCGAGGGTAAGGAATCTTGAGGCAGCGAGAGCTGGCCCTCGAAAGAGGGCTCGACAGCTACCCTTGAGTGCCCGAGGCCAGAAATGACCTCGGGTTAGGACCTCGGTCCACCCCCAAAATCTCGAGGGGACAAAGGCCGGCCTACGAACAGGCTCGATAGCCCCCCTCTAGTGCTCGAGGCCTGACAAGGGCCTCGGGTCGTCAACTGCAGATCGTACATGGCCTCGAAGGGATAAAGGCTGGCCCGTCCGGGGGTTCGACAGCCTCCCTCGAGAGCTCCGACACAGGTATGTCCCCAAGTTCAATACAACAACCACCTGCTTTTCCCCTCGGCGGTCCACAAGGTCGGACTCCTCCTCCTGAGGATAGCGTCGGATGACGAACCATCCGTCAAATCTTGAGGAGCGAAGGCTGGCCCTTACATAGGGTTCGACAGCCGCCCTCGAGTACCTGAGGTCAGGAAGGACCCATGGTTATCGGACTCCGGTCCACCCCCAAATCTTGAGGGAGCGAAGGCTGGCTCCACGAACGGAGTTCGACAGCCGCCCTCGAGTACACGAGTCAGGGATGTCCCCGGAGCCTCGAGAACGAACTCTCGAGACTCCCTGGGACATATCCGAGGCATACCTAGGAACACCTAAGGATCCCTACGCTGGGAGGCATCGAGCCACCAACTCCTATCGAACGGGGTTGGCACCTTGGTGGTCCATATGGTCGTGCTTAGCGAGCCGTACGGCTCGCTTAACAATGAGAACGCCTCCGGGCCGCTAGTCGATCCCTATCGAACGGGGTCGAGTTCTCACTCGGATTTTTACCCGTACAGGGCACCATTTCTAATGGACTCATGCCCGAGAACAGCTCACCGAGGACTTCGGGCTCGTCGTCCTAATGAGGATAGCTCGATGCTCTTCACCCCACGATCCGAGCGAAAGGATCCGTGGGAAGGACGCTACGAGGTAGTGAAGGCCTAGCCATTCGAGGGCTCGAGGGCCCGACTACGCACGGCATCCCTCGATGAAAGAGGGTCGAAAACTCGTAACCTGACAGACAGAGTCGACCTCTCGGGCGGGGCGCTCTGACTCCAGTGGTGCTCGAGGGAGCGAAGGCTGGCCCTCGGTAGGGTTCGACAGCCGCCCTCGAACACTCCTCTTTGCAGAAAAAGGAACGGGATTGACCCCTCGGCAGGGTGCCGCGTCTCCAGATATCCTTTAAAGACCCCACTACATAACGTATTTTAGCCCCCAGAGGAGTTCTAAATCACTCCTCTGGGGCCTCGGGGGCTACCCCCGCGGGGTGCGCTCGCGCGCACCCCACGGAGAATCGGATTCCTCACTAACCCTGCAGGCCGAGGATAAAACCTCCGGACAATTCTTGCCCCCCCCCCGAGAAACACGTATCATAGCAGAGGAGTTCTAAATCACTTCTCTGGGGCCTCGGGGGCTACTGTCGGGTACGAAGGTAAGGGGTACCCTAAACCCTTCGATAAATTAACGCTAAACATAGCCACAATTTTTAAGGCAAGGATCAGCCTACTGTTCGGTAAAATGTGACCCATCAATCGAAGGCCCCCGCTACACCGACTGCGGAAACCAGCTACTGGCCCGGCTCTACCTCGACAACGGACGAGGGGTCGAACGAACGACCCCCCGGCTCTACCTCGACGACGGAAGAGGGGTCGGACGAACGACCCCTTGGCTCTACCTCGACGACGGACGAGGGGTCGAACGAACGACCCCCCGGCTCTACCTCGACGACGGACGAGGGGTCGGACGAACGACCCCCCGACCTCTACCTCGAATTCGACCTCCTCAACCCGTCGACGCCTCGATTTTCCAAGCGCCGTCGACGGACGAGGGCTCGATTAACCCAACCACTCTGGCGTGGGTAAAAGTAAACCCACCTGACGACATGGGCGCCTGCGTCCACCGTCAAATCCGCCAACTCCCCGTCCAGTCCCCGACTCCCGTCAACTGTGCCGCCACTGCCGCCACTACGCGAGTACGGACTTCTACAGTACCCCTCGGAAAGTGAACAGTGCGACCCTCGACGACAACTTCGGGAACGTGACGAAGTCATACGGGGCTCGACCTCCCCCCTCGACCGGGGGCTCGACCCCCTCCTCTTCAACAACTCCGGTACGGAAGACGTCCCATCCGCCCCGTCCCGCTTCGGCCGTGGGACTCGTGCCCGCCTGCGGAAACTGCACTGTGACGACTTCTACTGATGCCACGACCGGGGACGCGTGAAGGACGGGAAGACCACGCCGCCACAGTGCTCGATGTCTCTTCGCCAACACTGTACCGTGGATGCGCCGCCCATATTTCTACTATTAGGACCCTGTACCCTCGAGTCTCCCCCTTGGTCTATAAAAGGGGGATGCCGAGGTAGAGGGAGGGGGGGGGACTTCTTCTTCCCGATTTCAAGAAGAGGTTGGAGTCTCTCTCGGTCGGCTCCCACTTCATCTAGGACTAGACCACGCTTCACACACACATAGCCGCTCGATCGACCCCTCGGGTGGCTGACTCCGTGTAACACAGCTTGTACCCCCTATACGAGCACGCTTTGGGTGCGAGATAATACAAGTCATCCTCCCCCCGCTGGACGTAGGGCCTTCTTTACCCGAACCAGGATAAATCTTGTGTCCATCTTGCATCACGTCTGAGAGAGGGAGCACGCGATATACAAATTTACTCGTTGGTGGTCTTGACCCCCGGGTCATAACACCGACAGTTCACATAAACTCTTTTTTCTCTTCTCTCCTCTCAGAGTCATTCGGAGCAGATAAAGCTAAAAAAAATTGACTTCACCTACCACTAGCTCTATGAGAGGAGGAGAGAGAAGATAGAAAAAACTTATGAATAATGAATACGTCTGAGAAACTGAAGTTGGTGGAATCTATTATTATCAAATAAAACGTTAAAATAGACATGACAGCTAAAATATATCACCCAGAGAAAAAGGAAAGAAAGTCTGGCCCACACACTGTTCCATCACCAGTCCACCCGCCCCCATGCCCCACCCAGCCACCCTACAGCTGGGTCATGTGGCAGAGACCGGGGTGGATAGTCGAAAGGCTAGCCGCGTAGACGCGGTCACGCGGCTGACCTGCCATCCTCGCGGGTGCCGAGCGAAAATTCAAATCCATACCCTCCCCCTCTGCAGACGGGCCCCACGCCGTCCAAAAATTGGACGCTCCCGCTCCCGCTCCCCATCTTTTGGGTTTCGATTTCACACCGCCGCCTCCTGTCCTGCCCGCCCGGCCTGTTTTCATATTTCACCGATCCCCTTCAATTCGATTTCTTCACCTCGCCTCCTCCAGAGCTCTCACTCTCCTGCCAAACCCCCAAACCCCATCGTCTCCCAACCTTAGAGCAGCAGCAGCAGCTACCGCAGCCTCTGCCTGCCATGGCGCCGAGCTCCCCGTCGCCCGCCGCGCCCACGCGCGTCTCCGCCCGGAAGCGCGCCGCCAAGGCCGAGGAGATCCAGCAGAACCAGGTGGAAGAGGAGGAGGAGGCTGTGGCGGCGTCCTCCGCCAAGCGCAGCCGCAAGGCGGCGTCTTCCGGCAAGAAGTCCAAGCCGACGCCCAAGCAGCAGGACAAACCGGCCAAGGCGGGGAGGAAGAAGAAGAGTGGGGAACCCGAGATCAGGAAGGAGCCCCTGGAGGACGACGTGTGCGCCGAGGAGCCCGACGACGAAGAGTTGGCGATGGGCGAGGAGGAGGCGGAGGCCGACGAGCAGGCCATGCTGGAGGAGGTGGCCGCGGTCGTGACCGGTTCGCCCGTGAAGAAGAGGGTGGGGAAAAGGAGCGCCGCCACTGGGGGCGACCACGAGCCGGAGTTCATCGGCAGCCCCGTTGCTCCGGCCGAGGCGCGCAGCAACTGGCCCAAGCGCTACGAGCGCAGCACTGCCGCAAAGTATATTTTTCTTCCCTACTATGCTCTGCTTTGATTTGACCAGATCTTTGCTCCTGTTTGCTCCTGTTTGTTAGTACTTGTGAGCTGAGCAATCCGCTATCTATTGGTTTGTTGCGCCTGCAGACCGGAGGAGGACGAAGAGCTCAAGGCCAGGTGCCACTACCGGAGCGCTAAGGTGGACAACGTCGTCTACTGCCTCGAGGATGACGTCTATGTCAAGGTCCTTGTTCAACGCTTTCATTGCCTTCTTTATTTGCCATGATTTATTTCTTTGTTTTTTGTTGTTGTCGATTTCCAATGATGACTTGTGCGACATGGTGTCACGATAAAAGTCTGGATGTCTGTATGTACAAACACTCTGTGTGGTACCTCTTTTGGTAGTCGGAGCTGCTTGACCGCTTGAGTGCTTTGTGCAGCAAGTTCGGCCATGATGATGAAGTTTGGCCGCTTATTAGTTTAGTTGTTCAGTTTTTTTTTCACCGAGTGTTAGTTGTGCTCTAATTGTGACTGATCTTATACTTATCATGGAACGAAGCATCGAACTTTAAATCAATTCCCAGTGATGTGTGTTTAACAAGTGTTTTATGGTATTACTTCCTCTGGTCATGAGTAGATTTGGTTGAACCTTAAAAACTACAAACATCAATAACTATTACATTATTTAGTTTGAAAACATGTAAGTTCCATGTGTTGATTTGTATTTAAAATACTTGCAAAATCTCTTATCTATGATTATATGAAGGGTTGTAAGATTATATTCTAAAAAAAATTAGTGGTCAAAGATATGCATGGAATACTGCAAGGTCAAATAGTCTTATGTGTTAAGTATTTGTGACTAGAGGGAGTATAACATAAAGGGGTGCTCTAAATGTTTGTCTCCACAATGTTGTGTTTGCTGTATATCCTCCTCCTGAAAGCTGGATCCTTTTGTTTCTGTTAAAAATGCAATGTCCAACAATTTGAATGCTACTAACAATTGTAATGTTAATAAAATGCTGTTATTAACAATGAAATGCTGCTCAACCCTGCAGCTAATTTGCATGTGCTAGTGATTGCTTACCTCTTGTTATGATCTGAGATTATTTGAAAATTTTCTTCTCTTAGTTGCCCCTCTGAGAGGGAAGTGTTGTTTGTCTCTTAAATTTCATTTTGATGAAAAATCTTAGTAATTCAACTCAATGTTTTTAGGTCGTCTAGTCGAACCTAGTCGCCATGGGACCAACTAGGCGAGTAATAACGATTAATCATCGACTAGGCCGATTTGTTGAGGCTAGTCGACCTTGGCCGTCCATCTAGTCGTTCATGTATATCAGGACATATACCTACTATATATATACTATATACTATATAATATACACAATCAAGCAAGCATCAATACTACATTAATGTTTCGCTGGTGACTTACTTATGGGAGCTGTTTTCTTCTCTGCTATGCAGCGTTTTTGGGTGCCTATTCTAACCTTAACAGGTAAAACTGCAAGCCCAGTAGCCCACATGTCTGCCTAGTTAAATAGGCTCCCAAAAAATAGCCAACCAAACTAGTTGTCCTTGTCCTATTTATATGGTTAATTGCGATTAGTCGTTGACTAATTGGATGAGCAACTTTCTGGGTGAGCTAATCGAGTTGGTTCTCCTAATCAAACACCAGAGACCGATTAGGATGATTAATTAGAATTAATCGAAGGGATAATTGGTTTTGTAGCATCGAAAGGTTGTGACCTCCGTAAAATACCATCGAAAGATTTCGGCCCCGTAAAATACCATTGAAAGTTGTCAATGTGAACTAAAAATACCATTCCGTCAGTTTTCAGCAGCTGAGACGTTAAATGAGACCAAAATACCCCCAAATAAGTAGAATGTGAATGGATAACCCCAGCACATATAATTGGTTGAACCAAGCACATACGAACACATAAATAAGCACCATATTAATGGGTCCATCCACATTAACAACACATATGTATAGTTTCATCAATGAATGTAATTATGCTAGATGAACCTGTCAATTGACATATGTAATTATCCACATGATTGTCACGTACTGTCATTGCAGCACATTAGAACTATCATTGGAGCACAATTTTTTCATCCAGTTTGAACTATCATTGCAGCACATTACATTCATGGAAACACATCCATAGTTTAAAACACACACCCAACACTTAATAAGTTTGTAAGCACACAAAGGTCTAATAACACCAACACTAGCTAGAAAATAACAGTCACAACGCCAATAGGCTTTGCTCTTACAAATCCAATGCCTAGCCTATGATAAGTTGCCTTGCAATACCTCCTGGTGACATTTCTGCTGCTGCCCTACTCCTTGTTGTTGGCCCGGACTGAGAGGACTGGAAGTAGAAACTGCCATCAACCTCGTTGTTGGCCCTGGACTAACTGGTGTTTGCGTGACTAAGGAAGTAGAGGTTGTTGCCGATGCCTTCTTAGACTTTTTAGGAGCTTTGGTGGATTTTGAAGTACTTGGTTTTTCTTTCCTTTTCATACATAACAGCAAGGTAATTAACAATTATACTTAGCAAGAATTGGTATTGTACAGTACTAAGTGATGGTAGCGTAAATTTAATTTACCTAGATTTAGTAGGTACTGGTTGTGGTAATTCAACACCAATTTCAGTAGGGGGCTCACGACAACCCTTCTCAATGTGCTCAAATTGGAAACATCTTTTGCATTGGTAAGGACCCCTTTTTCCTGGCTCACCCTTACTCTTTATCCTCTTCACTCTTGGCCTACCCGCGGACCTTTCTAGATTTGGAGGTAACATTTGAAACCCGGGATCAACAATAGGCCATTGTGACTTATCAACCATTGGGTTCACCTCAAATTGATAAGTAGCCTTGAAATGATGAACTGAGTAGTAGTCGTGCACATAGTCATCAAGTTTTATTTGTCTTAGGGAACCTATAAAGGCTATAACATGTGTGCAAGGTTTACCAGAAATACGCCACTGCCCACATGAACATGTTTTGCTTTCAAGGTCCACAACATGCCTCCAAGGATAGTTGTCCTTAGTCAATCCAGATACCTCAGCCTTAAGACCACCACTCCCCTTAATTGTGTACTTCAAGTTTCTACTCTTCATCTTTAGCTCATTTATAAACACTAGGAAGAATTTTCCCTTCAAGTTTGTTAGCTATATGTTGCCTCATAGCTATTTTTTCCATGATCATGGTCCTAATTGTGTCCATGAGGACATCCACAGGAAACCCTTTGGTCGCTTTAATCCAGTTGTTGAAGGTTTCTGATATATTGTTATTCACATAATCAACCTTGCACTCCCTAAGAACTTAGTTCGAGACCAAAGATGTTTGTGCTCTGCTTGCAAGTAAGGAATTGCTGCTGGACAATTCTCTGTAATTTTGTCCCAAAGCCATTGATGCCTCCTAGTAGTACATGCCCAAGCACAAGGCCACATGTACTTTAGCACATCTCCATCAAATTTCTTCCTAAAATCATGCATGAGATGCCTGAAACACTCTCTATGTTCTGCATCACCTTGGAAGAAATTATGGACTGCTGTCTCTAAACCTTTGCAAGCATCTGTGTGGATTGTGAGTCCATGTGGAGTGCCAATTGCTCTCTTCAATTGTCACAAGAACCATGTCCAATTAGCTTTTGTCTCCTTGTAAAAAATTCCATATGCCACCGGATACATCCAATTATGTCCATCAATTGCTGTTGCTGCAGCTAGCTGTCCATTATATTTACCTGTGAGGTGAGTAGAATCAACCCCAAGATATGGCTTGCAACCAGCAATAAATCCATTCACACATGCTTTGATGGACACAAACATCCTACAGAAATAGACTCGACCATTCTTTTTATTCTTCTTGCAATCAATCTCTACTATGCTTCCAGGACATTTAGCCTCTAACTCAGCTTTAAAACTCCACAACATTTTGAAACTTTCCTCCCAAGTGCCATGTAGACCCTTTAGTGCAAGTTGCCTTCCTTCCCACACCTTATTATATGACATTTTGATTGGAAAGTGAGTTTCAAGATGAACTTGCAATTTCTTTGCTCCTAGGTTTGGGGTGGCCTTAAGTACCTCCTTGGCCCTGTCAGCAACCCAAGCTTTGCTGGCCTCCTTTCCCCTCACTTGGTTGGTGCTAGCACAAGTATGGCTAGAACCAATTGCCACAACCTAAAAATAAAAGAAGGGAGATATTAGATCTGAATTTAGTGTTCATGGAGATAACATGAAAAATAATACATGCTGTACATCTTACAAAAAATAATACATGCTGTACATTCGAAAAGTGCTGAAATTTTGGGTAGAACATGGAAACAACAATTATATACCATGAAAGTTGTGCAACCAAGAAGTTTCTTTGCATGAACTTTCCATCCACACTCTAAATCTGCACATCTTGCCCTATATCTTGATTTATCACTATGCTCTACAAATGTTTGAAACTCCCTTTTTATGGCATATTGCTTAATCATCATTACAAAGGCTTTTTTGTCAACAAATGTCGAACCTTCCCGTATAACAGGGTTGTCTCTGTCATATGTAGTGAGTGCAACATATGGACCATCTCGCATCATGGTGACTTCATCACTTGGCACAACCTCAGGATCTATAGGTTCAGTTACATTCCCGTTGCTCTCCATTTTCTTCTTTTCTTGCTGTACTTTCTCTTTAGGTACCTTCCTAAAATACCTCCACTCTTCATCAACTCCAACTGGATCATCTCCATCATGCTCAACACCCGGCTCCATATATTGGTCACCTTCCTCCTCCTCCTCCTCCATTAGTCTAGAAGGACCAGCAGCTGTAACACCAAGTTGAGGTTCCATAGCCCATTCTAGACCATCCAATTTTGCACTCACATGCATTTCCTTGAACTTTTCTGTGACCTGAAGTTGTAGGTTTTCTCCATTTGTCACATGTCCTTCATTCTCAATCAAAGCCATATCAACATGTTCATATCTATCTATGATCATGATAAACTCCACCTTTTTTGAGGCTCGCAGCAAAGTTAGAAGCTCTTGGTCCGTACCAAGGCGAATTGTTAGATTATTCTGACCCACAAACCAAAAGTTTGCCTCCTTATAACTAGCCCAACTAAAGTGCTTGAACACATCTCTCTCCATGTCAATGATAAAGTACTCTTCTGCATCCACCCACCAGTCCAAGCATCTGCCCTTTTTGTACACAGATCGACCATCCTCAACAGTTGAGTAGGAAGAAACATCAATCACTACTCGACATGCATTGTTTGGATCGATCCTGAAATAGTAGTAGAGCAAAAAAAATTAGCACTGCTGTCAAATGTTTTTTCTCATCGCTGACCATCCTCATACCAGGTGAAATCGCACACACAAATGAACCGGATAACATAGAAAAATCGCAATCCCTTCATAACTAATTTCAGTTGTACGAACCATGAAGAAGTAGATAGCTAGGGTTTCATTCTTACCCGTCAGGGATCTCAGATCGATTCATTGTTCCACCAAATCGGCACTAGAGGAGGAGTCGCGACCGACACAACAATCAGTCGAGGAGGAGGAGGCGGCGGCGGTGGCCGGCGGGGGCACCGTGGTCTCCACGCGAGGAGCGTCCGCGGCGGACGACGCAGGCGTTGCGGCCTACGCGCAAGCAGCAGCCTGCGGCGGATGGTGCAGCCTCCACGGGGGGAGTGGCCTGCGCACGGGGAGCAGCACGCACGCGGGGCAGGCGGTTGTCGGAGCTCGCCAAGACGCCGGCGGAAGCCAAGCACAGCGTGGCCTGACTCCCTCCCGTGCGTGATGCTCTGTCCCTTTCCCAGCTTGTGTCCGTCCCTTTCCTGTACTGTATAAGGCAAGGGCAAAAAGGTCACCAAAATTTTGGAGTTCACGTCAAATGATCGTCTTTGTGTGTAAAAATTAACAGAGTGCTATTTTCAGTTCACGGTGATAACTTTCAGTGCTATTTTACAAGGCTCAAATCTTTCAGTGGTATTTTACGAAAGTCGCAACCTTTCGATGCTACAGAACCAATTATCCCTTAATCGCATGTCATGAAAACATTGATTCAACTGAACATAAACATCGATGATGCAATGACCAAAAATGCTCAAACTAATGGTTGTGTACAATACCATTGGATGATTTTGCTCTCACATCACATCTTTTTATACGTTCTTAATAGTTACTGGACATAAGTTTATGATTCCTTTTTGTCTATCTTAGGCTGGAGAAAATGAGGCAGATTACATTGGCCGCATTACTGAATTTTTTGAGGGGACCGACCGATGTCACTATTTTACTTGCCGTTGGTTCTTCCGTGCAGAGGATACGGTTCGTATTGAGCTTTGTGTCATTTCTATTCATGTCATGAAGTGGCATAGAACTAAACCTTATCAGTGCAGGTTATCAATTCTTTGGTGTCCATTAATGTTGATGGCCACAAGCATGACCCCAGACGTGTTTTTCTTTCTGAGGAAAAGAATGACAATGTGCTTGATTGCATCATCTCCAAGGTCAAGATAGTTCATGTTGATCCAAATGTAAGTTCCTTGCTTAGAGCTTTGTGGTTTTGCTATGCACATAATACTTCTCATTACATTTTTTTTTTTGCTTTAGATGGATCCAAAATCCAAGGCTCAACTAATAGCGAACTGTGACCTATACTATGACATGTCGTACTCTGTTGAATATTCTACTTTTGCTAATATCTCATCAGGTAATTCAGCAATTGCTTCTACATCATTTTTTTGGTTTACTAGCTGAATGCAATTTACTTGCTTTGCTAAATTAGTGCAACGATACTACTTACCAAATAACTTTTTCCTCTAACGCCTGATAGTCTTGGAAAGAATGCAATTCTAGGTTTTAGTATAAGTCAAACTTTTCTAATTTCTAATTTTGCCCGAGTTTATAGGAAAACATATCAACATATACATCCCCAAATAGGTTTTCTATGAATACATATTTCAAAATGAATGCAATGATACTTATTTGATATCATAAATATTATTATTTTTTAATATAAATTTAGTCAAATTTAAAGTTGTTTGACTCTTAACGAAGTGAGAATCACATTCTTTTTAGGAGAGAACACAATCATTTTTCAGTAATAATGTTTTCATTCAAAAACAATCTTTCAATAATATTGAATGATCACTGAACTGCATCTTAGGCATATCTGTCTCACCTTTTGATTTTGGCTATCGGTCAAAAGCCAGAAAACTAAAATAAACATCCAACTTTTAAAAATTGCTTATGAAGAAGCCAAAAGCAGGTCTAGATGTGCTTCCCTTGTCTTTTGTGAGATTAGAGATAGCAATGTGTATATAACTGTACGATAGTACCATTCCATATTCACACCCACTAGATAAAATTCTATTTGCGATACTTGCACAACATGTACCCAAATGTATACCTGTGCAAAACAATCCTTCATATATCATATCATTAAAATCATTTAGTGTCAAGTTTTTGTAAATAGAAACTGACAATGATAATATAGCAACAAAACTTCACCAATATAGTGTAATAGTCATAGATCTATCGAATACATGTATATTTCATAGTGGGGTTGGGCCACGTGTATGTTTTTGGCTATCTTTGGGCTGACTTAATGAGATCACATATATGTCTGAGACGACCCATTAACATACCTTTGTTTGAAGAAACCTTTCCATACCTGCCTTTTTATTGAGTAAAACACGTCAGGCAGTTGGCTTTTGGGTATCCATTATCATCCCTATGTGAGATATTGTTTTGAGGGGCATTGTATGTATTATATATTTTATTCATTCAAAAACTAATCTACAAAGACACTTTTTAAAAGGCAAAGCTCAAACAAACATGCCTATTACTCCATCAACCTAGGTTTATTGGGTTAGCTTTTAGTGCATGCACTGTTTGAAGTATAAGCTAATTGCTCACCTTTGCCTAACAGCTCAAGCTTTCAGTTTGAACTAGTTGGTGCATGTAACTCAACACTCAATCTGGTATCAGTGCTAGAGTTGACAAGCCTTGAGTTTGAATCTTGGCAAGTGCAATTAAATAATTAAATAGGATAAATGTAGTTGACCTCTACTTCCATAGTAATTGAGCCATGGCTGAGCCAACAGAGGGAGAGTGAAGTATTAATGAGCTGTCCAACTTTGGTGCAAAAGTGGTGGAAGCACTGGCTGATCTTGTGCCAAAATTAACACTATGTTTGAATGGATGGAAATGAGCTCCAACATGGCTCACGATGCCTTTTTTTTTGGAGAGATGCATTTCATTGTATTACAGAGATGATAAAATGGGGGGGGGGGGGAGTGACAACATGATCCTCACTCATACGGGACCAGATATTAGTGAGGCAATTACACAAACTCATAGTTCAAACACATAGTGACCAAACACGATTCAACCTTAGTTAAAACAGATCTAGTCTACAAGCCCTAGCCCTAGCCCTTGTAGTTTCTTTGTGCCAGCCATGCACCACAAACTGCTCATTCTTAAACTCACTCCAAATCATGCTAATTGAAGCCCCCCTCAAAAACACTTGCATTCCTATGTTTCCAAATAATTCAAGCCCCTAGAATAATTAAAGAGTTCAGTCCTTTTCTGTGTTCGTAGCTAACTCTGCTTGTTGTGCGCCACCAGTCAGCAAAACTCAGTTCATTTTGTCGGGTGACAGAATCTGCTAGGTTCAGTGGAGTGAATAATCTGAACCATACTTATCTTGCCACCATGCATGTTGTTAAAAGATGTATCATCTCATCTTCTTGATCGCATAGGGGGCATTTATCCATATGAGAGAGGCCCCTCTTAGCAAGCCTATTTGCCGCCAGTGGCGAAGCTACTCACAAATCAACCCTGGTGCACTGCTTCAGTAACTTGCACAATTATATTGAAATACATCGTAAAAATAAGACTATTAAAGGGCAAAAACAAATTTACCCTGGTGCCCGTGCACTAGGTACGGTGAATGTGGCGTCACCCCTGTTTGCCGCCCAGCATCTATTTTGGCTTGCTAACCATAAGAACATTTTGCATTTGGCTGGGGCCCAAGTCTTTCATAGCCGACGCGAAGGCTCAAAGGCCGGGGCTCATGATGCCTAATAGAACCATTGTGTGCACGGAAAAGATTTTCAGGCCTGTGATATAGTCAGCACGAATCATGGCTACAGAAGATGATCACCCAACACTGTGAATGATGAGTTGCCGGTCATCTTGTCGCCTTCCTTAGTGACTTTTTGTGGAAGTAGAGCACTGTTGCCTTCACACTCTCCACTCCTTGCTTCATTTGCCTTTCCATGTCTGGCTTTTGCAAGCCTGCCCAATAATAAAGAAAGGAGCACATCATATAGATAACCTTAGAAGGAGATTAG
>CM039131.1:53832557-54097522 GCA_022036555.1 Microstegium vimineum | reverse complement strand
GCAGAAGCTGCAGCTAGCTTATTCCAAGTCTGACGAACAGGCAAGCAAAGACATGGCACATGGCTATGGAATCTCTTCGCCTCTGGTCTGTTGTTAATAGCAACTAATCATATAATCTCCTTGCAGACAATGGATGCTGGGGAATCGAGATCCCGTGAATTCAGCCTGGATTCATCTATAAGTTCAGTAAAACAGCAAGACAGAACTCAGGCTACTGACAAGGCCTCGCCGAGCCCAACCCTGCAAGGAGTACAGGAACCTTCTGGCATCATGGCTTTCAAGTTCATCCTGGGAGTTGCCCTGCTGTCCATACTCATCGGCGTCTTTCTTGGGAAGCGATACTAGCGCACAGTTTGTGGAAGTTGGTCGATGCCCATCAGCTCATGGAAAATTCCACTGTTAATATTGCTCTCAGTGAAACTCGGTTATTAATTTGTAGCTGAAAGGGCTTAGCCAGCAGAAGTTTGAAAGGATTGGTGGACTTGGTGGTAATGGTTTCGACGACTTTATGGGAGAAGTCGGAGATCTGGAAGCCTTTTTTTTTCTCTCCTGTTCTTGAGTTTTGCCTTAATTTTAACTTCTTGGGTAAGGGGGGGCAAGGAATTTGATTTTTGTTCATTCCTACCCTTTGCATGCAAAAGGCCAACTGCATGCAACTGGTTTTGCCGACAGCAAGTTTCCGTGTACATTTCTTCTCTGTAAAGATCAGAAGTCCAGGGACACAAAACATGAAGCCTTTGCTACTACATATGCTCGTATGGAGAGTGCAAGTTTTGTTACTATGTACAGATTCAACAAATCCAGTACTTTTGATGTACACCTGAATTGCTGGAACAAGAAATGCCATATCATATCAGATGGTTTGAAGGACGTGTAGTTGGATTCAGATTCTCTAATTTTGCAGCAAGTATTTGTTGTTTGTTCTGCAAACTGCAATGCCTACCTAGGTAGACTCCGATCCATGGTGCTGCAATTAATGCATATTTAGGAGGATACAATTCCTTTTTTTTAGAATTAGGATCTAAGTCTATTCAATTGTTGCGGTACAACGAACTAGATAAATATTGATGAGCAAACAAAATGATTACCTAATTCATGAAGATTTGGTTCCTCCTAGCCAGTTAATCTGAAGTTCTTAACCTACATATGTAAGACCAATAAAAAACAGAAGAAGATGCAAAACTACAGAGCTAGTTACGTCAATGCATATGCAATTTTTAGTATTTAACCAATGTACAAGGAAATGAGATTACTTGTATTGATGTATTTAGCCATTGCATAAGTAAATGAGATTACTTGTATGGATGATTCCTGGTATATGTACAACTGAGCAGCAGGCAGCTGAAGAAAAAAAAAGGGGGCAATTGAGCTGCAGGCAGCTGATTGTTCAGTTAGCACTTAGCAGGCCATATTCTGCTGATTGGAAGAACAACAGTACTTCCAATCATACAAACTTCTTGCATAATGGCATTGGAATGCAAAAAAAAAAAAAACTATCAACATTAAAACAGGGTATATAATTGATTCATACCAAAATTGGTGCTGCCCACTGCTGCATCCCTATGCGACTGCCGTGTCGCGGCCGGAATCCCCTTGGTGAGCGCGGGATGCCGGGATTGCCGGGTCGCTGACGGCGGCGCCGACGATGTCAGTCCCGCGCTCCTACTTGTGCTCTTTTTTTTTTGTTTTAAAACGGAATAAATACTTGTGCAAAATATATAATGTGACAACGAAAAGGAGATAATTAACTAGAAGAGACCCTGGGCCGACTTCTTTCTCCTGCTTTGTCATTTTCTGTCGCCCGCTCTGGGTCGTAAGCGGCCGGCCCAAGAATCCACGCCCGGTTCGCGGAGCCCACCTGTCAAGGCCCCTAGAGGCCCAGACACGGACGTGCAGTTGTGAAATCCTGGTAAACAACGAATGTCACCATATTCCCTCAAAGCAATTTATAATTAAAAATGAAAGTCTCATTCTTCGAGAAATCAAAACACTATTGAATAAATCTATAGAAAATATTATTGAAAATTTTATCATCAAATAGATTTACTTAAAATATATTTGTGATTAATCTAAGGATGGATCTCTATCCACGTGGTGACACTGACACGCAATTGCATTTCATGTCTGATGAAAAGGTTGGTTCCAGAAGCCCTGCGCTCGATCATGTGATTATTAATTACGCAACAGGTTGGTTCCAGAAGCCCTGCATTAATTCTACCTCTGGCATGATTAATTAGCGGCCCGGCCGGTAATAAAGTCCATCGTTAGCATTCTACCTCTGGCATGGGGTGATTAATTCCACGCTGCTCTTTGCAGCAAGCTAGGTTAATTTCGCTCTCGTCCATCAGTACGTGCAGCCTTTGGGAACTGGGATCGGTCATCGTCGTCCTGACCACTTTAACACGATTGCACCGATGAAAAGAATGAGAAAGGACACGGATATATACAAGGGCACGGTATGACGTCTTCCTCGCAGCATTCTAAATTATATAAGTCGATGTTATATTCTAGATATTTTTTACCATATATGGTACATTTATTAGCTACATTATATTATTATTATATATCTAAATACATAAGAATAATTATGTATTCAATAAAGCCAAAGTCTATATCTATATTACAACTAAAATATACGCAAAGCAATCGTCCCCCCGGCGCTTGGCTTCACCCGGCGCCCGCAGCCTCCCGAAAAAAAAAACAAACCCGGCTTCACTCGGCGCCTGGTTAACCGCCGCCTCCCGCACGACTCCCCCGCTCCCCTCTCTCTGCCCACCCGGCGCGGACAGCACCGCCGCGCGGCCCGGACTCCCGCCCCTGCCTAATCGGGCCATCACTCCGCCACCACTGTTGAAGCATCCGGTTGCCACCACCGACGAGGTCTCCGCCGCCGATCTGCCCCTGCAACGCCCTCCGTGCAATCTCCTCCCTCAATCCCGTTCAAACGGCGAGGTGGGCACGGCGGCGCCGGCAGCCGGTGGCCTCGGCGTGGAGGGCCCGGGCCGGAGACTACGACGCGAGTGGTAGTGCGGGCACGGGCGACCCTGTTCCTGCCTCGGTGAGGGCATGGTGATCCTTCTCCAGCATTGAAGCGGTCGCGCGAGGTAGGCACCAGCGCCGCCCGGTAGCAACAACGATGAGCAGATGTGCAGGCATGCGGCGGACAGGCCCTCTCTTCTTGCTGGCACTGGACGTGCTGGTGGCATGCGCAGTACATGTTTGTAGAAATGCCAAACCACTAAACCTTACGTACATACAGGTATGTCTGCTTGTCATTCAGTCTTAGTGCGTTGTATTTTTCAATTCTATTTTATTTCCTCTATCATAATTGATGGGTATGATACAGTATATTTTCTTACCTTTTTTGGTACATAGCATCTTTATATACTCAAGTATGCTACCTTTAGATATTTGTCATTGCTACATCGGTTCATCAAAGTGTAAAATTATGAGTCTATTATTTGTTTTCTTTGGAGCAGGGTTAATTTAAGAAATCTGTCATTCTATACTTGCAGCGTCGTGAAATAGTTGATTAGAGACTAAATGTTAGTGGAGAGAAGAGACCATATGTCCTGGTTACAAACATATTAGACTGAACCCTGAGATTATATACTTTTTATGTTCCTAATCTGGTCATCCAGCTATCTACCATGTTCCCCTCCATACTAAAATATCTAGCTTACCCATATGAAGGGAGTGACATTTCTCTCCCCAAAATGGCTGATCTTGTTTTTCATGTGAAAGTGACAATTTCTCGTCTCTATGATGTCTGATTTAATGCAGAGTAATGGATATATATGTTCTCAAAAAATAAGATGATCACCTTGACCAAATGAAATAGTATTTCATTATTTCTCATGTATAATTGTCGTGGGGATCATTAACAACAGAAACTTATTTGTCCCATCAGAAAGAAAGAGCTGATAGTGTTTTTAATTTATTTTGGTAAATTTTAATTGATGTGTGTTTCTTTTTTTAATCATGTGCATCACAGATTTTAGGAATGCCAAGGAATTGAAGTCAGGCATAGGAAACATGTGTGATCGCTCGCGTAGGAATCGCTCGCTCCTCTACGGGGCGCAGCACGGCGCCGACGAGGACGCGACGTCTGCGACGTCCCCAGTACAGCCTCACGGTGCACCGAAGTTCGCTGGTCCCTTGCGGCGTCCCCAGTATGCATCCGGAACGGAGTTTGCCGGTCCTTGCGGCTGCCCTTGGCCCTGGACTCCAACTGCGGCAAACACCTCAATGTGTGTCCATCCAGGAGCTCCGAGGCCATACAAAGGCAAGTCCATCCGCTCATTCATGGCCTCACAGTCATCATTGAAATGATTGTCCTCCTCTACATTTTACAATTGTCTTTTGGGCAACATTGTTGCTTTAACTGCAGAGGGAATTTTCTTGGAATTTTCTTGTGATTGGTCCAGTATTGCCACGTAGAGATAGCATACTGGACAGTAGATCCCTCAATGCCTGTGGACTGAGCTTCAGATGGCTGTTCATCATGAAAGAACCAACAGTTCTCATGTGTATGGTTGTAGTTGGGAGAACAGGAATGCCCTGGTCAAAAGTAGTTGGTAGGGCTGTGCTTGCAGATTGTTTTGAGTTCTTGTTTACAGAGCTTGATAAATTATGAATAGTGTTCTTGTAAAAAAACCCATAAAATCTTGTCATTCCTGTGTCACTTTATCTCAGCTTTTAGCATTGAAAAAGGTTTTCATGATTTTGGGTTTCCAGTCACCGAGATGGGTTCTGGATATCTTTAGCTCAAGAGAAAGAGGGTGCAGTGTACTACATGTACGCACGTTACATTTATCCTGTAATTAATTGATGAGACACTATTTCTCTTTCAATTTTTTTGTGAAAAAAGTATCTCTTTTTTTACAACAAAAGTTTTTCTCTTTCAAATTTTACTTAGCAAAGATTTGGAGCCATATTTTGTTGGTTCATGACAATGGATGATCTTTCGTGTATATTTTATTTTTCAACATGTTTATATGACTTGTACACGGTGAAGTGGCGCAAGAGTCTAGATTTGCAAGTGTATCCTGAGCGCCAGGAACCACTTTACCAATGCAATCTGGTGAAGTGTCACAATTGCACAAAAAAATAACGGTCACAGGTTAATACACATGGTTAATAAAGTTTATTTTTCCCGTTGCAACTCACAGACATTTATCTAGTATCTTATAATTTAGAATGGAGAAAATACATAAGTGGACAGTAGTTATGGTTGTATTTCATAATACTAAGCTATGTAGTGGTCTATAAGTAGGTTCTACGCTGAAATAAAATAGACCATCCCTCCCGACCCCTTTCTCACCACCTTTGCACCCTCAGGGCACGTACAACGGTGGGTTTCAGCCGTCTGCATCTCAGGAAATTTGCAAAAAAGTCTTTCTCAAGCCGTAGACGAGGTGGTGCTGTCCTTTCGTGAGACGTCGGCGTCAGCCCGTGGCCCGAGAACTCAACTACTGCCCAGCGGATCTTGTGCGGGTGTTGAAGGGGAAATAAAGCTCGTTCCAGAGAGAGCACGTGAATTTTGTTAGCTTCTTATCTTCTTTCAAAGACTATACAAATTAACTAGAACTTATAAAATTCATATAAAATCAAAATGGTATTTAAAAATTATGATTCAATCTTTATTAGGTTCATTTCATCTAGAACTATAGTTTAGAAGTGATATAACACATATTACACCTTGAATGATCTTTGTATATTTTATTTTGTTGAATCGTTTGTAATTTAGAAATATCTTTTATAAGTTATTTTGCCTGTTCGTATCGGTATGACAAAAAAATATAGTAGTTTTTTATTGTGTGTTGCCGATATTACCAGCAAAAAATTATAAACATATTTTTAACTTAACTGTGCTTAATCTATTTTATATCAATTAACAACACACTTGTACATATAGATCATACTCATATTTGATCATGGATACATGTAAGCATTAAATAACTTGTAGACGGCTAAACAGACAACTCAATGAGTTGTCTTTTTAGTGGTCTGTGCACAAATTTCAAAAACTTACAGACAACACAGAATTCGACGGCTAGACTAGCGTAACTCTTAGTTGTCAAATTTTGGATGTGAAAAGGTGGCAAGATACACTGTAGCAACACTGTAACATTTCGTTTGTATTTGTGAATAATTGTCCAAACATTGACTAATTAGGCTCAAAACGTTCGTCTCACAAAGTACAACCAAACTGTGTATTTAGTTTTTTTATTTCATCTACATTTAGTACTTCATGCATGTGCCGACATTTTGATGTGATGGAGAATCTTCTTTTTGCATAGTACCAAATTCTGGGATTTTGAGGGAACTAAACACAACCATAGTACACCGGCTAGACACACCTCAAGATCCCGCAACATTATCTCTTCAGGATCAAGGAGTTAGTCACCTCTTCAACTTCAAGATTCGACATCGAGGTGCCCGTCCCAAGCAGCCCCTCACCCCAGCCTGGGCATTCGGTTCTCGGTTTTGTTTTGGTTTGGTTCTCTTGCTTTTGAAGAAATCCGATTCTCAGAAAATAGAAACTGACCGGTTCTAAAAAATTCTCGAAACCGAGCATTTTAGTTTTCGGTTATTCTGTTCGGTTCTAGTTCTAACCGAAATTTTCAGTAAAAGATCAAAACAACAATAAATATATATATGTTCTAAATCAAATTTATGTAACACTATATCTATTTTTAATAATGATAATAATTTATTAAGGAACAATAGCAATGAAGTAACACAAATATGTAGTGGTTCAAATATGAAACATCACACATAAAACAAACATAATTCTTACAAAGTATAAGTTAGTGAAGTATAATTCATGTAATTCATTTTTTCGGTTAATCGAGAGTAGGAACCGAATTTTGTTCAGTTATTTCGGTTCCTCAATATCAGGAACCGATTTTTTCAGTTTTGGTTCTTCGATTCTAGTTATTTCAGTTTGATTTTTTGGTTTCGATTAATTTTGCTCAGGCTTACCCTCGCCTCCAACATAGCAACCATAGCATACAAGGGTTGTTTAGATCCAGGGCCCAAAATCAGTTCCAAGTTTTTTTTTGCCATATATGTATTGATGCAGTCCTACCTGAATTTTTGTTGCGTTTTTCCTTATCGTGGTTGCATCATGTGTTTTTTCTTATATGATTAATTAAGGCATGGAACTTGAACAATTCTACTACGGGCACCTTGGGTTACTTGGCATTGTTTGGCCTTGCCAATCAAGGATGCTCAATGTTATATGATTAATTAAGGCATGGAACTTGAACAATTCTACTACGGGCACCTTGGGTTACTTGGCATTGTTTGGCCTTGCCAATCAAGGATGCTCAATGAATTCAAACGTTTGGTTTTATGTCCCGAGTGTTAGGGTGCGCAGCGGAATTCCGCCCAGCTCACTACACCCACGAGCCGGCACCCCTCGGGCTCAGGTCCACCGGAGCCCACGACATATCCAGGTCTTGTACCTAACTCGGACCCAACTCTTTTTTGGTTTCGATTAATTTTGCTCAGGCTTACCCTCGCCTCCAACATAGCAACCATAGCATGCAAGGGTTGTTTAGATCCAGGGCCCAAAATCAGTTCCAAGTTTTTTTTTTTTGCCATATATGTATTGATGCAGTCCTACCTGAATTTTTGTTGCGCTTTTCCTTATCGTGGTTGCATCATGTGTTTTTTCTTATATGATTAATTAAGGCTACTATGGGCACCTTGGGTTACTTGGCGTTGTTTGGCCTTTGCCAATCAAGGATGCTCAATGAATTCAAACGTTTGGTTTTATGTCCCGAGTGTTAGGGCGTGCAGCGGAATTCCGCCCAGCTCGCTATACCTACGAGCCGGCACCGCTCGGGCCCAGGTCCACCGGAGCCCACGACATATCCAGGTCTTGTGCCTAACTCGGACCCAACTCTTCCATCACACTACACCATGTGATCTCCGAAGACGTTATCCAGGGTTTTTCTACGAGCCGGCACCGCTCGGGCCCAGGTCCACCACACTACACCATGTGATCTCCGAAGACGTTATCCAGGGCTTTTCCATCTCCATCACACTACACCATGTGATCTCCGAAGACGTTATCCAGGCCCCGACCCTGAGATTTTCTAGATTTTCCGACCATGGGCTCTGATACCACTTGTTAGGGTGTGCAGCGAAATTCGGTCCAGCTCGCTATACCCACGAGCCGGCACCCCTCGGGCCCAGGTCCACCGGAGCCCACGACATATCCAGGCCTTGGGTCTAACTCAACCCAAAAGACTAGCCTAATAGGTGAGGTCTGCTCCCTCCTTATATGTTGTGTTCCCCCACCATCAATTAGCGATGTGGGACTAAACCTAACACCCCGTGCAAGAAAAGGTATGGCTTGCTTGTGCGAGAGAGCGAAATTAGCTTGCTAGGCTAGGCGAGCTCCTCGTTTTCCATGTCTGCCAAGCGACTCGAGCTCGTTGCGAGAACCAAACGTGTCCGTACATCACACCTTGCTTTTATATCTATCCTCCACCACCGGTTATAGAATACTAAACATGAACTAATCATAAATTAATTGGTGATTGGAATGTATATTAGGTCTTATAATTAGCTCGTGTCTATTTAATCTAAGAACATGTAATTTGTAGACGTATGATTCGAACCCCTCTAAAGCGCTTAGGAAGAACTTTTCACTAGACGATGATTGAGCACATAAAATAAAAATCTACTAGCTCCACTAGATCCCCACATAATTTGGACTCAAAAAGAACTCGCTCTTCACGAAGTCACCACAGACGCCTTCCTGTCGACGGGGACGTCGCCTACCACTGAAAGCGTAGCGCCGGAAAATCCTGGAATAAATCTAGGAAACCACAGCGTGAAATTCGCTCCCACGGGGAATCAAACTTAGGACCTGTGGGGTGTCGTTCGAGTGACTTAGCTAACCAGATTAAGCACTCTTTGGCTCAGTTCTTCGGAGGTGCTCATAGGGGTAGGGTTTACGTACGTATATTCATAGGGGTGAGTGTGAGTGCGTGTTTGAGTGTTTACGTTGTAACAGTGTAATTCTCAAAAAAAAAAAAGAACTCGCTCGGTCTTTATATAACTGTTTGTTTTTAGGAAGCGTATAATATGAAAATCAACTAGCTATGCAAATTATGCAAACTCTAATCAAGTCCACAGGATTCTAATCCGATGTACTTAGGTGAAGATGAATCATTTATATTCACTTAAACTCTCTCACCATTCTCATTCTAATCACTTAACCCCCGCGAAGCCTGCTCCGTTATGTCGTTCCTGGAACTGCCCTCGCCCGGCCGCCGCCGCCGCCGGGAACGACGACTACGCCAGGTGCAGCGGGCCCACCGTGAAGGCCGGCCGGCTCGCGCCGGATCTTGGCCAGCGCTGCTCCCTCGATGGCCTCGAACGTGTTGAGCACCACCCCCGACGACGACGCCCGCACGGCCTCGCTGTTGCGGGTGATGAAACGGAGCACCGTCTCGTCATCGCTGTCGTCCATGCGGATCAGGTCACGCACGCTGAGGTGCTCCAGGCGGTGTGCGGCTGCGTTTTGCTCTTCCGTCCCCTGTTCGAGCGTTTCAGCTAGGGAAGCAGTTTGTTGGTTCTTCGATGGGTACCTGTCTATCAGCCTACGGAGTATGCACGTTCAGCACCTAGAGCATGAGCATCTCGCGTGAATGAGAAATCAAAAAGCTTTTGAGTTGTCTCAATCAAGCAATAGTGTTTGGATTTTTTTTTATTCCTCTCTTTGCTTGGTTCATTTGGGGTTGGTTGGTTCCCGCCGTCACTCGCCACGCCACGCTTTCGGCTGCCACGGGACTCCGGCGGCTGTTTAGTTACAAGTACGCTGAGGCAGCCACATGATTTTTGCGTGTTGATTATCGCCGAAGTGTGGCGGTCAATTCTCTTGCCACACACGCCACCACAACTTTGGTGGCCGCGCCACACTTTGCATGGCCTGTGAAGGCTGCAAACCAAACAACCCCTTGCTCTTCTCTTGATCGATCGGTGGTGTAGATCCATGGCCGCAGGGAGCAACACCGTATGTCTACCACGGGAGACGAGGCGTCAGGGATCGACGGAGTGACGTAACCGAGCCGGGCAGCGCTGGGGTTAAGTGATTAGAAATAGAATGGTTGGAGGGTTTAAGTGAATAAATGATCCACCTTCACCTAAGTCCATCGGATTAGAATACTATAAGCTTGATTAGAGTTTGCATAGTTTGCATAACTAGTTGATTTTCATACCATACACTCTCTTGTTTTTATTCCCATAATATAAGTTAATTTAGATTTCTAGAAAATACGTGTAATATTTATACTTTCAAATAATTTTTTATGAAAAATAGATTCAATAATCTATATAATAACATAGATATTAAATATTTTTATAAAATAAGTTAAAGTTATTTTTAGAGAAAAGAATAAGTTGTTTGGTGCACAACCACCACACGACAATTGAGTTGTGGGGCAGCCACCACAACTCAGGCGATGCGTGGTAAGGAGAGTGGCCACCACATGTTAGTGAAACTAACACACAAAAATCATGTGGCTGCCTTTAATGTAAGTACAAACCAAATAGAAACCAAAGTAGCATGACAGGTGGTGTGGCGAGCGACTGACCGCCGGCAACCAAACACTCTTATACATTCTCTCCATCTCAAAATTATGTATAGTTTTTGCTTCCCTAACAAGAATATTAATATTTATAATATACTCCATAGGATTAGTACTATTGGAAAGATTTTTAAAACTAGTTTTAAATAAATTAATTTAGAGATACAAATGCTATGTGTATTTTTTATAAATCTAGTCAAACCAGTGAAAAAACATTCAAAATGATACTGTAGGTATTATCGAGTTGGAGCGAGTACTCTGTATTTAGGGACGAGAGGGCAGCAGTTAAAGTGAAAAGGCAGACTGGTGGAGAGAAAAGTGATGTGAAAAAAAAAGGGAGGAGTGGGATACGGAGTAGATGTCATTCTTGAGAATCAGAGCCCGCTAGGGTTGAAAAGGGACCGAAAAAACCATTTCCGTTTTCTACTTTATTCCATCCGTTTCCGTAAAAGTTTTTCCGCCCGTTTCTATAAAATCCCGTTTTATATGGAATTGATCCGTTTTTACCCCGTTTTCAATCTCAAGTGAGATATGTCTATAAATTTATATGTTCATAAATCTAAAAGTACAAATTATATATGTTAACATGTTAACACATGACATGCTAGTGAATATTTGACCGATAACTTCGTATTGTATACTATTTTATGCTCTTGTTCATGTATCCTTAAGAAATTTTGGTCATGTTATTCTAACTTAATTTTCTGATTCTTCATCCGATCTTCGTCCGTGTTTGTTTGTTTCCTTATTTATTTCCGTATTTCCGTATATTTCTATCCGTTTTTAATTCCGTTCTTTTCTCGGATCCGATCCCGTTCGGTCAAGAAATATAGAAATGGAAGTAGAAATAAGGTTTTTCCGTCCGTTTCCGTTCGTTTTCAACTCTAGAGCCAGCTGCTAGCTTATCTGCGAGATGCCCTGTTTTCTGTCTAGTCGATGTCGATGTCGTAGTAAGCGCGCCCCTTGATGGAGATAGAGATGGTACGTTGCGCCAGCTTCACTTGGATCGGCAACAAAACGGCATGGCTGGAGCCCGGATGGGCCGCGCTGCGCCTGCGCACCATGCAGCAGACAGCACAATGCACAATCTTCCGATCAATCCTATCTATCCGTCCCGATTCTCAATGCATTATTCAGCGATCCTGGAGGAGCCGGAGCAGAGTTCTTCTCGTCTAAAATGTTAGTACCTCTATTCCAAATTATAAGTTATTCTAAGAATCTTAAAGAGTCAACGTATATCAAGTTTAACCAAGAATTATAGACAAAACTATAAAGATTTATAACATCAAATAGGTATACTATGAAAATATAATTGATAACGAATCTAATAATACTTATTTGACATTATAAATATTATTATATTGTTATATAAGTTTGGTCAAACTTAAGAAATTTTGACTCTCCAAGATTCTTGGAATGACTTATAATTTAGGATGGAGGGAGTATTTGATTTTATTTATTGAGAATCTTAACCGCTTCAACTAAAAAATCTCAGATATCATATCATCTTCATTTCCTTGGGAGTGGCAAAATAGTTACTCTCAGATCAACTTAACAACGAACTTCATAAATTTTAACAAAAACGACAACAAGAAAACTGTGAATTATTCCGATGTAAAGTTTAAAAAAAAAAGGAGAAAATTTAAAATTTCCGGTGGTTGTTAAGGAATTGGCTCTATTTTTAAACAATGTGCTACGCCGATGTAATAAAGTATAGATAGATGAACACATGTGGAAAATAAAAAGAGTAAAAGAACATATGTTGTTTTTGTTGTGTGCTAATCTCTTCTTGATATTTACCTGTAGTAGGTGAGTGCATTTCGTTGACATTTTTCTTCTTGATAATAAACCATATGATGACAATTGTGTGTACAGTACTGTACGTAGTACTGGATTCCCGAGGCGGCGGAGAAGGCACTCCGGGGTACTGTTCCTGGATACCAAAAGCTCTGCGCTGCTGCTGCTGTCCTGAGAGCACTGATGAGAGAGAGAGAGAGAAAAAGGGCACGCCTGTCACTCTGTGGGCTCTGGGTGTGAGAGCCAGAGGGTGATCAGGTTAGCTGGGTGGCCAATAGCAGGCGACGTGTCACTGTTAAGGATGCTCTCCGAAGTGGCGCCAATCGGCAGTCACCAGTACCGCGGGGCGTGGCGTGCCCCCCCCCCCCCCCCCAATGCCATGGGGGGCTGCCTGTCTGCCAAATGCCAACGCCATGATGGCCGGTTAGTGCGGTCAAAGGTGACTGCTGTCTCAGTGGGTGAGGCCAGCCAACTGGCAAAGCGAGCCACCTCTGGCCCACTAGGCGCTGGGCGTAGCGTCCAGGGTTATGAGATTGCTACGTTAGTCAGAAAATAAAAATTTTTTACCTCATAAATCAGAAATTAATGTTAGTTATAGATCACGGAGTTACCACTAGATGCGAAGGTGCAGCGAAATCGATTTGATATAGTCGTGCGCGTCGCAGCAGTGCCGTGCAGTTGCGAGATCGTCCGTCTCTTACTTGTGGTTCGTTATTGTGCTCCAGATGCAGCACCTCCGAGGAATCCTACACGTGCAGGGAAGAAGAGTCACGCCCCTGGACTGCTAGGTCCGCGAGGAGTACTAGGCACGAGCGTGGGGAGGGCGACGACGGCTGCCAAAGGACGTTAGTTTAACTCGCTCCGTGTCTTCCCTTGCTTATATAGGCGTCATAATGAGCTCCCACATTGGCGGCCCATTAGCAACCCTAAACCTAGTCTAATTCACCCGAATTAGGCTTCCAGCCCCTTAAACGTGCGACCCTATGAGCTCACGCACATATAGACATGGCCCAAGTACTCTTACTCGACCAATAGTTGATAGCGGCCTCTAGCAAGGCGTGTCAACTCCTATGCACACGCTATGATCATATCAGACGAACCACCACAATACAATATACTTGTTATTCCTTTGTCTCACGATATTTGGTACAACTCGTGGGTTAACACTTAACCCAAGCACGACCATGTATTTCATGATCTAATAATTTGAGTGCAGTGATATCTCTCTCATACGAAGAGTGTCAAATTTCATCTTGATTGACTATGTCTCACAACATGTTTTCCGACAAACCCGAAAAGCACCTTTATAACTACCCAGTTACGGAGTAACGTTTAGTAGTCTCTAAGTAGGTCGTTTCACATCTTGAGTACATACGACAATCTCAGGTCTAAGGACATAACGTACATGATGTGTATAGAGAAAATCTCATGTCGGGTTTGTCCCGCACCATGTCCTACATGTGCCCACATTATTAGTTTGACATCTCATATCCATGACTTATGAAACATAATCATCAACTAATAATGTGCTGATCTAATATTCATGCACATTCTAGCACGAACTCCGATCAGGGACAACTTTAGAATAACCATACAAGTAAAAGAGTTTCACAAACAATTCACATAATTGTTTATCGATACAAGTTGTCTTTAATGGATATTCATTAAACTCATAACATGTCATGGATACAAGGAAATACAATCATCTCTATGATTACCTCTATGACATATTCCCAACAGTCTCCCACTTGCACTAGAGCGGATCTCGAAGATATCTAATACACATAGCTTTCACGTGCGCCTCATGCTTAGGCTGTGGAAGAGTCTTTGTCAAAGGATCTGCAACATTCAAATCCGTATGTATTTTGCACATCTTAATCTCATCTCGACCGACGAACTCTCGAATGAGATGAAACTTCCGTAGTACATGTTTGTTCTTTTGGTGATTCCTGGGCTCCTTAGCCTGCGCTATCGCCTCATTGTTGTCACAATGTAGATTTAATGGCCGAGACGCACTTGGAACCACACCAAGCTCGATGAGAAACATCCTCATCCAAACACCTTCCTTTGCAGCGGCAGAAGCTGCAATGTACTCGACTTCTGTTGTAGAATCAGTCACCGTCTCCTGCTTGGAACTTTTCCAATTTACAACACCACTATTTATTGTGAACACAAAACCTGATTGAGATTGTGAATCATCCACATTAGTTTGGAAGCTGACATTGGTGTAACCATTTACAACGAGCTCCTCCTCACCTCCATAGATTAGGAACACATCTTTAGTCCTTCTCAAGTACTTAAGGATGTTTTTGACAAGCGTCCAGTGACTCTCACCTGGATTAGCTTGGTATCTGCTCGCAACTCTTAGATCATATGAGACATCTAGGCGAGTACATATCATGGTGTACATAATGGAACCAACGGCCGAAGCATATGGAACCTTACTCATGCGTTTTTGCTCATCAGCTATCGAAGGACACTGCTTCTCGCTAAAACGCATACCATGTGACATAGGCAAGAACCCTCTCTTGGATTGTTCCATGTTGAACCGTTTTAACACCTTATCAATGTATGTATCTTGGCTTAATCCTATAAGCCTCTTTGATCTATCTCTATAGATCTTAATGCCCAAAATGTATGTTGCTTCTCCTAAATCCTTCATAGAAAAACTATTATTCAGTAAAGTCTTTACGGATTGCAACATAGGAATGTCATTCCCAATCAATAGTATGTCATCTACATACAAGATTAGAAATACAACAGCGCTCCCACTTTCCTTCTTGTAAACATAAGGTTTTTCTTCATTCTGACGAAAGCCAAACCCTTTGATCACTTCATCAAAACGAATGTTCCAACTCCGAGATGCTTGCTTCAACCCATAAAAGAATTTCTAAAGCTTGCATTTTTTCCAGCATTATTAGGATCAACAAAACCTTCAGGCTGTATCATATATACGTCCTCTTCCAAATTTCCATTTAGAAAGGCTGTTTTAACATTCATCTACCAAATCTCATAATCGAAATAAGCAACAATTGCTAGAATGATCCGGATAGATTTAAGCATCGCTACCGGCGAGAATGTCTCGTCGTAGTCAACTCCTTGAACTTGCCAAAAACCTTTTGCAACAAGTCAAGCTTTATAGACATGAACGTTTTCATCCATATCCTTTTTCTTTTTATAGATCCATCTGCACTCAATAGGTTTAACCTCATCAGGCGGGTCAACCAAGTTCCAAACTTGATTGTCTCCCATGGAATCTATCTCGAATCTCATGGCACTTTGCCATTCCTTGGAATCTGGGTCCATCATTGCTTCCGCGTATGTCGCAGGTTCGTCATCGTCTAACAATAACACTTCCCCACGTGCCTCATGGATTCTTGCTGACCTTCGTGGTTGTGGTGGTGTTTCTCTTGCCACAGGTATCTCAACTTGTTCTGCTACATTAGCATCACTCGTAGAGTTATCCCCTATTGGCTCATCTTGAACTTCTTCAAGATACACCTTTTGTCCACTCTTCTCTTCATTGAGACACTCTTTCTCTAAGAAGACATCGTTCCGAGCAACAAACACTTTGCCCTCTGATCGGTTGTAGAAATAATACCTTAAAGTTTACTTTGGATATCCCACGAAAAAACATTTGTCCGACTTGGGTGTAAGTTTATCTGACATAAGTCGTTTGACATAAACTTCACAACCCCAAATCTTTAGAAAAAAAAAACTAGGACTCTTACCAGTCCATATCTCATATGGTGTCTTAACTACGGACTTAGACGGTACCCTATTCAATGTGAAAGCCGTTGTTTCCAGAGCATATCCCCAAAATGAGAGTGGTAGGTCTGACTGGTTCATCATAGACCGAACCATGTCTAACAAAGTCCGATTACATCGCTCGGACACGCTGTTTCTCTAAGGCATTCTAGGTGGCATAAGCTGTGGAACAATTCCACAACTCTTTAGATGATTGCTAAACTCATGGCTCAAATATTCGCCTTCACGATCAGATCGCAAGGCTTTAATTTTCTTGCCACGTTGATTCTCTACTTCATTCTGAAATTCTTTGAACTTTTCAAATGTCTCAGACTTATGTTTCATTAAGTAGACATATCCATATCTACTAAAATCATCAGTGAAGGTTATGAAGTATTGAAATCCACCTCTAGCTGTCGTACTCATTGGTCCACATACATCGGTATGTACAAGTTCCAATAAGTATGTCGTCCTCTCAGGAAAACCTGTGAAAGGCGACTTGGTCATCTTGCCCAACAAGCAAGCCTCACATGTTTCGTATGATTCAAAATCAAACGAAGTTAGAAGTCCATCAAAATGGAGCCTCTTCATGCGATTCTCACTTATATGACCTAAACGACAATGCTACATATAGGTAGGACTTAACTCATTAAGCCGAGGCCTTTTAGCATTAATATTACAGATAGGTTCATCATCAAGATTTAAAATAAACAACCCATTCATAATAGGTGCAAAATCCAGAAACATATCATTCTTTGAGATCACACAACCATTGTCTTTACTCGCAAATGAATAACCATGCTTCATCAAACATGAAGGTGATACAATGTTTCGACTTAAACTAGGAACAAAATAACAATTATTCAATTACATGATAAATTCTGACGGGAGGTGAAGTTGCATTGTCCCAACGTTCAACGCAGCAACTCTTGCATTATTGCCCACGCGGAAATCAACTTCTCCTCTTTTCACGCTTCTACTTCTTATCATTCCCTGCATCGTATTGCAAGTATGAGCAACCAATCCGGTATCAAATACCCAAAAATTGATATAAGAATCAGCGAGAAAAATGTCTGTAATATGAACAACAAGTGTACAAGCAGCGGGAGTACCTTTACTGCCACCATCCTTCAAGGATTCCAAGTACAACTTGCAGTTCCTTTTCCAGTGACCTGTTCCCTTACAATGAAAGCATTTAGCTTCAGCAGGTCCAGTAGCCTTGGGTGCAAGAGGAGGGTTTGGCTTAGAGATCTCATCTTTAGCCTTCGTCTTCTTCCTTTTCCAAGCCCTCTTCTTAAAGTTAGGCTTGTTTTGGACCGCCATCACATGACTACTGCCAGCATCTTTCTTGATATCAGCTTCTGCTGTTTTAAGCATGCCGCACAATTCATTCAAGCCCTTCTCCGCCCCATGCATATGGTAGTTCAAAATGAAGTTCCCATAGCTAGGCGGAAGAGACGCAAGTATGAAATCAGTGACCAACTCTGGGCCCATTGGGAAGCCTAGATTCCCCAATCTCTGAGTGTGACCAACCATCTTGATCTCATGTGGGTCAACTGCTGCGCCTTCTGCTAGCTTGGTTTCGACAAAAGTCTTGGACACATGAACCTTTCAGTCCTGGCTTGAGTCTGAAGCATATTATTAAGCGCCACGATCATATCGTATGCTACATGATTATTATCAAATTGCATCTGAAGATCTGGCTCCATGCAAGCGAGCATAAGACAACCCACTTCAAGATCAGCATCACATGCTTTCTTGTAAGCAGTTTTCTCTGCAGCAGGTGCATTATCAGCAGGCTCATCTGGTAATGGGGTGTCTAGAACATCTTCCTTTTTCTCAGCCCTGAGAACAATTCTCAGGTTGCGGATCCAATCCATATAGTTTGTTCCATTCAACTTATCTTTCTCAAGAATTGAACGTAAAGTAAATGGTTGATTGCTGGGAGCCATCTATAACAAAAGTAATGCAAAATACTAAGACAAAAGTATCTAAGACGGAGTAAAAACATATTAAACCTTTTAATATAATCTACTCTCACTAAAATCAATATCCCTCTATTGAAACTTAGTGATTCAAGACCTGCAACTAACAAGTCGACTAGTGAGCTTTAGCATCACCACTAGGCGACACGGTAGATCGGTAAGCAATTCCTTGCTAATCATATCACATATGACTCTTGTTGTTGGGTGGCATCTCTATGTTTGTGTTTCCAACAACTAATGCTCCAAGGTCCCTAACCGTTAGGATAACTTTGTTCAAGTAACCAAACCTTCTGCATGTAAGTGTCCGACACGAACCTGTCTAGTCAAGGAAAATCATTGACACCCTAATTTCATAGACCTAAACATTGCCGACTTAAACATTGCCGAGGGATCGTTCTACTTCACTACCGTATATGTAGACAAAAACATTATCGCACGTGAAAGTAGAACATCGTAAGAACGACATAAACACAAATTTGACTTGGTATAGCTCATTATTCCTTTGGAGATTTCCATCTCCATCAATCTGTTTATCATGGTGATCGCCATCTCCATGATAGAAGTATGCCATCCTCCGTGATGAGTCCACCTGTCGGGTACGAAGGTAAGGGGTACCCTAAACCCTTCGATAAATTAACGCTAAACATAGCAACTATTTTTAAGGCAGGGACCAGCCCACTGCTCAGTAAGGCACGGCCCATCGCTCGAGGGCCTCCTCTACACCAGCTGTGGCGACAAGTCACGGGCCGACCCACCTCGACGATAAATGACGGACCGAGGGGGGCGAACGAACGACCCCTCGGTCCCCACCTCGACGTCAAGAGACGGACCGAGGGTCGAGCGAACGACCCCCCGGCTCCTACCTCGACGATAAATGACGGACCGAGGGGGCGAGCGAACGACCCCCGGCTCCTACCTCGACGAACAAGGGACGGACGAGGGGTCAAACGAGCGACCCCCCGACCTCTACCTCGACCTCTTCGACTCCGTCTCTGCTCCAACCCTACCTCGACGATGATCGACGGACCAGGGGTCGAACGGACGACCCCCCGACGAGAGGCTCGATTAACCCAACTGCTCCCGGCATGGGTTAAAGTGAAACCACCTAACAACATGGGCGCCCGCGTCCGCTGTCAAATCCGCCAACTCCCCGTCAAGTCCCCGATTCCTGTCAACTATGCTACCACTGTCGCCACTACGCGAGTACGGACTCCAGCAGTACCCCTCGGAAAGTGAACAGTGCGGCCCTCGACGACGACTTCGGGAATGCGACAGAGCCATGCAGGGGTCGACCCCTCCCTCGACCGGGGGGCTCGACCCCTCTCTCCGACAACTCCAGTATGGGGCCTGTCCCATCTGCCCCGTCCCCCCTCAGCCGTGGGATTCGTGTCCGTCTGCGGACGCTGTGCCGCGGCGACTTCCACTGCCACCACGACCGGGGATGCCAGAAGGACGGGAAGGTCATGCCGCCACAGTGTTCAACGTCTCTCCGCCAACACTGTGCCGCGGATACGCTACCCATACTACCACAGTTAGGGCCCTGTACCCTCGGACCTCCCCTTGGTCTATAAAAGGGGACGCCGAGGTAGAATAGAGGGGATCCTTTTTTGAGACCTCCAGAGACAGATCTCTCTTTGGACGGCTGAATCCTGAAATCTCCGAGAATTCAGTTCAGACTCACACACCCAGCCACTCGATCGACCCCTCGGGCGGCAAACCACGTGTAACACAGCTTGTACCCCCCTGTACGAGCACGCTTTGGGTGCGAGATAATACAAGTCATCCTCCCCGTTGGACGTAGGGCTTTCTTTACCCGAACCAGGATAAACCTTATGTCCATCTTGCATCACGTCTGAGAGAGGGAGCACGCGATATACAAATTTACTCGTTGGTGGTCTTGACCCCCGGGTTATAACACCGACACCACCAAGACTATCTATCACTACCGTAACATAGTGAATTAAAAATTACATAGTCGTAGGATCATCACAGATTGACACGCAAGCCATTACATATGAATTGACAATATATGTGGCTCCAGCCATATTGTCTTAATCATGATGCGCAAGCCATGAATTAATTACATACATGCATCACATACACATAAGGGTTATACCAATCACGAATACCTGCAAAACAGAGTTAACTGATTCCGACGTCTAAACTTAAAACGCCGAAAACTCAATTTTCTGGGCTGAATTTCGCAAATCTAATTTTCGCCGAAACCGTCAATCTCAAGTCGACTAGTGAACTTTAGCATCTTGAGTACATACGACAATCTCAGGTCTAAGGACATAACGTACATGATGTGTATAAAGACAATCTCATATCGGGTCTGTCCAGCACCATATCCTACATGTGTCCACATTATTAGTTTGACATCTCATGTTCATGACTTGTGAAACATTGTCATCAACTAATAATGTGTTGATCTAATATTCATGCACATTCTAACACGAACTTCGATGAGGGGCAACTTTAGAATAACCATACAAGTAAAAGAGTTTCACAAACAATTCACATAATTGTTTATCGATACAAGTTGTCTTTAGTGGATATTCATTGAACTCATAACATGTTATGGATACAAGGAAATACAATCATCTCTATGATTACCTCTAGGGCATATTCCCAACATGGCCGTGGTCTCCCCCTCGGCCCCCTCCCCAGTCTGCACTGCACTGTCGTGCCCGTGCCAGGCCTCAAACCCTATCTATATTTGTCTTTTTATCTATATTTAATAGTACATTCATACGTTCAAAGATCCAATAAAGATTTGATGTGACATAAAATTTGGAATTTTAAAAAGTACTGAACAGAGTCATCGTCCCGCCCATTCAATGTGACAAGAAATTTAAAATTTTAAAGGGAACTAAACATGGCCATCGTCCCGCCCGTCGTCCAGTGCTGCCTGCCGTGCCACTTGCATGGCATCCGCTGCTCGCCGCGCGCGGCAGTGCAAAGCACACACGCGGCCAAAGCTCCGGCCCCTGCCTCTCACGCAGTGGCGCCGGCTGTTTGCGTGCGCTAGCCGGGCATGGACAAACTGGGCATGGTCCCGGTTCCTATCACTCTTTTTCTGGCTCTTTTCATCGTCTGTCGTATGCTCCTGTCCTCAATCCCTCCTCCGTAAGTACCTCCGATCCACTCTGATGATGAAGAAGAAGAGGAACGGCAATGCCTTGGCCTCCTCGATCAACCGTTAGGAGTACACCTACCTGAGTCAAGTATTCAAGTGCCACAGCCCCCACATCACACTCTATAGTACGGTCCTCGGTACGTGCTGCGTGGAGCAACTGCGGCCACAACACAAGGCTGGCTCCAAACGTCGCCGCGTCGCCGGCTCGCCGCCCGCCCGCATGTGGGGAGCAGAGCAGAGGCATGAGGCCCCCCCACGGAGGCTGCCTGCAGGCTGCAGTCCGGCACCGTCGCGGCCGCCGGTGTCCGGCTACAGGACAGGAAGGAATTGAAGGCCGTTGCTTTCGTTCCCCGCTACCACGAACACCAAGAAATCAATGTTGTGGCCTAGCCCAGCAGGCACCTACTACTACCACTCTCTGGTAGTCTGGTCTCTCTGCCAGTATCAGCAGCCCAGCCTTTTATTTCACCGGATACCATACCATACCACAACAAAACAATCAAGATGGATGCTGCGCGCCATGCATGAAATGGAATGCAGATTTTAAATTTGCCGCGCAGTAATAATCGCCCTTGCGTTGTTTACTTCTCTGTCTCGTATTATCTGTTGTATTAAATCTCGGTAGTACAAATTTAACTTGATTAGTTAAAAACTAGATTTAAAGATATTTTCATTGATATTAATTATATATCATAAATATTAATATTTTTAACTATATTTTATCAAATTTGTTTACCAAAAAGTAAAAGCTACGGATATTTTAGGATGGAGAGAGCACAGCTTTTCAGAATTTGTGTTGCCCACTGAGTTGGAGTGTACTAGAAAGAATGACATTCGTTCTAGGTTTAACTTGATTTTGAAATAAAAAATAACAACTAACTATACACCGGTAAATATGCACTAACACTAATTTTGTTGTGATGATCTCTAATTCAAAATAAAATATATTACTTAGCATCACTCTTATTATAATTTACGTACAAAACATGTTTTAATCAACGTATTAGCACTTGTATGTTTACTAATGATAAGGATTAGAAAACATGGATGAGCTCGCTAGCCAATTTTTGAGTCACACGGATATCCAACATCCGGAAGATATTCTCATATCAGAAATATTCATATCCAACTTGCTCGAACCAAACAACGCTTATCCTTGTCATCTTCTATTTGTGGATATCCATCACCCATTAAACCAAACACATATGAAACTTAGGGGTTGTTTGATTGACAACATTTATGTGCCACGCCAAGTATATGGCAGCCACAAAGGTGTGGCGGTGAAAATCTTCGGCACGCTGTGGCGAAAACTGCTACTACAAACTAACTTTACTGATGAACCAAACAACATATTTAACATATGTGGCAATTTTACTTGTGGCATGGCTTACGGTGACGAGCAACCAAGCAGCCTCTTAGTCTTGCATGGCTCCTTGGAGACATGAGATTTTACATTATTATTTTTGAACAAAGGGACTAGTATCATGGCGATGTGTACCATGGACGATGTGCTAGCATGTTCGTTTATGCTATTTAACCGGTTTTAATCCATATATCTCAATCGTAGAATAGTATTTTTCTCTAGGGTCCTACAAATTAGCGGAAGCCAATTTAATATTCCTACAAATGAGGAGGGTTGTTATAACAGGGTAGTGCTCCCGTGATCCATCCAATGCACAACAGCTCCATCTGGGGCTTGTTGGTTCTGCCTGCGTGCCCCCTCCTGGCCTTCCCTGCCTCCAGCAGTGCTGCTGGCTGCTGCTGCCATTTTGGGCGAGGCAGACTCGATCAGGAGCAGCAGCAGACGACTGAGATTAGTACACATATATAGACAGAGAGATTAAATCGCACTAACGCTTACTGAGCCTAACTAATTGCGCCATCGTCAGCATGGCTCCCTCTCTTCTGCTCTCCAACTCCATTAACGTGGAGCACACAAGGACACCGTTGCCGACGAGCGACGACGTCCATGCGTCTGTCTGTCTTCGCGGAACCAGATATTTTCCTGACCGCGTCCGCGAGCACAATAATAAATAAACTTATCCGAGACCAGTAGCCCTTTCTCCTCTCTTATCCGGTCGAGTTGCCATCCATTATCCAGCGTCTCGCTTTCTCCGATCTCCATTGATGGTGATTGGGAAAAAAACCCCCCGGCGTATGCGTTTTCCACGGAACGAACGGAAGTGAGCAGGCTTCGTCTCGGCTTCCAGAAGCCACCGTCTTATCGTACCAATTTATGTATATTATTTTTTTCCTTCATCCTTCATAATAAAATAGCATCAATCAGAGAGATCAGATTGGTACATCTTTGCTATCATTCTTCTTAAAGCTTTATTTGAATGCACATGTATTTCGTGTATTTAAATTAATATCCACCTTAATTTATTTTAAATCACATAGTATGAAGTAGATACATGCACATTTAATCATGTCTTAGAAGAGATACTACTCGTACTAGTCATGATGAGCTCTAGGAAGATCGAATTGGAGACCGGTACTTGACGTGGCCCAGCTTCTCGTGGATGATGCAAGCAACCAGCGTATGCATGTCGTATCTGCACTGCACTGCACTGCACTGCAGCTAGCCAGGCCAGGCAGCGAACCGAAAGCGAGAGCGACGACGCTTTCTAACAACGACCGGGGGATGGAGATTGGAGACACCACCGTTTGCAACCACCCTTATATGCTGCTACTATACTGCTGCCTTATCATCCTTTGTGGTGGTGGTTTCCCCTGTACGTGCGCGCTGTGCCTAGCTTTTCAACTTTCTACTGGCTACTGCTGCACGTGCCACAGATTTCTCATCGTGGTTTCGTCTTCGTGGGTAGGGGGGCATACAGCCAAACATATACTACCACCGTCCCATTAAAAATAACGTTTTTTATTTTAATATTTTTTATTTGTCAGTTCATCTTATTCAATTTTTTATGCAAATAATAAAAGAAAAAAAAACATTATAAAAATATCTCTAATGCTAAAATAACTCGAAACAAATAACAGCTATATAATTTTTTTGAATAAGACAAACTATTAAATAAAAACTATATAAATTAAAAACGACATTTTTAATGGGTCGAGAGGAGTATTTGTTTGGTTTGGTTTACTCCTTGATGGAGCCGTCGAGCTCAAAGAGCGCTCACACGTGTCTAATTTTGAATACAGAGACCAGGGATCCGATGCCTAGGAGGCTAGGAGGCAGGGCGCGAACCGAATCTTAGTGCGGGGTCCGTTTCTAAAATAAATTAAAATGCCTCAATCCCAAATAAATGTATGTTTTTGTATTTTAAAAAGTCAACTAATTTTAACTGTGTATCTATAGAAATGGTATCAATATTTCTATCTATTTTTTTTTCTAATGAAACTATTTACCATGATAAATCTATTAATGCTTATTTAGTATTAGAACATTAGTATATGTTTGTATATATTTGGTTAAACATTCAAACTTAAAATTTGTTGACGCAAGATATATATTTATTTTGAAACGGAGTGATTAGGTGACATGATTATTGATAAATCTCTAAACCTTTTCATACTTATACAAGTCAGAGCAACATAATACCTAGTTTGTTCCCATATGTTTTGAAAACACATAGCTAAATAAATCTCAAAGACACAAATTGTTTGGCTAACCATGCAACAAAGCTGACATACGACATCGATCATATGCTCAAACATCTCAAATCATATTCTAGTCTTAATTACAAAACTCACTCCATAGTACCCTTGGGGTTATTGATTTTATTATTTATAGTTCTAATAAGGTGCTACTCCAGTTCAAGTCCATGTACATACACAACATCACATACATATGATATTACGGTTCAGCGTTTTACTAATTTAGATCTTGTTTGGATCGCACACTAACATACAAATCATCAGCTATGTCATGATCTTAGCTCCTAGCAACCAAAACTAAACACATGAGAACACTCTCAGGCCCAACAAAATTGCATGGGCGACGGACCAAAAATTCTCTGAGGCGTGAACATCATAATTCACATATGATGAGCTTACACACTTTTTAGCACAACAATTGTTAAACACCACTAAACATCCTCGCACAAATAGACACCGACTGCTTTTAGCACAA
Source organism: Microstegium vimineum (assembly GCA_022036555.1). NCBI lineage: Eukaryota > Viridiplantae > Streptophyta > Magnoliopsida > Poales > Poaceae > Microstegium > Microstegium vimineum. Next base: position 54,072,151 of record CM039131.1, on the reverse strand, counting down.
CAATTATTATGAAACACCACTAAACAACCTCGCACAAATAAACAACCCATAAGAATCAGCCTTTTTTTTTTCATAGAACTATAGAAGAAACACGAGAAACAGAAAAAAAAAATACTCTCATTTTAAATTAGTAGGCTTCTCGCATGCTACTTTTAAGTAGGAATCAAAACATGACATCACCACCCTTTAGCTGGTTTTCGGTTATTGGTTGATATATATACAGTACTTTGGAATTATTAAGCCATTATTATCAGCCTATACTAAAAAAAATCGGCTTTCTCTTCAACGCCCAACGAAAAGGGTCTCCACCAACAAACCCTAGCCCGCCGCGGGATCAGAGGACGCCGGAGGGGCCACGTGCCGGCGTCTCCCCCGGCGGGCGATCCGGGCCGTTGGTCTCTCCGGGGGGACATGGACGACTATGCAGCCACACCTCCAGTCCAGACCAACACGGCGGTCGACACATCACACGGGCGCAACAGTATGAGCTGCTGCTGCTGCTGTTCTTCTCACCTCTGACCATGATCACCTCCCTCCCTCTCCCGCTGCCTCTCTCTTGCCCCCAACAGATTTTCCCGCACCCTCCTCCGGCTCCGCCCCTCTTCCTCCGACTCTCTCCCCTCTCTCTCCCTAGCTTAGCTAGGCTCTAGCCGCTGGTCCTCCTCCTCCTCCTCCCGCTGTGCCTGTGCGTGCACAGCGAAGGCACACAGGAGCCGCTGGACCGAGGAGGCCTCTGGCTGCTCTGCAGCAAGGCTGCAAAGCAAAGCTGGCGGCTTCTGCCCACTGGGCGTCGTCGCCATAAACAAACAGTGGAGATTCCCATCTCCATTTTCCCAATTATGGATAGCCAGCAGCGGCGACCGGGGGAGCTTTGCTGAGGCCGCTCGCTCGCCTGCCTGTCATTGCTCCCGTCGAGGTAAGCACAGCGCCTGGAAAATGGAATTCATTCCTCCTGTTCGTCCCCGCTTGAAATCTTACTGAGATCGGATCTCTTGGCCCGGGAATGGAGGAAAGGCGGGATCTTGCCACTCTTGGTGGCTCCGTCCGACGCCTCCCTCCTATCGCTTTCCTTGGTTTCCAGGCCGTTTTTCTTTCTCGTTATGCTCTTTTTTGTTTGATCCATGACTGCATTCGTGAGTCCGTCCGCTCAGCTTTCGTCCTCGTTCTACTTCTACCGGTGGTTGGTTCATCTGTTCCAGGCCACTCTGTTTTTTTTATACCCCTTTTCACACCCAAACAGTGGAGGGAGGGTTCTTGATGCTGCTTGGTATGTAGGAGTATGGCAGAGTAGATCAACAGCCAAGCCGGGTTTTTCTTCTTTCGCCTTTTCTTATAGCCCCTTTCCCCTTTTGAGTTCGACCGTAGTAGCATCGGCTGTTTGCTCGTTTTCTTTCTATATTTTTTACTATAGATAGATAGAAAAGCATGAGTGTTGCTGGTAATCTGCTTTGGGTGCCGATTGCGATGGAAAGCGAGAGGTCCCCTCCTTGTGGAAACAATCTTGGAGGCGTGGTCGATGGCTTGCCATTTCTTGCCTTCAGCATTCTTTCAGCGTTCCATTGGAGGAGCGAGCATTGCTCGTCGCCGCACCGCACCCCAGACTTAGCTACAACAAGTGGCTCATTTTTTTTTGGCTGCTCCATACCATTTCCTGGTGGTGCTTTTTGGGCCTTTTGTTCCTGCTTTTCTCTTTCAAGAAAGTACGTGATGCCCCTGCCCAACTTCATTTTCACTGCCGACTACCAAAATTGTGTAGGCCCGCCCCCGCCCTACCATATTCCCCGAAATGAGACTATCATTGCGAGTAGTTGTCATGTGGATTTATGCCCAATCCAATTCTGTGATTAAAGGGGGGGAATTTGTGCCGTCCCTTAATCCTCATGACCCTGATTTCAAATTGTCAAGTCACCGTTGTCTTTAGACTGCAAGAGAGGGGATGAGACCTGAGCCATGGCTTTTATAGATTCCTCTTATCTGTTTTATTTCTACATCAGAATATCACACGCTCCATCCAAATGGATGTATTTATTTATTCTTCGTACAGCTCATTTGTGGCGTATACCTATTCAGTAACCTTTCACGATTCACAGAGACTAAATTCAGGTTGCTTTGTTTGCGTGGCTCCCCTTGCAATATTTGCAGAATCTATTCCTGAGGAATAGCAGGCTGCTCCACAACTAGCTGTGTATTCACATATTCGCTATTTTGATCAAAGTTGGCCCCATCCATTGAATCTATAACTTTGAAGCACACTCACAGGATTACATGCTTTCTGAGTCTTTCCTGAGATTTCACACCTTACAGCTTGGTTAATAGCCCTGAAGATCATGTTCTCTGACTTGCTGCTTCTCATTTCTAGGGTCACAGCTTATCCTACATATTGTAGCTTGGCAACCTGTTTCGGCAAAATGAGGCCTTCAGATGACAGGGCGCAGCTTTCAGGCCTTGCACAATCAGATGAATCGACACTTGATGCGGAGGGGCATTGCTACCATCAACAGTCATTCCCTTGTTCTCCATCAATGCAACCAATTGCTTCTGGGTGCACGCACACGGAGAACAGCGCGGCATACTTCTTATGGCCAACATCAAACCTACAGCATTGTGCAGCTGAGGGGCGTGCCAACTACTTTGCCAACCTTTCAAAAGGACTTCTCCCAAAGTCTGGCCGGCTGCCCAAGGGCCAGCAAGCAAATAGCTTGCTTGACTTGATGACTATAAGAGCTTTCCATAGCAAGATATTGCGTTGCTTTAGCCTTGGAACGGCAGTGGGCTTCCGCATCAGGAAAGGTGTTCTGACAGATATCCCTGCAATTCTTTGCTTTGTTGCTCGCAAAGTTCACAAGAAATGGCTTAATCCGACGCAATGCCTTCCTGCCATTGTCGAGGTAGGGAAACTTTAATTCATATGCATTTTAGATGATTGGATTAGTCATGTTCCCAAACAATGCTAGTGAGTTCTATACTTTGAAATTCTTTTTGTCACGGTCTCAATAGCTATCACTTAGTGGGATCATTCACAGGGTCCAGGAGGTATTTGGTGTGATGTTGATGTTGTTGAGTTTTCGTACTATGGCGCACCAGCTCACACTCCAAAAGTGCAAATGTTCACTGAGCTTGTTGATAAGTTGTGTGGCAGTGATGAATGTATTGGCTCCGGTTCTCAGGTACACTTTTGTTCTTTTCTGCATTGATTGATTTTCAAAATATATATCATGAGGAGTAAGCCTAGCATGCTACCAGGCTTGTGCATCGGTACACAATGATTGTATTGGATAAAACCATGTACTACCGAATTGTACTACTGGTTTGTAAGGGGACCGTTCAATTTTGTCAAGATTCTCCTCAAGATTTACTGGTACAAAGGGAAAAATAATTGCACTGCATGATTATGCTGCGGACTGACAGTTATTTTTTAAGTTATTCCTTCCATGTCAGGTGCCTGGCTAAAGGGGCTACTTTAAATCCTGCAAATGCTCAGTTCACCCAACTGAATGTTCTGAACTTTTTATAAGCTGTTAGAGCTACTTTACCCTGTAAAATCTTTGCTATAGTATAGCAGCTAACACATCAAATCATTTGAGATACTACAAGTCTGCAACTGAATGCTGTTCTCTGGAGCCCAACACAAATCTGCTTCAAACAGTTGGGCTTATTAGGTGTTGTAGATGTAGACTTAGTCATTGCTTCTCTTTGAAAATTGAAACATACAATTTTTATGTCACATTAGGTTTTGGCAAAATAGACTTGAATTACTTAAAAGCAGCTGGTAAGGTGTCTCGGAATGATGCAATGTCAAGAAGGCATGCTTTTGAAAACTTTCTCCTTACACATCTTGTTTCACTCTTCCAGGTTGCAAGTCAGGACACTTTTGGAACTTTGGGCGCCATTGTAAAACGGCGAACTGGCAACAAGCAGATAGGTTTCCTCACTAACCGACATGTTGCGGTTGACTTGGACTACCCAAACCAGAAGATGTATCACCCATTGCCACCCAATCTTGGGCCTGGTGTGTACCTTGGAGCTGTTGAAAGGGCAACATCTTTCATCACGGATGATGTTTGGTATGGAATCTATGCTGGAACAAACCCAGGTAGAGCACTTATAAGTTATGGTTAATATAGGAGATTAAGTATTACTTCCTCCGTCCCAAAATAAGTCTCCATCTCGCATTTCAAGGAGCCAACCAATCGCAACTTTGACTAAATTTATAGAATATAGTATCAACATTTGTATCTCTAAATATGTTTATTACGAAAATATATGATGTGACCAATCTATTGATTTTATATGGTATCACAAATATTAATATATCTTAATATATATTGGGTCAAAGTATGGATTGTTTAACTCTTCGAAATGCGAGATAAAGACTTATTTTGGGACAGAGGGAGTACTTAAAGCTTTAATTGCTTGGTTAATTTTCTGTATATTTAAATTTTCATGAGATGACATTATTGCTTGACCTTTTCATATCAACCAAGGATTGACTTTTTTTATTATTCTATATTGACTTTTTTCAATCAAATTAACACTAACTTGCTCTTCAGTTTACCACTTGCAAATAAAGCAACCTCGGTTTTTTTTTGAGAAAATAAAATATAAGTTTGGGCTTTTCTCTGAACAAATAAAAGACTCCCTCTGGTCATAGATACATGCCATTTAGGCCAAGATCTGGTGAAACTTGAAAACTACAAACATCAATAACAAATTTATTTAGTTTAGAAACATGTTACTAATATTTAGATTTTTATTTGAAAAAACTTGCAAAATCTCATGATTTGAAGAATTTTATAATATATTCTAGAACAAATTAGTCGTCAAAGATAAACATTGAAACCGTGCAAAGCCAAATGTGACAACTAATTTTTCACCGGAGGGAGTAATCATTAGTTTTGATCACTCTAACCATGCAGTACAATTGCCTTTTCTTTTTCTGCTGATGATTTCAAATGGCGTACACAATGTTCTAACTCTCAATATAAACATACATGCCATGTTCTAATTCCCAAACATACATGCTATGTTCTAATGAACCTGCAGAGACATTTGTACGTGCTGACGGGGCATTCATCCCATTTGCTCATGACTTCGACATCTCCACAGTCACAACTACAGTTAGGAGTGTTGGTGACATTGGGGATGTTAAGATTATAGATCTGCAGTGTCCACTTAATAGCCTCATAGGGAGGCAAGTATGCAAAATCGGCAGAAGTTCTGGTCACACAACTGGAACTGTGATGGCTTATGCCCTTGAGTACAATGACGAGAAAGGAATAAGCTTCTTCACTGACCTCCTTGTTGTCGGTGAGAACCGGCAAACGTTTGATCTAGAAGGTGATAGTGGAAGCCTTATTATCCTGACTGGCCAGGACAGCGAGAAGCCGCGTCCCATCGGGATAATATGGGGTGGCACAGCAAACCGTGGGAGGCTAAAGCTTAGGTGTGACCATGGCCCTGAAAATTGGACCAGTGGTGTTGATCTTGGCCGCCTTCTAGATCGTCTTGAACTTGATATTATCATAACCAGTGAAGCACTCAAAGGTTCAGCACTTTCCTTTTTTTCAGTTATATGTGTTTTACTCATTTTTGTATCCCTTCTCAAATATCAGAAAATCCACTGTGATGTCCAGAACTATTATGATTAAGAAATCGAAACTGTACGCTTCTGTTGTTTTGTTCCACGACAGATATCTGACAGAATTTATCCTCCATAAAAGATGCCGTGCAGCAGCAAAGGCTTGCGATGGTGGCCGCAGCTAACTCTGCTGTTGGGGAGTCATCGACAGCAGCAGTTCCCGTTCCAGAAGAAAAGGTAGAGGAGATCTTCGAGCCTTTGGGGATCAAAATTGAGCAGCTCCCTCGGCACGACGTGTCGGCCTCTGGGACTGAAGGGGAGGTAGCTGTGATCAATGTGGAAGAGCGCCAGTTCATCTCAAACTTTGTCGGCATGTCCCCTTTGCGCGATGACCAGGATGCTCCAAGAGAAATTGCGAACCTGAACAACCCGTCAGAGGAAGAGCTCGCTATGTCGCTGCACCTAGACAACCCGTCAGAGGAAGAGCTCGCCATGTCGCTGCACCTAGGCGACCGGGAGCCCAAGCGGCTTCGCACAGACACAGAATCTGACCTCGACCTGGAGAAGTGAAAGCGCTCATTTGAGCGTCTCTACATTGAGGAGTCATAAGTAGTCCGAAGGTCACCTGCGGTTCAGCAAACTGAACCTGCAGGCTGCAGCAGTAGCTTAAACCAGCAGCTTCCTGGCACAAGCATTATCATGTACTATGGCACAACTTGATTCGGCACTTGTAGGATGTTAGGCGGTATTCCCTGCAGTTTTGCTGTGCTCATGAGACTTGATATGCACAATGCTGAATCCCCTCTATCATCATAAAACAATGCAGGGATTGATGAAATGGTATTGATCGCTTTTTCTTTCCTACCCATTTTCGGTGGAATTGTTTCAAGGTCACTAGATCAGCTTCTGTAAACCTTATGTTTTCACTTTCTGAAGTATTCTTAGAATGCTGTTTTTACTGGTAGAATACACAGCACTTACTCTGTCCCAAATAGCACTTTCTCAATGAGTCAAGTTATTTCAAATTTAATCTATATAAAAATTACTATCATTTAGGATAACGAATAAGTATCATTAGATTAATAATAAAATGATTTTGAATAGTAAATCTATTTAAAGACATAAATGTCTTGATGAAGTTTAAAAAGTCATTATGAAGTTTAAATTTTTTTGATGACTTACACTTACCTAGAATTCCATTGTTTTGGAACAGAATTACATTTTTTGACCAGAGGTAGTACATATCCCTGTCTCTCGGTGGGTATCCATTGGATTGGGACTACAGAACTCCCTTTGTCCAAAAAAATAAAAAAAATAAAAAAATTTGAGGTGCATTCTCGGTTAAAATGCCTAAAAATTTAATAAAAATACATAGGTTAAAGTATTATATTTATAGTGCCAACTATATAATAAAAATATTTTTTCATGATAAATGTAATGATATATAATAATTATTAATATATTTTAATATAAATTTGACTGAATTTAATGTAATCTAATATAATATTTCCTCCGTCCAAATTATAATTCATTCTAATACTTTTGAAAAGTTAAACTATTTCAGTTTTGTTACGATGTCAGCTAACTATCACTATATTCTTTATTAATTATATTTTTATAGTATATCTATTTGATGAAATAAATTTTTGTTATTATTTTTATAACTTTAGGTAAATTTAAAATGCTTTGACTTTTCAAGTTTTGTAAATGATATATATAGTAATTTGGAATGAAAGAAGTATTTTTCTGAAGTATTTGTTTAGGACGGAGGAGAGAGTACTGTCAACCTTTGATCAGACGTTGAACATGATTGTACGGAGCCAACGGTCCAGATCTAATCACTAAATCCTCCGTGGAAGCCTCATCATCAACTAGTAGTAGTATTTTATTTTACTTTCTCTCAGAAGCAACTTTGACTGACATATTGGTCCAACCCGCAGGGGTCGCCACGTAACTTCAGCATCGTACTAAATTAGGACTTCTCTGGCTGGGGCGCTTACCCTTTACCTCCGTGCAGTTGTTTTCACGGACGTCTGGGCCCCGCATGTAGATCGGTACATCTGTCAGTGAGAGAGGCAGATCAAAGGCCGGGTCGGGTCCGCGTGGCCTTCAGTGGCTTCGCGTACCTGTACCTCCCTCCGGTTCGGCGTTAGAGTACGGGACGGGAAAGCGAAACCCTCACGGCGCCGGAACCCGACCAACTCCCAATTCCGGAAGCGAATAAACGCCACTAGATTCCGGCCGCGGTCCCTACTCCAGCGCCGGCGTTCCCCCGATTGGCTACGAACTCTGCGGCTTCGCTCGCGCGATCAGAGCTGGTTTGTCTAGAGGGGCTCTGTTGGTGTTTCATCCTGTAGGAGAGGGTGGGGGTGTGTCAGAGCAGAGTTGCCGGCGTTTTATTTTGGTCCTTTTCATCAGGCGAGCTGGAGCTTTCTCGCAAATTACTCGCCGCCGCAGCCGACTTGGACTGCATAGGCTTGCTATCTCCGGTTCAATTTGCCCAACTTGCGCTCTGATTTCCCCCAAAAACTGCGCCGGTGCCTCGTAGCTTTGCTGAAATTGCTCGTCTGTTCGTCTGACGATGCAATTCTCAAGCTGATTCCTTCTTTGACTCACCTTGATTTCGCTGCAATCTGCTGAAAATCGCCCCATCTCTCCGGGTCATTGCTGCTCGCTTCATTCGAGGGTGGCTCGCTGCTGTTTGGGGGCTGAATTTGGATAGCGAGCGAAGTCTTGGGAAGGCGCAACCTTTTCCTGTGACCATGACGCTACTGGAGGAGTTGATCCGGGCGATTGAGCTCTGGCTTCGGATTGCAAAGGAGCAGGTGCCCTTGGTCGATCCCACCCTTGACCCAGTGTTACTTGTTCCTGGTATTGCTGGCTCCATCCTGGAAGCTGTCGATGAGGAAGGAAACAAGGAGAGAGTTTGGGTGCGCATCCTTGCTGCTGAGCATGAGTTCAGAGAGAAGCTCTGGTCCAAATTTGATGCCTCCACTGGTACAAGCAATGCTCTTGTTCACGAACTATTAATTATGGTTTATATTCAGTTGTCTATTAGCACATTCACTTGCTTCTTTTTAAATTCTAATGTTATTAATGTATTGACCTGCTTATTTTACAACTATTTCGAAAAAAAAAATGAACGAAATTAGAATAATGAACAAAAACATACTCTTTGTCAGTACTTTTTAGTGAACGGACAATATTTTTCTCTCACAAGAAACAACATAAACTATATTTTAGCAAAACGAACAGCGCCTAGATATGTGCACTAAAGTGGCATGGTCTTCACGAGACAATTGCCATAAATAAAAAAGTGGTATCATCTTTGGCTTTGATAAGCAAACGTTTGGCCAATCCTTTTCGATTCATGGTTTTGTCCCTTGTGTATTAGATTGTTTCCTATTTCCATGTCATATGATATCAAGTGTTATTCTAATGGACCAGGTAAAACTGTTTCTGTTAACGAGAAAACAAGAATTACTGTCCCTGAGGACAGATATGGTTTGTATGCCATTGACACATTAGACCCAGACCTGGTAAGACAGTACTTCAACTATTTGTGAGTTTTATTGTTGCTTTGTTATAAGTTACTTGTCTAGGACTTTGAAGCCATTTGATGATGAATTTGATCCAAGCCCCAATGAAGTGCACAAACTGTAGTGGCTCTCTGATCTCATAATTTACTCTATCTTGGTTTTGCAGATCATTGGTGATGACACTGTGTACTACTATCATGACATGATAGTGGAAATGATTAAATGGGGATATCAAGAAGGAAAAACTCTCTTTGGATTTGGTTACGATTTCCGTCAAAGCAACAGGTAAATTAAGCACTTTGTTCTTGTTGTTTATTAAGTCACTGTTTTCTGAGTTTATGACCACAGTTGTGGGTATCTTTATTCTCTGTTGGTACACATTATGTTATGTTCTTCTTGTTGATACCACACTCTTCTTCAGGCTCTCAGAGACACTTGACAGATTTTCCAAAAAGCTGGAGTCAGTGTACACAGCTTCAGGTGGAAAAAAGATCAATCTCATTACTCATTCAATGGGGGGATTACTTGTGAGATGTTTCATCTCTCTGCACAGTGATGTTAGTACTTCTTCATGTATTTTGGATCTTTGGTTGCGATTTGCCATGTTTAATGTCCTGCGTAGCCGCGCTATCTTTAAGCTTGTAACTCTTTTTCTGAATAATGTTATTTTCCTTCTATAGGTATTTGAAAAATATGTCAAGAGTTGGATTGCAATTGCTGCACCATTCCAAGGTATCAATCTCATTGATGTTGTTCAACATAGAGCATATTTGAAATAGCTGCTGGATGTGCCTAGTAGTATTAATGACTGCAAATCTCACTTGTATATTAAGAGTATTATAAGAACTCTACTAAGCATGTACTACTACTCAGTATTGTCTTGATTTTTTCACCATTGATTCCTAGAAGTCACATGGTTAGGCCCCTTTTGCCATTTGAACATCATTTATTCCATACACCCTCATCTTGTGATTTTCCTTACTCAACGTGTTACCATAAACATCTCTCCGAGGCCGCTATTTTACTTGACAAAGCAACCTGCTGCAGGTGCCCCTGGGTACATAACTACTAGTCTGTTGAATGGAATGTCTTTCGTCGAAGGATGGGAATCAAGATTCTTCATTTCCAAATGGTGTATGCAGCAATTGGTATGCTTTTATATCCTTGCATTCTTTTTTAAATCAATCAGGCAGGAGAGCTGCTGGTTATATTAAAAAGAAGAAACCCAGACTCGGTTTAACGATACAAGAAGACCTCGAAAGGTCTTGCAACAACACAACTGAGCCAACCAAAACAACTAAAACTACAAAAACAACTAGCAACAAAGGCGGGTTGGATTCCACCCCCTGTGTATGTTCATGTGGACACCATAATTTTTGCCTTTTTAGAAAGAATCCTGATTTTTTTTCTGCTTCAGCTGCTTGAGTGCCCATCAATCTACGAGTTGCTGGCAAACCCTAACTTCAAGTGGGAAGACACCCCACTGCTACAGATTTGGAGAGAGAATTTGGATAATGATGGCAATAAAAGTGCCCTGTTAGAGTCGTATGAGCCTGAGGAAGCAATAAAGATGATTGAAAAGGCTCTTTCCAGTAATGAGGTGTGTCATTCGCATTTCAAATTATCGTGTTACTCATCTTACCCTAATACACATTCTTTTCTGACAATTAAATTGCAATGGCAGATCATTGCTGATGGCATGCATATTCCGGTGCCCCTTAATTTGGATATATTGAATTGGGCAAAGGAAACTTATGATCTTTTAAGCAGTGCAAAGCTTCCGGAATCAGTGAAATTCTACAACATTTATGGGATTGATTATGATACTCCACATACTGTCTGGTACAATCTCACCTGAATAATTCTGATTTTACTTCTAGTTTTCCGTTGATATTAGGTTGAATTATTGCTGTTCATAAATGGCTCAATAAACTCGAGCCATGAATGTCTCAGATTTTAACATCCCAATAATGTCACAACACTTGCCTTATCACTGTTAATGATAAACATGTGTTTTCATTTGTACTCGGGAATTGAAAATGTGGTAAAACAGTAACTCGCAGATAGGGATTTATGTCGTCAAGGACTACACACTAAAGCATGAATATGATAAACACCATCAGTGTAGGATGGCTGCTTAGACAGGATGTTCACATATTAGATGAGCAATATTTCCTTGAGGTACTAATATATGCTTGTCTTTGGCAGCTATGGCAGTGAACAGCATCCGGTTTCAAATCTTAGTCACCTCTTATATGCTCAGGTTAGTTCTTTTGGTTATTGTTGTGTTTTGTGATTTCATTTTTTGCGCTTCCTGGTGTGCTGAACAATGAATCACCAGTTTATAATGTCTGATGATCTGAGCCATATTTTTTCTCCCCATCTTTTCAGGGAAAATATGTCTATGTTGATGGTGATGGGTCTGTTCCCACAGAATCATCGAAGGTCTGATATTATTGGTGTTTTGCTTTATCATTTGGGGATAAGCAAAGCTCTGTTGTGAAAAATCAGGGAAATGTTTTTGTTTTTCCTTTTTTATTACAGGCGGATGGATTTGATGCAGTGGCAAGAGTCGGGGTTGCTGCTGACCACCGGGGAATCGTCTGCAGCCGCCATGTGTTCCGGATCGTCCAGCACTGGTTGCACGCCGGAGAACCTGACCCGTTCTATGACCCGCTGAACGACTATGTTATACTCCCAACACTCTACGACATCGAGAAGCATTTTGAGAAACATGGGGATGTCACGTCAGTTACCGAGGACTGGGAGATAATCTCCCAGAGCAACGGCAAGACCATGAGACCAGGTGAGCTTCCTCCTATGGTCAGCACACTGACCACAAGTCGGGAAGGTAAAGAGGGCGCATTGGAAGAGGCGCAAGCCACCGTGGTCGTTCACCCGGAGAAGAAAGGGCGGCAGCATGTGGAGGTTAGGGCTGTGGGCGTCAACCATGGTGGCTAAGCCGTAGGAAGTTGGAACCACGTTGGTTGTCTATCTATAGCAGCTAAAACCTCTGGGCACGCACTGTAAAATTGGATGTACATATGGCTGTGACCTATCTAGGGAATCTGTGTTTAGAACTATAAATGTTAACGCTGCTTGTAAAAATGTTCAGAGCAGAAAAACACAGGCCCTATTTTTAAAATAAAAATGGTAAAGGATTTAATTACTTTCGCATTACATATGTGGGGCAGAGCTGTCCCCATTGGAGAGTTTGGAGTGCTCAGCACATTACAATTCGAAATTGTTAAGTGCTTCACGGGAGAAAAGACAAAGGGCTTGAGATTAGCTTGTTTTACCTGCTTAGCAGGGCGTTGCCTACTTTGTGTGTGTGTTAGGTGACTTGCAAATTCAGTCAAACAGTGGACGTAGTGTTCAATGTCCTGGGTGCTGGCTGGTTATGAATACAAAGGGGAAAGTCGTGTTTGACTACAACTCTTCTCGCAAAGAATATGAATTTGCTTATTATTAAATCTGTTGAAAGTTGTATTGTTTTACACTTTTTAGCTGGAACAATACTATATAGCTGAGCTGGCACTAAATAAAAGATTTTTTTTTTGTGTGTAATCGGCTCTGCTGGATATGCCGATGCATTTTGTTTGGGCGTGCAGCATATTCGGCACCTGTCATTTCTTCAGACGTAAGGGTCAATTGTGATGCAGAACAACATGCAGAAAATGCCAGCTTTGTCCAATAGATTTAGTCGCCTGTTATCTGTCAGGCTTATCTGGTCTTTCTTTGCTTTGGACTTGATGACTTTCTTTGCTTTGGAATTGATGACAGTCTGGTACGATTACACTTGTTGTACCCAACTGGACGCTGAGAAATCAACACCCATCCACCAACCACGCGTACACAACCGATTGGTGAATGCTTATGGTAATTTGGTATGAGAGAAAAACAGTGTTCGTTTGCTAAAAATTGTGCTGATGAACATGACCGATGAGGATTGAAGAGTACGGCAATAATAAAGCAACAAACCGAGTACAAATACAAATCTGATCGGAAATGTTTTCAGGGCTCAAGCACACACGCACATGAACACCTACTAGCTAGAAAATCCCTACTGGCTTAACTAGTGAAGTCCATGCATGATCATAGATAGATTCATAGCACGGGAAAACATATACAGGATGGAATTGGAAATGGAAATGGAAACAAAGATGTATATCATCATGATTCATTAAAAAAAACAGCAGCTCCATGCATTGGCCTGACTGCAGGATGGATGGATGGATCTGGACGCGCGCGGCGCCATCCCCTCGTCCCTGACGACAACTCAGAACTCAGAAGCACATGTCGAGCATGCAGCAGCAGCAGAGCGCGGCCAAGCTGCAGATCGGAGGCACAAACAGAGGAGGAGGAGAGATTAGAATCAGAATCAGAGACGTTATCAGTCAAGTAAGCAGGAGCAGGTTACAGATTCAGAAGCGAGGAATGAAATGAAACGCTCAAGTGGCAGGCGGCATGTCGATAGGTACTCCGTAACTAGGTAGATAGACCCTTACCATCCTTTCAAGAAGCCGTCGTTGCCGCCCTTGGAGTCCTGCTGCGGCGGCGGCGGGGAGGGTACCCGCCGGCGGCCATGGGTGGCGGCGCGCCGTAGGCAGGCGGTGGGTAGCCCTCGCCCGGCGGTGGGTATGCCTGCTGGCCCGGCGGAGGGTAGGCCGTGCCCGGCGGCGGGTAGGCTGCAGAGCCGAAGCAAAACCGATCAGAGACAGAGCTGCAATAATAAAAGCTTTAGCAAACCTGGCGTCACAAGCAGGTAAATACCTCCGGTGCCGGAGGAGGAGCCTGGTAGCTCATGGCCGGTCGGAGTCGGATCGGCGATCGGTGCAACGAAGGGCAGGTGGGAAGCCGAGCAGGCGGCGGTGATCGACAAGGAGACAAGGATGGCGGATGGAGTCAGGGGAAGGCGAGGCGCTTTTATAGCCACGGCGCCCGCCGAGCTGCAAACCGCGTCACGGTTTGCTAGTGGCGACCTGCTGGAGCCGCCGCCGCCTCTAATGTTTGCTTAGGCGCGTTGAGCTCAAGGAGGACCAACGGGCGCAAACGACGCGCGCGTGGCGTGACTAGCAGGGCGTTCAGATTCAGAGAGGAGGCGCCTTATTTTGAAATCCATAAAAAACACTATACTGGAAAAATGTTCTACGTAGTATATAGATATCTTATATATATCTATCTATATGTGTATATATATATATATCTATCTGAATATATCTATAGTATTTACATACTCCTTAATGATATATATTATATAATATTAAAGGGATTTGCTAAATTCCAGATGTCTGAAATTTAGTTTTCTTCCCGGCGACAGTTATTGCATATATTGTATACTAAAATTACATTACAGTTTTAGTTCGTAGTAATTTATGTAGACACGATCTGTAATTTTTGTTTCAGAAATAAAAAAACCTGTTAGACAAAACTACAAACGTGATAAAATCTTATATATGTTAGCACAAAGACAATTTAACATTTACAATTATTTCTATAGGAAGACATGGACAAAAATTTAATATGTTATAACAAAAGATAAATAACAAATACAGAATTAACAACTAAATTATACTAGTGGTAGGATATTGTCTGAAATCATCTTAAATTTCAGGCACCTGAACTATAGGAAAAATGGATATTAAAAAAAATATTTCGTCAACTTTTACGTCCGGCGACAGTCAATTTGCACCGTACATTTTTTTAACGAAAAGTTGCCGCCCAACTAAAAATAATAGAAGTTCATCATACATGAAACCACATCATTACTTCCTCCGCTTTTAAATCCAAATTCAATTCGACACGAGATCCCGTTTGTACTCCAAAGCTAGCACAATATAATCTAAATCCAAACATGAAACTAGGAATATGTTTGTTTATGCTATGTAGCCGGTTTTAATGTATACAAATAAGCTATTGAATAATATTTTTTTCTTACAACAAATCAACAGTTCAATAATGTTTTTCGGTGACTGATAAGCCTTGTTCAACAATGTTTTTTAGTGGCTAATAAATCGGTTATACTTTATGTTGTTTTATTGTGAAAAAAAACACTTTCCGTGGCTGACCAAACGTGGACCGTCCTCTTCGTCGTCTTCGATCTCCTGCTAGCTTTGCCCCAGGTTGCCGGTAAGTTCGTCTTCCACGGTCCACACGACACACAAGCAAGCTAATAGCAACACACGCGCATGCAGTTGCGCTGGCCGGGGAGGCGCGCATCGGTTTGCTCATCACAACGTAATTAACAAGGAAGCCGTAGCTAGCTCGAGCTACTAGTCGGTTCCAGATTGCCCAATGTCCACGAAGACCAGGCACCAGCATCTTTTTTTTTTCAAAGACGATGGATCCATAGTTCCATCAATAACAAATATAGTGGCGCACCAAAGGAAGAGCTAGTGGGCAGTGGCTTGACCCGGCCGTCGCTCCGCCTACTGCGACCAGCACTCGTCCCGTTTCTGTCGTCGTTGCGATGCGATGCGACCGATCGAGTTCGTTCATTGGATGTCCATGTCTCGCCGGGATCAATCAGAGTGATCATCTGCTGCAGTTTGCACTTAATTTGAAGTGGATTTAATTTAATTTAACACTGGTACGTCTTCTAGTAGCTAGTAATACATACACTTAACCACTAAGCATTCCATCCATCATCCGCGCGTGAACGCGGCTTCGCGTTAGTGACTGAGCTCAGGCACGCAACGCGCATGTTTGTCTTTTCCGTCTGGACGCTCCTGCGTGCTACGGTTACTGCTAGCTTATTACTACGACTAGGGTTCATCAGTTACTACTACCCTTTCAAACTGCTCCACTATTTCCTCTCACGCTACCACACAAGCCTCCGAAGTCCAGTCGAACCAGATTCTCGATGGGTTAGGTGAAAGGCTTGGGGTTCCGAACTCATTTTTTATTTGATTTATTTACTTGTTACTCTCTCACTTCCAAATTATAGTTCGTTTGATTTTTTTTAACTTAAAGTTCAATCACTCGTCTTATTCAATTCTTTGTGTAAAATATCATTTCTTTTGTTATGGCCTATACTTATTTAATAAATGGTCCACAAAAATGACTTAAATTTGACTATGTTTGTATATTTTTTTTTTGAATAAAATGAGTGATCAAACTCGAGGTAAAAAAAGTCAAACGAATTTTAATGTGAAACATAGGGGGGTATATGTTAGGTGAAAGGCTTGGGGTGAGGACATGACAACGCAGACGAGCTTGCCCTATATTTAGCGTGGATGGGGTTGTTGGGCGGTGGTGGGTTGCATCAAGCCGGACGGTGAAGGAGGGGGGCTAGGACGGGACAACACAGACGAGTTTGCCCTATATTTAGCATGGGTGGGGTCATTGGGCGGCAGTGGGTTGCACCGGCGGTAGCGTGGAACGAAGCCGGACGGCGAGGGAGAAGGCGAAGTGTGGGAGGAAGTGCACGACTTGAGGTAGACGAAGACGCACGACCAGATCGGGCTCTTCATAACGTGCAATGCGTCACGCCTTAATTCTGTCTAATTTTCAATCCATTACCCAACCTAATCCAAAAAAACTGACTTAATATAAGAAAATTTGAGAGATAGTCTGAGTATTTTTTTTAAAAAAAAAGAAACATCTGTAGCCCAAATAAACAACCCATACAAGCCCAAACTCTACAGCTCATTAACCTCCGAGGCTCCGACCAAAAAGGGGCCCGTGAAGGCCCAGTGTCAATGTAAACGGAGGATATTTTTAGCCCCCCTTCTCAATTTCCTTCTCATCCCCTACCTCTCGGTTTCGCTAGTCGACGACGGCAACCCGGCCAACGGAACGCCCGCCGCGGGACAGCCTCCAATCCCCTGCTCGCCTCTACTGGAACACCTGCCTGCTGTTTTTCTTCTCCGTTCACTTCGCCTGGTCCGACCGCCGCCGCCGCTGCCTTATTCCCAGGCCACAGCTGCCCAGGCCTCTGTCGGACCCTTTGCCGGCGACGAGCACCCACCACACCAGGTATGCCCGCCCCACTCTTCCATTCCTTCTGTATTGGGATTTGAGCACCCGTTTGCCCCTCCCACACCGCCACGCGACGGTGAAGCATCGCATCGGTGTCGCGAGGAGCGTACAGAGGAGCTTGCGCCGCCGCTTGCCCTTTCCTCGTGCTGCGACCGTCAGGCGGAGCCGGAGAAGCCACAATTCCTAGCTCCTCCTCCCTAGTGCAAAAGGGCTCCGGCTCCTCCGGCAAAGCCGTTTCTATCGGTGGTGTTCGCCTGTTTGGTATGGCTAAGCCGGAGCGGGAGCTCCTCTGGGAGCCATACCAAACAGCAAACAGGCACAATTGTATGCATGTATTGTGCCTACTAACTTCGTTCTCTCACCCATATCCTTTATTGTTTCCGCCCCAGCCTGAAGTAGGTAGTCGACCTGCGCCAGTGCACTGAGCCACTGACCACACGGGGGATACATTCTTCGGCGATTACAATGGAGATTGTGAACAGTGGGTTTCATTACCGTCTCAGCATAGTTATGGCAGTTGAAATCGTCTATTGACACCTTCTTACATTTACCTTTTGATGATTGATTTAGGTGTTTCCTTCAGCTCCATTGGCGTCCGCAGAATTATACTAAACAAGACAGTGATGGTAATGCTTTGCAGTTAGTTTCGTTCTGTTATGAATGTGTTATTTGAACACACAAAAGAGAAGCAGCCTGAAACTGCATGTAGGTTAGGACATTTAACACAAAGTGTGGCATACAAATCTTTCTAGGTGATCGAAAGGGAAGCTATTCCATTTATTTTTTGTGTAGTTCGTTACAGTGAAATACTTTGTCAATATCTGTCATATGCAGTTTGAGGTCAGTAGTACGCCCATGTTCTTCCTTGTTTTTGACTATGGTCTATGGGGTCTGGTCAGGATCGGCTAACAAGATAAACAGCTCGGTAGCCCTACTCTGCAGCCGCAGCAGCTGTGGCTGCTGCAGCCCACTCTCACAAACTACACTATATTATTAATTTATAAACAGCTGCAGTGTCATTTTGACAAGGACACATGGGATTTTGCTTTTTATGATATGAGTTCCTCATTCAGTTTGCAGTTTTGCACTAATTAAGTAATTATGACTACTATGCAAGCAGATACTATTCAGAAATAATTTGTTGATCGGTCACAGTCTTTTTTTTAGAGTTCGAGGGTAGAGCCCTGGTTTTTATATTTCAAAGACCACCATGTAAGCGTTCATACAATGTGCCTCATCGATCTCTCAGTCTTTAGGGTTTTGTGGAATGGTCTCAATATAGATATATTTTACACTTGTCTTTTTTTTATTACATGTTCAGGTAGGATCCCAGCCACACCAGATTGGCTGGAAGCTAAGAAGGATATGTTGCGAGTACTCTCCTGGTACTTCTAGAAAGGAGCAGAAGAAGTATGAGCAACGACCACAGAACGTCGATCTTCCAGAATTACATCCAAAAAACAAAAAGAAACCCTTTCCTGTTCCGATTAAAAAGATGTTGCAAGTCTCTCGGCGAGATAAGAGGCTTGCGCAAATGCATATAGAGAAGCCTCTTGAACCCCCAAAGAATGGTTTGCTTGTGCCAGAGCTTGTTCCGGTTGCTTATGAAGTCCTTGATAACTGGAAAGTGCTCATTAGAGGGCTCTCTCAACTTCTGAATGTTGTTACAGTTTATGGCTGCAGGTAACTAAAAAATTGCTTCACTATATCAGCAGCTGTTATTACAAGCAGTAGTATCATGGTGGTGTGTGTATGGTGTGTGTGTGTGTGTTTGTATGCATCATGCTTGTAGGTGCCAAAAAAAGAGCAGTATTATCTGAACACACTCTTACATAGGCATGCATGAAATCAGCATTGTCTGCAAGGATTTGCCAAGTATCCTGAACTTTTATTGGTGGCTGGTGATTTTGCAGAAAGTGCCCCCAAGTCCATGTTGGTCCAGTTGGCCACCAGATCCAAGACTGCTACGGTTCAGGAAGCCAACGTCGGAACAGTCATCACTCTTGGGCCAGAGGTTCCACCAATGATGTCCTCATCCCAATCGAGTCTTACCATCTTTTTGACCCATTTGGAAGGAGAGTGAAGCATGATACCAGGTTTGATTATGACAGGATTCCAGCAATTGTTGAGCTATGCATTCAGGCTGGTGTCGACTTACCACAATATCCCTCGAGGCGACGGACTGCTCCTGTCCGGATGGTAGGCAAGAAGGTGATTGACCGTGGTGAGTTTGTTGATGAGCCTAAGCCACACCGGTCAGAAGACTGTGTATCTCTACTTGCTGAGCTCGACACATTCAGCAACCAACAAGGCCAGTCACCTTCACCATCAAATGTGCAAGAACTCGCCGAGAGGACACTGAAAGCATACCTCAATGTCCGGCGAGGCGTCGAGCAGCTGATGAGCAAGTACACTGTGAAAGCATGTGGGTACTGCTCTGAGGTTCATGTTGGTCCATGGGGCCACAATGTGAAGCTCTGTGGGGCTTTCAAGCACCAGTGGCGGGATGGCAAGCATGGGTGGCAGGACGCGGTGGTTGATGAGGTCATCCCTCCTAATTACGTGTGGCATGTCCCTGACCCCAGTGGCCCTCCTCTCAGATCCTCTCTGAGGACTTTCTATGGCAAAGCTCCAGCTGTCGTAGAACTGTGTGTGCAGGCGGGGGCTGAAATACCTGACGAGTATCGGCCCATGATGAGGACTGACATTGTCATCCCGGACTCTGAGGAAACTCGGATGGCTGCATAACAACAATATTCTACGCTTCTACTTCGACCCTGCACCCTGCAGCTCCTACTTCAACCCTGCAATTCTTGTCCAGAGTACAGAATCCAACCTAAAGGTGCCACTTTCCAGGCATGTTGTGAAATTGTGATGGTGGGGCTCTTAGCCCTGTTGTATTGCTCAGGGAGCAGCCGATGCATAATTTGTATAATATAAGTAGCATAGCTAAATCATGAGCGATCAGAATTTAAAACTGAGTTGAAGATCTGGTTTAAGTATTCGTTGAAAGGTGATCCCCGAATATCCTGCATTCCTTACAAACGCCTTTTCAGCGATTCCATTCAATTCATTTCTCTTATGGACCAGTGGACTTCTACTTTTGCAGGTTTAACGCATGAAGCAATGACAAGCCTGATAGCCTGAAAGTGAAAAGGGATGGTCTCTGCAACATGTATATTGTCCATCCCATCTTGTTTAATGGCCGCAGGCTGCAGCTGCTTTATTCCTACCTATGCTAGACTGTGAGGCACTTAGAATGCTCAGGCGTTGCCATACAGATGGGCTTCCGCTGTCTCCATCGGTACAATTGTGAGCTAATGCTTTGGATTAAACTAATCACGGCGGTTTGTTCGGGTATTTGTGCGCCTGGCTGTAGTTAATCATGGACTGAAAGCCTGTGCTGTGCACTTGTGCCCGTCCCCAGATCGACACTTTGCGGGTATGTATGGCTACATGTATAGTCCTACTCCTACCTGATCGTCGGCATATTGTGTTTCCCTTTTTGCTGTATACTAGTACTTTGTAACATGCATGCGGAGGCTACTTATTCAGTGCCGTTCGCTAATTGTGCTTATGAAATGTTTTGAGCTGTGTATTGAATGGATGGTGATAAATGAACCATAGACGAAAGATCCATCCATGTGTGGTCAGTTGTATGATGAACTGCAGAGAGATCCTAGAGCTTAGAGCATTTGCAATGGCAACTTATGTGACAAGCTTGTCAGCTAGCATTTGAACTTAGTATTAATTGCTTCAGAATCTGTGCAACCTACATTTTAAAGGAACATATCATTATTAGAAGAGCATGTACGGATTCAGGCAAGAAAATATCATTATTAGAGCTAGATCTTGTTTGTTGGAGCATCATTTTACTATTGGCCAAAGAACATATCACCACATAACAACCTACGAATCCATGATGCTGGCACAAGCACAGAAAGGAAGGGAGAGGGGAAATCAAACAAAAGAGTGAGCGGCTGCACTGCAAGTCTGCAAGTAGACAAGTTTGAGTTGTCCCGGTATATACCTCTTCTCCCTCAACTTCAAGCTATAGGGCGATTAAAATAACGCAAGTATACAGCTCGGAATCGAGCAACGGACCGTGGACGTTTGGGGTATCTAATGGTCCATCAGTTGCTAACTAATAAAGCTGCCTATGTGGCCCTGGCCTGGCCGTGTATAAAATGCGCGGCAGCAACGGTGAAGGGCGTCATCAGCACTCAGCAGCAGCAGCAGCTCCCACGCAGGGGCAGGGCCGTCTCTCCGGCGAGCTCCAGCGCCGTAGTCATCATCGCCATGGCTAGGGAAGAAGAGCTCAAGGTACGTACCAAAGCTTTAGCTTAGCTTAGCTTGCTCGGCCGGCCGGCGCGTGTGCATGCTTTGACTCGTTAATGCTGTATTGCCTGCTGCCGGCCATTGATCGATCGACTGACATGGTGACATGGCTTCATGGTGGTGTGTCGTGCAGAGGATTGAGCTGAAGGTGAACGTGAGCTGCTGCGACGGGTGCAGGAGGAAGGTGATGAAGGCGATGAACCTCAAAGGTCATGATCGTTCTTCATAGTGTCTGTCGCGTTTGGGGCTGTGCTGCTCTGTTCTTTCGCTGAGACAATTGACAAAGCCTGGTGCTGACGTACGTGGCGTGTGTGCGTCAATGGGCGTGCAGGCGTGCTGAGGACGGAGATCCAGCCGTCGCACGACCGGGTGACCGTCGTCGGCGACGTGGACGTCAAGGTCCTAGTGAAGAAGCTGGCCAAGGTCGGCAAGATCGCCGAGGCGCTGCCTCCCACGCCGGCGCCGGCGGCTTCTGAACAAGGCAAGAAGCAGCGCGACGACAGCGGCAGGAAGGACGGCAGCGGCAGTGCGGCGGCCCCGGCGCAGGCGGCGGAGGAGAAGTGCAAGGACAAGGACGATGGCGTTGATATTGGCAAGGCGGCGGCGGCTAAGGCGGCGCCGATCAAGAGCAAGCATGAGGGGTGCAAGAAGTGCGCGCGCGAGGCCGCCGCACGCGGCGCCATGCCCGAGGGCGGCAATGGCGGCCACGACAGCGGGAAGAAGAAGGCGCCGTCGTCGTCCAAGGACGCTGGCGCCGCCGCCGGCTGGAGCGGCGAGGAAGGCCGCGACGGCGACGGATTATTCGGTGCGAAGCCCTTGGCCGCGGTGGTGCGCGATCACCACCACGCGGAGGTGCACTTCCACCGTGCGGAGCCGGCGATGGCGGTGCCGGTGCACGTTCCTGCCTACTACCCGCCACCTACCGACGCCACGGCGGTGCCGTACTACTACGGCTACTACGGCATGCCCCCGCCTCCGCCGGCGATGATGCCCGCGGTGATGCCGCCGCCGGCCCAGCAGCAGTACCCGCAGGCAGTCCGGCCGCAGCCGTCCCGCTTCGACGAGGACTTCTTCAACGACGACAACACGGTCGGCTGCAGCGTCATGTGAAGGTTGTGAGCCGTGAACGGACGAACGGACCAACACCTCCGCCGCCACGCGCACGCGCACGCGCCTGCCCGCCGTACGTAGCGGCCGCCACCATGGCATGTCGTTTTCCCGGGCCGGGCAGATCGCATCGATGGCGATGCCATCTGCCCCCACCCCCGCGCTCGCGCGCGCGTGCACTGTGTGTGACTGTGACCAGACCAATGCAAGAAAGAATCAAAGAAAGCCACGATGGAGTGCGTGCTCGTTCTTTCTTCCCCCCGGCCGGGGGCCCGTTCTGTCAACAAGTCATACGTACGTTAACTAATCGATCGAAAGGACAGGACTGAATGGCGTTGCTGTCGGCGTCGGGGGACCTGTTGCGCGGTTCCGCCACTGTACTCGGGCTCGGCGGCGTCCCATCGCGTGCGGCCGGCGCCGTCCGGCCGGGCGATTCGCGCGTCCCCGCGAGTACGCAAGGACACCAACAACAACACGAGTGGAGAAAAGTGAGCCCGCGGCCCAGCCGAGGCTTTTTTCGATTCGGCAACGGCAATGGCGGCCCGCCCCTACCAGTACCCGGGGCTCCGCGCTCGGGGTAGGTAGGGAGGCTGCTTTGCTTTGCTTTTGCTGGATTCCGTGGCTCGCTGCTTGGCGGATGGTCGCCGATTCCATGGCCGACCACCGTACCGGACCTGCCGTTGCGGAGCTTGTGTTGTGAGAGGGAGAAGAAGGGTTCGAAGCTTCGAAGCTTGATCAGATGTGCTTTGCTTTGGTCTTGACCCGCGTTTGTTCGTTCAACTAGGGAATAATTAAAGGCGATGGAGAGAGGCGGATTGAACTGGACCGCACATTTGCGACTCACGCGTAATTAGCGTATAATTACATGAATCGCCACCAAAAGATTAAGTGATTAGCACTCACACTCAGCATCGGCATAATCGTTGTATATAGACTAGAAAACCTAACTAATAAAGATCACAATGTCATGAAGCATAGTTGCTTGATCTATAGACTATGCAAAAAAAAACATATATATAGTATAGTACGTAAAAGTTTTCCAAAGATATCAGTAGTTAAGATTCCTTATATTGCTTTTTAGATAAGAGACCTAGGACATGCTTGGTTGCCGGTCAGAGCACGCCACCGCCTACGCCTAAGTTGCGGCGCTGATTTTGGTCTCGTCATACTCGCCATATCCAAAAGCAACTACAAAAGGTTGTTGTTGTCGCAGATGTTTCACCAACCAAACACTTTTTTTTTCTTCTGTGGCACAACTTAAGCTTTGGCGTGGCATCCTAGGGTGGGGAACCAAACACACCCTATACTTATACATATACTCTTATATATAACATTAAAACGATAATAATTTCTTGAATACCTTGTCCCTTTCATAGGTGGCCCCTTTGGTAGAGATCACAACAACTCTAGCTCCTACAAAACAATGTCCAAACATTGTTTATGAGATCGAGCTACTCTCTCTCTCTCTCTCTCTCCCTCCCTCTCACAACCACCGAGAGTGGATGGAGTTGAAAAATCTGGCTTCATCGCCTCTCAGTGACTCTTGAGAGAGAGAAGAGAGAAAATCAGCTCCACGAATAGTGTGGCTACAATGTTTTGCAATAGGAGACAAAGTTGTTGAGATTCATACCAAACGGACCCATAGTCATAGAGGGTATGAGCCCCTCCAATATCTCCCATAACCAGTTAGGGTTATACCAACACATTTTCCTTTTATGACCATCTAATGGCCTGTAGTAATTCAAAGCATGTGTAGAGGGCATCTATGGAACGTAGGCCATTCAAAACATGAATATGAAAAATATAATATTAGACTTGAACAATGTCACCTGCAATCCTATATAAATTGGAAATGCACGAAAGTTTCTAATAGAGAGCATTTAGTTATAACATATAGAAACACATGAATTAGAAGAGAGATAAACATAAATAAAAGTTTCTGAGCGTTGGACCTTCTGTATTAGAGATTTCCTCGAAAAAAAAAATTATGGACTGAGCCATTCCATGATTTTTTGTATTTCGTCAATTGCAAAATAGATAATGTTTTTGCCTTTTAGATACCTTGTTTGGTCATTTTTCTTATTCAGTTATTTTACTAATAATAAAATAAATAAGTCATTATTAAAGTATCTAATAATAATAAAATCATATGAAATAAATAGTATTTTATACAAAATATTTTAAATAATTCAAACATTCAAATAAAATGTCTAAAAGTAAAAATGCCATATATTTTGGGATAGAGAAAGTAAGATTTTATGATGGTTATTCCTTTGTTCCGAAAAACATATAGAATTTTTTTAGCACCTATTTGAATCCTTTTATTGGGAAGAATTCAAATATACTCTAATAAGTTACCTCTTTAGCTTGAAATTTGATATTGTATCACTTTTCAAAGTTCATATAAAATCCTATCTCAAATTTATAGAGTAGGAGATGAAAATTTATAGAAAAAACACAGAAAATGGAAAATTTCAGTTTGTTCAAGGGGACTGAAGATATATAGGAATTCCAGATATATAGCATGTCCAGCTGATCTGGAAACTCCCACAGAATATGGAACTAGGCCAACACGCTACGAAACGGGCCAAATTTACCTGGGCCGAGTACATACATCTCGGGCACGGCAACCGCAGGCAGCAGCCAACGTACAGTATGGTCCAAATGTGGAGGGACCCAAGGCCCTTTTCGTTGGAGTACTACAAGCACTCAAGCAGCTTGCCAGGGAAGCTAAGAAGTTTCTAGAACCCGGCGGTTCCAAAGCCACGAAGACTTGTCCCGGTTACCCAGATCCAATCCCAGTGCCAGTGGTGACCCACCGAGGCCGAGGCGCAGGGCGTGCGTGGGCCCTCTGCAGCCCAGCTACATGGTCCTTGCCCTGGAAGACTCGTACCCGTTTGACGGTTGTACCCCTATGGTAGGCCGAGGGGCGCACGTGCGACCAGGGACAAACCGGGAAGATTCTTTGCTTACTGCCTGCCTGCCTGCCTAGGAGGCTAGGAGTACTCGAGAAGCAAGATCGATCTCATCCTCTTCCAATCCGATCCTCTGGTACGCTGCTGATGTGACGTGCCATCATAGGAGTAGTGGGTCGTCGTGGTCGTGGACCAGTGTCTTGGTCTTGGGCTCTTGGCACAAGCTAACGGTTGTCAAAAGCTGCCATTACAAGTTTCCATGTACGTACTCCTTCGTCCTCAAAAAAATTGAAGATTCATACTTAAAATTGTAATTTTTTTGAAACGAAGAGTATAGTCTGTACTAGCCACGAGCGGTATAGCACCCGCGCCTTAGTCTACAAAGCCACTGTAGCACAGCATGCGTGTCGAGCTGCCATTGCAACCTTCGACGTGCTTTGTCTACTCCCGGTTAAAAAATAACTGTTGTTAGCGTTTCTCTAAAAACTAGCTTTAACAATTTTATATAAAAATATTGATTGTATTCAGCTTGAACCAGTTAAATCGTGTTTGGAAGTATTGGTTATTATTAAAATTTTTTTCTACTGCAATTTAGGATTAATCTTGTTTGATATTATATTTACTTAATACTCCAGCAGTGCCGGGATATACTACATAATAAACTATTGTCTTGGTTCTAACTTTTGTGTTATTCTGCCTTTTCTATATCTCTCTCCATTTCATATCAAATTATAAGTTAAGTCAAAATATCTTAAATTTAACTGATAAGTCGTCCAAAACAATTACAGAGACATCATTAGGGATGGTACTAGTAATTAGTGCCTCGTCCTTGATGAAACTTGGACGTAAGAAAATTATGCCATCAGATTAATATAATTCCTTCTCCTTTAGAAAAAGATAACCGTCACCATATTGGAGGTGAAGACCATATCTTGGAGGTGATTAATGCCATTGTTAATTAAGATTTAAGAGCTATAAAGTTTAATATATCAGTTACGTACCGTAGGTTGGATGTACTTATAAAAACCGTAAGACTTCAGTGTCAATCATTACGGACGAGTAGGTAGTGGTGCCACTAGCCCACGACACTGACTGCACCTGAACAGAAGACGCTGCTGGCCCGCCATGGGCATGGGCATGGGCATGGCACGACTCGACACCAGTCTCCGCCTCATCCGGAGGGAAACTTGTATGTATTTTCCACTAGTAGTACGAGAATATCGATTACGTGATCTTTCTTTATAGCAAACAAGAAAAGAATATCGATTACGTGTGCCTTCCATCCAAAAGGAAATTCTTTTCCATGTTCCTAGTACTTTAATATCCACAGGGACTTGACTTGCGTTGACCTGCGCTCTCAAACTTCCAATTCTACCCCTCCAGCAGTCCCAGCTTCCGGTATCCACGTTCCACGAAAGAGCGCCCACGACCACACGGGCCACGACGGGGCAAAACGGGCATTACAGCCACTTCTCCCTGATCCCCCCCAGTATAAAGCTGTCTAACTACGCCCCTCAAACCTGCGGCTATCATCATCATCATCTCACCTGCGCTTTATTTAAGCGAAAAAACACTTCGTGGGGAGGGAACGAAACGAAGGAGTTCGCTCCGGAACAGAAACCGAAACCCTCGGCGCTTGATCGATCCATCATTCCATCCACGCCTGCGATGGAGTACGAGCGCGGAGGCGGAGGAGGGCGCGGCCGCGGGCGGGGCCGTGGAGGCGGCGGCGGCGGCGGAGGAGGACGCGGAGGTGGCGGTGGCGGGTACGGGCGGCAGCACGGAGGAGGCGGCGGCGACGGCCGTGGCGGAGGCGGATACGGGCCCCGCGGAGGCGAGTACGGGCACGACGAAGGAGGAGGCTACGGCGGGGGCCGTGGAGGCGGTGGCGGTGGCTACCACCAAGGGCCTCCTCGTGGAGGCTATGGCGCGGGCGGCCGCGGAGGGCGCGGTCCCGGCGCTGCTGGCGGTGGCCAGGCGTACGGGTCCGGCGGCGGTGGCCGCGGCGGCAACGCGTGGGCGCCGGCGCCGGGTGCGGGGAGAGGTCGTGGAGATGGCGGCCGCGCGGCCGAGTACGCCCCCGTCAGCAGGGGACACGCGCCCGTGGCTGCGCCTGCGCCTTCGGCGGGGGCGGTTGCGCTTGCGCCCAGGAACACGGAGGGGCCGAGATCGTCGGGATCCGTTGGTGAGTGCTTCTCCGGATTTACTCGCGCGAATCGTTCGGCTTGTTACGTTACTCTGTTTCTGGTGTTCAGAATATTCTAAGGTTTCGTTCCGTGATAAGTACTCTGTTTTCTTTCTGAGCGTTTCTGGTTTCTCCACCGTGGTAGATGGTAGCGTGGTCTTGTTCTTGCAATTTTCGCTGTAAGATGTAAGATGGATAGTTTTCTGTTTCGAATAGTGCTAGATTGTTAAGACTTAAAAGGCGTCATTTGTGTTATTACTGCTTAATGATGTCGTCTCTGGTAAGTACTATGATACATGTTGTAGTTATACCTTTGTTTAAAGAGTTCAGAATATTTTAAGGTTTCGTTCCGTGATATTACTCTGTTTTCTTTCTGAGCGTTTCTGGTTTCTCCACCGTGGTAGATGGTATGGTAAACGCTGCTTATCATTTTTTTAGTGTGGTCTTGTTTTTGCAATTTTCGCTGTCTGCTTGCTGATTCATGTTCATTATGTAGAATTACGCTAAGATGAATAGTTTTCTGTTTCGAATAGTTGTAGATTGTTAAGAGGGTGTCGATTGTGCTATTACTCCTTAATGTCTCTTGTAAGTAGTGTGATATATGTTGTAGCTATACCTTTCTTTATGTTTAAAGAGAGTAATATGCTAGTTTCCCTTTTGTTATTTACTTGACTTTTCAGTGAGTAGTTTTTCATTTTTTAAGGAACAGTAGTAGTCTTCGTTGGTGGTAGCTCTTTCAGGTTCTCATTACTTGTATCATTTGTCGTCTTGAGTGTACCTAGAAAGCTCTCAGAGGCCAGAGTTGCCCTTTGATTTGACAAGTATGGGTCGTTTATCTAATAATAATGAGTACTTACTGAAAAATGTGTTTATCTCTTTCATGCGCTACTGTTACTTGGTACTGTGTTCTTTGTATAAATACACTTGACAGATGTCAAGAGAAATCACTTCATGGCTTGTAGAGTGCATCTGCAATGGAGTTAATATACTTTCATGTATTCATGGAACTGAAATTGCGGTGAATGAGTATCTTTACCTGAAACTGAATTCAAATTTACCCAGCCATTTCTTTTTTTTTTTGAAAGATCCGGATCAAGTCCGGCTTATATTAATAAAAGGACAGAGAATTACATGCGCAAGCAGCGCAAAAAACAACCTCCTAGGTTTGACAGAATGTCAAACTAGGTGTGGAAAAAATTAAAAACCGACTACTCCCGTTCTAAAAAACATCCAAAGTGCATCTATTAGCTGCACTATCATGGGACCTCCGCCGCGTCTGCCCCTGAATTCGCCGCAATTTCAGCTAGCGCCCTGCCAAGCTCAATGTCGTCAAGCCTCGCCGCGGTCCGTAGTGCCTTGATCGCTTTTTCAGGAAGGTCCTGTCCAAAACTGTCAATGTACTCGGTGATTGCTGCATCCGTCGCCGACGACTTGCCATCGATGAACTCCAGGTCGCGCATGAACTGGAGCTGGGCACGCTGTGCCACTGGTGTGGAGGAAGGACGGGCGGCCAGACGCAGGCTGGAGCGGGTGGGAGCTAGTGTCCTAGCTCCTCTGGTCCTAATGGCCTGCTGTTTTGGAGGCGGGGCCGGTCTTGGAAGCAGCGGCTCTGGAGCCTTCGGGAACGGCTCCGGACCCTTCGGGAACATTTTCTTGCAGAAGGCGGCGCAAGCACTGTCGTCCTCTGTCTCCGTGCCTCCATCAGCTTCCTCTGCTCCCAGAATGTCCTCCTCTGTGGTGTCAACTACCGGCGCGTCGAGCCCCTCGGCCGCCGCTGCGTCCGTCGCCGGGACCTCAACCACGTCCGGTGGAAGGTCCGCTCCGTGTGTTGCTTTGTTTCGGCGGGCGTAGACGAGCAGCGGCTTAGCCTGCTCAGGTCCCCTCGGCACGTCGTCCTGTCCGCGTGCCCCCACAGCGGGCGCGCTAGGTAGTTCGAACGCAGTAGAGGGCTCCTCCATGGCCGGGGCCTCTCCGGCAGGTGGCACCGTTGGCGGGGCGGCCACCGGCTCCGGGGTCGGCCCACCGGACGTGGCCGGTCGCGTGCTGTCGATCGGCGGCAACGGGCCTTCAAGAATTGTGGCCCAGGCAACATCCATCCAGGTGGCTACCGGAACAGTAGAGGGTGACCCGTGGCCCGGGCCCTCGATTGGAGGCTTGGTTAGTTGCTTGGTGGTGCCCGCCTCCTGCCTCTTCTTCTGCCTGCGGCGTCGGCGCCGACGCGAGCGGTGGCCACGGCCACGTTGAGAGTGGCCGGTGTCAGCCGAGCCACCAGCCCCACTGGGAGCGTGCCTGCCGCTCACGGTGCTTGGCCGAGCGGCGCACTTGGCGGCGTTGTCGCGCCACGGCCTCTTGCAATCCTGCGCGAAGTGGCCAAGGCCGTAGCAACGGAGGCACCGCCATGGGAGGTTGCAGGTGGCGACGCGGTGCCCCCTCGCTAGGCACTTGAAGCAACGACCATTAGCGTAAGCCGGGAACTGCCGTGGGCCGGTGTGTCCCCCAGCGTTCGCCGCATGGCGCTGCCGCGGACGTGGCCACGACGCTTGGGATGGCGGGGCAGGGCGCTGTGGGAGCACACGCTGCCACCCATCAGCATCCGGGGCGGTTGTCCGTCGCGCCGACCCCAGCCGGTGGTGGACGGGGCGTCGTTCACGCCCGCCCACTTGGACCGGAAGGTCGCTCACCAGCTGTGGGCGCGGCCGTTCGCGCCTTCTCCGTCTTCGTCGGGGTTCGCGCCGCCCACCGACTGCCCCGCAGCTGCCCGAAGTCGTGGTTGGCGCCTTGTGCGGGCGCACAGTCGCTGTCCCGGGTGGGCGACGGGCTTCCTCAAGGAAGGACGATGGTCGCTCCTCGCTAGACGCGTCGTCGTCATCTGCCCACGGACGGAACTTCGGGCGCCCCGCCGAGCAGCCCCCAGGATGGAAGGGCTCGGCATGGGGCGAAAGGGAGGACGACGAGCTCGTTTCATGGGCGGACAGGTTGATGAGAAAGGCGTCGAGGCCGAGGTCAGTGGCACCCGCCTCCTCGCCCACATCAGAGTCCTCGTCCACCACCGAGTACTCGTCCTCATCCTCCGGAACGTCCTCGACCACGACCACGTCCAGGCTCGGGGAAGCAGCTGCCCTGGTCGACGCCGGCGCGCAGGCTATGGCCACCTCCTGGCCAGCGCCCCCAGGACCGGGAGGGGGAGGAGGGGCACAGGGGGCGCCTGCACCGGACCCAGGCGCATCCAGCATGGCCGGCGGCGCTGCTGGTCCTCCGCGGCCTCCTTCCTGGGCAGCGGGGGGACTGGCGGCGACCCGGAAGCCACGAGCCCGGAGGCCTCCGGCGGCCTGTGTCGGCGATGGCGGCGGCCCTCTCGCCGTGGGGCTGGACCCGGGCGCTAGACCCGTGGCACCCGCAACTTCCCAGTGGCGGCGGCGACGACGGACCCCAGGGACGGCGCAACAGCGGGTGGGTCGGCGTCAGAAGGTGAGGTGGGGCCCTCGGCCGCCGGATCTGGAGGAGGCGGAGATCCCTCGGGCGGCGTTAGGGCCACCGCGGCGGCGGCCGGCCCTGGCGGCGGCACCCTGCTCAGGCTCCGCGAGAACGAGGTGTGGAGGAGGGGAGAGGGGAGGTGAGGGTGGGAGCAGGGGGCAGAGGCCGGGCGCCGGCGCTAGGGAGGCAGCCGGCGCCGGTGACGGCGGCGGCGAGGGTGCCGCCAGGGGCGGCTAGGGCACCGGTGAGATTGTTGGGCCAAAAAGACTTAAGGGGATAATATAACTTGGCTAATCTTTTATTTAACATCTAGCTCTTTTACTATTTTCTCTCATGTACAATTGACTATGTCTGTTCCTAATTGCTCTTCCTTTTTTCTTGTAGAACGCATCACATCCAGTGAATTGGCCACAGTAGAACCACTGGCATCAACACTAGCTGTGCCATCTTCTGTTGGCACACGAGTGCCAATGCAGAGACCTGATTCTGGAGGTTCACTATCTCAAGCAAAGGTCAAACTTTTGGTGAATCATTTCATTCTCAACTACCGAAAGGTGTCAACTATTTTCCACTATGACATAAACATCAAGCTTGATGAAGCTTCCCCTAAGGTTTCAGGCAAAGAGCTCTCCAAGGCAGAATTTCTTTCTGTCAAGGATGAACTCTTCAGGGAAAGCAGTTTACGGAGTCTTTCCTCATGTGTTGCTTATGATGGCGGAAGAAATCTCTACACTTCTGCTGAACTGCCAGCAGGTTTATTTCGTGTGAGAGTTCGATCAAAGACCTACATTGTATCAGTAGATTTGAAGAAGCAGCTGCCATTAAGTCAACTCTCAGAGTTACCAGTGCCTAGAGAGGTCTTGCAGGGTCTTGATGTTGTTGTTCGTGAGGCCTCCAGATGGCGCAAGATTATCCTTGGTAGAGGATTTTACTCACCAAGCAGCAGTATGGACATTGGGCAGGGTGCTGTCTCTATGAAAGGAACCCAGCAGACCCTTAAATACACTCAGCAAGGGCTAATCCTATGTGTTGACTATTCAGTTATGCCATTTTACAAAGCTGGGCCGGTGATGGATATTGTTCAGAAATTAGTGCGGCACCTTGATTACCGGACAACACTGGACAGGAGGCAACAGGAAAATCTGGTTGATGAGCTTAAAGGCCGACGTGTGACTGTGATTCATCGGAGGACTAATCAGAAGTACATAGTGCAAGGCTTGACACCCTTACCTGCCAGCCAGATGACCTTTGTGGATGCTGAATCTGGCCAAACGAAGAGGCTTGTGGATTATTATTTTCAGAAACATGGCAAGGAGATTCAGTACCAGATGCTTCCATGCTTGGATTTGAGCAAGAGCAAGGACAAACCGAATCATGTG
Organism: Microstegium vimineum; assembly: GCA_022036555.1. Lineage (NCBI taxonomy): Eukaryota > Viridiplantae > Streptophyta > Magnoliopsida > Poales > Poaceae > Microstegium > Microstegium vimineum. The sequence goes on along the minus strand of CM039131.1, from coordinate 54,039,656 downwards.
CCAATTGAGCTCTGCACTCTTCTTGAAGGACAGAGGTTTCCAAAAGAAAACTTGGATAAGATTTCTGACAGGAACCTAAAAGGGAAGGCTCTGATTCCTGCATCTAATCGGAAGAAGGAGATTCTTGACTTGGTGAATGCTTCGGATGGACCTTGCAGGTAACTAACTGTTTTTCTACGTGTTCTTTTATCATCCTGAAAAGTTGAGCTACTGCTATATAGCTATACTTTAACTGTCACTGTGAAATGCAATGTGATTGCCCATTCCTCGTACTTGATTTAACTGTACATATACATATACATACTATTAGTTCTCTTATTTATTCGTACCATTTTTTTCTCTCCTGCAAATCCACAACAACGTAACTTTGAGCTGTTCTATACATATCTTTTCTAGGATAGCAAACGAACTGATCATTACCTTTTCTTTTCACATAATATGCAATATTTGTTACTAGCTACTGATTATCATTTCATTTACAGCGGAGAGATTGCACAGCAATTTGGGATTTCCTTGGATGTACGAATGACAGAAGTCACGGGTAGGATCCTTCCCCCACCAAACCTCAAACTTGGGGCACCCAATGGCCAGACCTGCAAATTCAGTATGGATCAGAACTGCCAGTGGAACCTTCTGAAGAAGAAACTAGTAGAGGGCTGGGAACTTCAGTGCTGGGGAATCGTCGACTTCAGTGCTGAGCCGTCTCACTCTCACACCCGGCAGGAGCCCCTCAATGGAAATATGTTTATTGACAAGATCGTGAGGAAGTGCTGTGAGCTTGGTATCCGTATGAACTCTAATCCATGCTTCGTACACATATCAAAGATGGCAGTGCTCTCCGATCCACATCGACTACAGGAGGAGCTAAACAAAGCAAAACAGGCTGCAGTGAGCAAGAAGCAGAGGTTGCAGCTCCTTTTCTGCCCAATGTCCGAGCAGCATCCAGGGTACAAGACACTGAAGCTGATTTGCGATACACAGCTGGGGATCCTGACCCAGGTTCTCCTGAGCGACCGTGCAAACAAGCCAAATGGGCAGGACCAGTATATGACCAACCTTGCTCTCAAGATCAATGGCAAGCTTGGGGGCAGTAACGTTCAGCTGTTTGACTCGCTCCCACGGTCAGTGGGGCACCTTTCATGTTCATCGGTGCTGACGTGAACCATCCGTCACCCGGGAACGTGGAGAGCCCATCAATCGCAGCCGTGGTTGCATCTGTCAACTCTGGTGTCAACAAGTACGTGTCAAGAATCCGTCCCCAGCCACACCGCTGCGAGGTGATCCAGCAGCTTGGTGAGATCTGCCTGGAGCTCATTGGAGTCTTTGAGAAGCAAAATCGCGTGAAGCCACAGAGGATCATCTACTTCCGTGATGGAGTGAGCGACGGGCAGTTTGACATGGTCCTGAACGAGGAGCTGGCTGACCTGGAGAAGACGATCAAGGTGGGCGGCTACTCGCCGACCACCACCGTGATCGTGGCCAAGAAGCGGCACCACACGCGGCTGTTCCCCAGGGACCCCAACCAGCCGCAGACGAAGAACGGGAACGTGCCCCCTGGCACGGTGGTGGACACGGGCGTGGTGGACCCATCTGCCTACGACTTCTACCTGTGCAGCCACACAGGGATTCTGGGGACGAGCAGGCCGACGCACTACTACAGCCTGGTGGACGAGCACGGCTTCGGCTCTGACGACCTGCAGAAGCTCATCTACAACCTGTGCTTCGTGTTCGCGCGGTGCACCAAGCCGGTGTCGCTGGCGACGCCCGTCTACTACGCCGACCTGGCGGCGTACCGTGGCAGGCTCTACTACGAGGCGTGGATGATGTCCCAGGGACAGCGAGGGATGGGGTCGGCTTCTTCGACGTCCTCAACCTCCTCCGCTGGCGCTTTTGACTTCGCTAACTTCCCGAGGATGCACGAGGATGTGGAGGACAAAATGTTCTTCATCTGACACCAGTTTTTTCACCGGTGTCGTGGAGCAAGCTCGGGTCGATTTTGCTGTGGTAACATCGCATGGTTTTTATGCTGTTGCCTTTTACTGGTCGGATACTTTTGCAAACTGTCGGTGTGTTTGAAGTTTTTAGTGTTTATATCCTGCAGTCAGTCAAGGTTATGCTTAAACTGTATGCGTCTTTTTTATTATTATTGTGTGTGTGAAACAGACTGATGATCTGGTGTAAATAGGGTTCTGAGTTTGAACAAACTTTAGTACGCTGCAGTCTACAAATTCTTGCTGGATATTTGCATGATTGTTAGATAAAAAAAAAAGCAGAGGTTTGAGCTGCAAATATAGTGCTGTACTTGTTGCAGTACAACAGATATGACAGGTTCCAGCTGAATAAGGGCAGGGCGTTGTTTGCTTGACGACTTCCAGGGTTTGTGCCGTTGCGCGCAGAGAACAGCACACCCATGCAAATGGCATTTTTCGACCCTGGGTGCGCTCGTCTTCCAAAGCTGCTTGAGCATGGGTGTACCATATTGTTGTGTTTGTCTCAAAGAGAAGACTCCAATTATAAAAGGAAAAATTTGAAGATTACCACTAGAAGTTGGCGGGAACATCACGATTTGAGCATGGGGGGTTGATGTTCAGGTTGCAAAATCAGCTTCCAAGGATTCATTCTCAAAGATCGGCAGTCAGTTTAAAGTATGCAAGACATGGTTAGCATATATCCTGTCTGTCAAGTAGGATTCTGGTCCAGTGTCCATTCCGTTCGATTCAAGCGTCGCTTTATTCTTAGAAGAAAAATGCACCATACACTGATAGTCTGATACACACCAACATCCCTCACTATTTACGATGCCATCACTCCATCTACCGGGCGAGCAAAGCAAACTACTAACCTAGTATTTACAGACAGTCAATTACAGTATATTCAAAGGCCCCGAGGAGCCTTCTGGGATGCATAACTTAGGCCTTGTTTGGCCAGGCTCCGGCTCCGGCTCCCAGGCAGCTCCAACAAAAGAGCCGCACCAAACCAAACGCACAAGATGGAGGAGCCGTTCTGTCCGTGCTTCAGAGGAGCTGAAGCCTTTTTGCACATAGGGAGACGGAGCCCAGATTTGTGGCTTCGCTGCTCCGGCTCCGGCTCGCGTGAAGAAGCACCGTGAGAAAAGCCCGGCCAAACAAGGCCTTAGTAAGGAGAGAAAGGAAACATTCGTTGGAATTCAACATGCTCTATCTACTCAGGTAAATGTCAGCCTCCCGCCTGCAGGGAAGGATGGCAGGTGTACCAGGCAGGTCAAAGAAAATCCCACACTGGTATTGACGACTGACCCTCATCGACATTCTGCTGATCAATTTGGGGGGTTGTCTCCACAAATTGCAACGCGTGCATATCGCCGGGATATCCCTGAAGGAGCATACAAATCATATAATTCGCATTTCAGTAAATGTGGCAGTTAGGGTGCTAAGAGTAGATAGTAAAATAACAGATTTCCAACATAATGTGCATCTATACTTTTTTATCACATGCCGTTACTCTACAGTGGGCAAGAATTTCAGATGCCAGAAATTACACTAACATGGAACTCACTTGGGTTAGTTGACCATTCCCAGTAAATGGCTGCTGTTGCAAGGTAGAAGCTGAGGAAGCCTGCATGCAACACTGGCCTGAGAATCTTGATGCTTAATCGACATGATGAGAGTTTTTACATTACAGACAAGCACAGACCTGACCAAACTGATTCATATTGTCATGAAGGTTCTGCGAGCTACCTAGCCCAAAGTTGTGGCCAAGTACATAATGTCCCTGCATGATAAAAAGCATCAGCTAATGTAACATTTTTTTTCCCAGACTAACAAGGGAGGATAGTAATGATTGCCATCCTGCTTAAGAATTCACCTGCATTAGTTGATCTGGGATGAACTGGTTTGAATCATTACTTAGTTCTGATTGGAAACTTCCTGGTGCAATATTCACCTCTCCTCTTGTTGGTCCACCATCTGTTGCATCAGGTTGCCCTTTGTTGATGACAATAAGTGAAAATATTAGAGTTCAGATTTACATGCAGAACATCAAAGATAAAATCCTTAAAAGGAATCTATATGTGCACACCTTTTCTTGCTTTCTTTCGCTTATTGGTTTCCGAATCATTTCTACGGCGAGCGACTTCGCACTTCTTTCCAGTAGAACCTATACCTTCAAGGCCACTACTAAGTAGATAGTCATTCTGGGCCATGTGAGTTAATTGGTCCGTAAGGGAGTGGCCAGGTGACTTTTCAGAGAGTGTAGACAACAAAGTTCCTTCAACTTCTACAAGAAGGTTATCTGACTGGCTTGCCATCAGTGTAAATGTCTCTTCATTCTCTGCAGCCTTAGAAGCAATCTTGTAGAACAGACGGCAAAGAGCTGCATAACGTCCTGGAATCGAAGATTTTGTGTCACTATCAAAATTAAACCCATCAGTTTCATCCATGGTCACCAACTTTGCATCTTTCCTCCACCTCTTCAGAAAGTACTGTGGGGGAATCTCTTTAACATTCCTTAGCTCATATACTTTTAATATATGGCAGCATAACAGCCCAGAATTTTCAAACTTTTTGCATGTACATGCAACTGAAGCATCTGATGAATCAAATCGCACAAGCTGATCCTTAGTTTTGTTCTTGATAGTAATCATATATTCAGAAAGAGAACCGAATTCCCCACAACCATAAGCCATGCAGTTCATACTTAGTTCACATTCCTTTCTAAATAATTCAAATATTGTTGGGGTATACAAATTCACAGCCTGCCAAAGCAATGGCAGAGGTGTTCTCGGTACCCCTTGATTGGCTTGGTAATCAGCTTGAATCTCTTCTTGCCTCCTCTTCTCTGCTGAACTTTCAATAAAATTTAAAAGAAGGGATAGATCCGTATTGTAACCCAAGTACTGTTTAAGCTTAGTGCCAAGATTTTCTGCTTGTAACAAGCTTTTAATCTCCCCAGAGAATATTTGTCGATTGTATGGCATGGCCCAGTTTTCCCGATCTTCATAAAGCTTGACTAACCATTCATTCTCTCTAAGGTTGTATTTTTCCAATATCATGTTCCATGTGTCAACGAACTCTTGTTCATCTTCGATATTAAAAACACAGTGTCCATAATCATATGTGAATTCTTCGGAAGCACTAAACATATGTGCCAAGGACTTAACAGTGCTCTGGTATATTTGCCACACACAGGAACGGTGAATAGTACCAGGCCAAGTAAGACCCAGGGCTTCCTTCAAAGCTGAAGATCCGTCAGTGAAAATTGTCTTTGGGTGTTTCCCACACATGGCATTCTTAAAGGTCTCAAGAAGCCACTTGAAAGACTCAACAGATTCATCGTATAAAAAAGCCGCACCAAATATGATCATTTGTCGATGATGGTTCATACCTAGAAACAAAGCTAAAGGCCTGCTGCAATCATTTGCTTCATGCATCATGTCTAAGCAGACTACATCACAGAAGTAGTGATAGTCCATGATTGACCTTGCCTCAGCCCAGAAGACATTAGCTGCTTTGTCATTTTCATCCACCTGAATGGCATAGTAAAACGATGGATTATTACTCTTCATTCTTCGAAAATAATCCATCAGAGTTCTGAGATCCCCTGATTTCATATCTTTCATAGACTTGGACCGGAGATAATTCTTGTATCCTGGAGGGATGTTACTAGCATTTTGGCTTCCAGGTCGAACTTTGGTGAGCCCTCTTTGTGATTTCAGCATCTCAATATCAAATGGTGCAGCAAGCTGGTGATTATGATCCTCCACAAATTCTGTTACACGATATTTACCACTAGGTGTCAACTTAATTGCTATGCGTGCAGGGCAACCCACCCTTGTCTCTGAGCGAGGTCTCTTGGTGTCATTCTTTGAGCGAAATCCCTCCCTAGAACAGACATAGACCCTTGACCTGTTGGATTTTTTTGAAGTTTTCTCCCACCATCCTTTTCGAACACTAAATCCCATATTTCCTGCATAACTAACATAATACTCATATGATTTTTCTTCACTCTCAAAGACCATACCAACTATGGGTACTCCTCCAGCATTTGAGATGACATCTGGTGGCAATTCTGGCTCTTCTTCTGCCTTTTCTTCTGGCTTATCTGCAGTCTGGGGAAAAAAACAAAAGCTCTTACACAACAGAAATGTGGATAAATAAATAAATATAAACTCATCTTTCAAACACAATGTTGAAGTATATCATTAACATAATGTCTTCAGTACTAATCTCCTCTTCTGATAGTCAACACTAGTCTCCACTTCAGCGTTGATACTTATCTACTACCCAATATGCAGTCAATACAGCTAGGACACAAGTATACGAGCCAAAAAATAACATTTCTGACACAAGAACTGCTTTGTTAATGCAAAATTCTCTTTATTGATGGCATGGCAAAATTCACATAAAACTTGTCCAGCTTTTTTTTTCTAATATTTTAAAAACTTTAGCCTAATTTTAATGTGCTATACCAAGTGGTTTCCATTCTTGAGGAACCGGATATCTTGGACTGTACCTGGACGTCATCCTTGCCGAGAAACTTCCCTCCAGCACCCCTCCGCCGGCGGACTGCCAGAGCCTGCCTCGATGGGACCTGCAAGCAGCAGTAGCACAAGCAACCGCCAAAGAAACTTGTCAGCTTTAGCGCGCTCTGCAATCCAATCACTCCTAAACTAAGCTATCTCCAAACAAATCACACCTTAATGGCTGCGCGGTTGACGACCTGGCGGCCACTCCGCTTCTGCATGTAGCGAAGGATGATATCCCGGCGCTCCTCGTGCGTGTAGCGGGAGACGCGGATGCCCAGCTCCCGGAGCAGCCGAGACGGATGGGACGAGGATGGCCCCGCCTTGGAATCGTCAGTTTCGTTGGCGGCGGCATCCGTTTCCTTGTCGCCGGCCTTGGGCTGGTTCTTTGGAGCGGAACGGCGCTTCCTGGAACTGGCGAGGTCCAGGTAGGTGCGCACGATGTGGGAGATGCGGGATGTTGGGTGGCGATGCTGGGCTGGTCCTAGTGATGGGGTTGGGACTGGTTCGCCGCCGCCGGGATCGCCGGAGGTGGATGGGGTGGCCATGGTGGTGGACCAGTGTGGGATCGGGAAGGATGAAGCCTGAGAGGGATGAGCGGAAGGATGTGTGCATGACATGTGGGCCCATGAAATCAGTTAGGGGAATTGCGCAGGACCCACCTGTTAGCGAGCGTGTTGAAACTTATACTATATCTTCCCTATTGTTTTGCTTTTCATTTTCTTCCTGTATATCACAATTCACAACCCAGGGAAAAAAAAGGTAAGCAGATTAGCTAAAAACACTAGTCAAATTTAGTGTTTTAATTACTCTTTGAAATAGATAATAAGTACTAGATTACTCCAATAGACTCTATAAAATAAAGAGTCTAGATGGTAGTAAGGTAAGCTATCCAAAGATAGAGAGCGAATAAGATGAAATGGAGAGCTACTAAATTTAAAGAGTAATTTACATAATCACGTTTTTTTCTTTCATAATAGCCAAATTTACATTTAAAAAAAACGATTTGGCTAATCTCTTGGAGATGCTCCCAGTGTAATAAAGCCTCCCGTGGACATGTACGGTGGAACAAATTTTCCGTGATCATATCCATTCCGCATACACTTGGCAGTTAGAACTGCAAAGAACAGTTTTATACAGCTTTCTACAAAACGAACTAGGTAAGGAACCTCAAGGCTCAAGAGATTTGCATCCGAATTTACCGCAGAACACAAGCGGAAGACTTGAACGTCTGGGAATGAGTGAATGCATGGCCAACTTTCCGGTAGTTATGAGATATTTCCTTTAAGTCACAGCTCCAATATATTGAGAATGAACACCTCGAATTAAGGTGGCCTAAATACAGATCTCTACAGTGTGATCTTGCGAACCTATGAAAGGGCATCGTTATTCCAAGAAAATTCTTCCCTGGAAACAAATGACATGAAGAAGGCATGATTAGCCGACCAAAATATTAGATTCCTTAACCATAAGAGACATAGGAATGCACGAACCTGCTTGATTTAGAGAGAGAGAGAGAGAGAGGGAAAATACTGCTTCTGACAAATTTTCATGATTGGTTGCGATTAAGCATATTCTGGAAAGAAATGTATAAGTCTGTGTGTTCTGTTCCAAAAATCTCTTCTGCTTTTGATAGGGTATCCTGCAGATATTAGTTAAGTAAAAATCATCACATTGACATGTTATCCATGTTTCTGTCGCAGCGAAAACAATGGTAGATTATGATACCTCTCGTGATTGTTTCTGAGCATTGAACTCCTTGATATTGGCCAAAAATGCTCCAAATTGCTCATAAGAAAGTCTTGTCCTGGGAGTTGTACGCACAAACGTTAAGACAGAAACAAACTAACCATTACTGCAAAAGGTAACCAGAATAGGAACAAACCGTGCTTGTCGGAAGAATTCCTTCCCATCTATACGTGGCCGCCCTGGAAACAGAAAAGAGTTAGTGCATGCATCTTTAGTAGGCTCCAATGTATTTCACATTGCTCCTTATCCAAAAACAAGAGTCACATTCACTGTATCAAACCTGTGAACGAATGGCGTTGAGGAGGAGAGGTAGGTGCTGAATACTGATGACTTGATGATCCTTGCCATGATGAAAATGTCAATTGGCCCTCGGATCGAGTTTTTGTTGGAGAAGTCGGACCAGATAAGAACTTGGGAGAGGGCGGGCCAGTTGAATAAGCTCGGGGAGAACCACCAGAGGACGAAATCATAGGTGTTGAGCCAGGAGTTAATTTCGGAGGCATATCTGATGTGCTTGAGAACTTGTATCCTGTAAAAGTATAAATTCTTTCAATGTAAGTGGCTGTGCTTAAAATATGTTAGTACATTGATCTAGTTTAGCTGTTCAATGTTCAGTAGCGAGAGTGAATTACCTCCACCATGGACGGATTCGGTCATTGTGGATCTGCTGGAGGTATCTGAAGAAGTGTTACTGCTTGAAACTTCATCTATAGTCATTTAAAACAAAATGGAAGCATGTATCAGGCATGTGGTTACAGCTATTATTTAACAGAAAATGCTGTCAAAACTGTAAGGATGTTGAGTGACACCTTTCCAAGACGGGACTCGAGCTGTCAAATTATCTTGTCCATTGTGATCTTGACTGGTTTCAGACAGTTGCTATGAAAATATGCCAATAAAATCATTTGCTCACACACAAGTTCCAGCAGAAGAGAAGGCTTGATAGTAACAGTAAATTTTGACAGAGAGTGAAAAAAGATTTGATCAATTCAACTCACCAATAGATTATCTTCACTCAACGATTTCATCAATTGTTTCTTAAATGCCTCCAACTGCACAGAACGAACAATCTCTGGTAATTTGGGTAACTAGCAAAGTGCATTTTTCATGTAGAATAGAAGTACAGTTTGACAAACTTCATACTGGTTAGAATTCCTTGCCAGGCTCATACATATGACATCATACAAGGAAATGACAAATACACGGGCAAGTAATGTTCCAGTCAAAAACTTCACAGCCAATTATTATAGTTTCTGCAACACTATGCGTGAAACTGCAAAATAAAGTAACTGACAGTAAAGCAGTAACAGAACCTGCCCTTATTTCTATGCTATTTATCTATTGAATCAGTTTCCACATTTCTGTCTTGACAATCTGATATCCATAAATAATATTGTGTTCAAAATTATTTATTACCGGCGGGCTTCTTTAAAATATATCAATTTAATCTTGCCACACAATCTCAACGTCTGTAGTAAAATTATCTATTTTCCAACTATACAAAATCCTTAACTACGACTGAAAGAAATAAAAATACTTGCAATGTCACAATTCTGTACCGAGCCGAAGTAAAACCATCTGACTAAAGTAAAAAAAAAATCTACTGTGTTCTTCAAATCATCAAGAACAAATCAAAGGTTGTATTTCTCCCATCACAGTAAGTCAGTAATCATAAAACATTAGACATTACTCTCCAGTGCGATGACAAATACACTATACAAGGCTAGGCGCACAGTATCATCCAAATTCATGGCAATCAAATGTGTGTTTGTCCTATCTTTACCAAGTGTCCAAAATCATAGGCTCATGGACACTGAAAAGCACATCTCTGACTTACACAAACAAACAACGCTAAAACATAACAAAATTTGGTCAAAGTCACCAACAATTCCACTAACTGAACACTCTTAACACACATATAACCAAAATTTGCAGGCTTCACATAACAATCCATGCCAAAGCCAAAACTTGTAACCAGAATTGAGAGAAAATTCGCACTACATATGGGTCTAGAAAGCTAGTACCTTTGCCAAATTCCTGGCCAGCTTTTTAGTCGTCGCGGCGAGCGAGTCTCTTTCCCTCGCCAGCTTCGCCTGCGCACCAAAGGATCAGAGCCAAAGAAGCCAATTACAGACCACAATTCTACGGGAAGAATTCAGGCAACGGGGAAGGGCGGGGACGAGGGAGCTTACGTTCTCGTCGAGAGCGGAGGCCAGGCGCGCGTCGGAGTCGGCGAGGCGGGCGCGGAGCTCGGCCTCGGCGCGGTCGCGGTCGGCGAGATCACGGCGGAAGCGCGCTGCGTCGGCCTCGAGGCGGGAGACGCGGGAGGCGATGGCCATGGAGGTGATCTTGCGCGCCACGTCCAGCTGCTCGTACGGGTCGGTGGGGATCACGGCCAGGATCTCGTCCGGAAGGTGGAAGTCCACGCCCGGCGCGCCCGCGGACGCCGACACCTCGTGCCTCGCCATCGCCGCCGCCGGAGACGGGCGGGTGCCGGGGTGGGTCACTTCTTGGTGGCGCTGGCGGTGGTCCCCGGCGTCGTGGAAGAATAGGAGCGGAAATTGAAGTTTTTTTTTTATAAAAAAGTTCTTTATGGATACGGACGAGAACATGTGGTTTGTGACGGGGATGGGTTGCCTGGCTGTACACTGTTGAGTGTCATTTTCCCACTCATTTTTTTTCTCTCCTCCTTTAGATTTTCTTTGTACATCCTTATTCCTACCCTCCGTATTACAGTAGTATTGTTGATGAGTTGGTAGGAGCTACACTTATTCCTCCCATGATCAAGAATGTCTAGCATCTTTTTTCTTTTAGAAAAGATAAAGGCCAGCAGCAATGCCTATATGGAAAAGAAATACGAGTAAATCAGTACCGAGTACTACGCAAAGCTGTATTTGTAATAATTTATAAAATACTTATTATAGCTATATGACCCTCTTTCTACCTTTTGTAGGCAACACTTGAACTAAAAACCACATATTTAAGTACTAAAAAATCGTATTGATTCTCCAACGAACATATATACCAACATGCTGACGTGAACATGTGATGCGCTTTGGTGACTTAATAGTTTTCTGTTATAGAACTTGTACTCAGCTTTTCCTTCAACAACCAAATAGAAAGGGAAAAAAACGTGTTCAAAGGTTGAGAAAGACTGAAAGAGCAAGAGATGGCACTCTCACGGAGGTGACTGTTCATCTGCTGCTGGGCCGGCCTAGCAGCAATTAGTGTGGGAAGTGAATTGCACTCTCATAGAGCAACGGGCCTGGCCCAATTCGTGTCGCGCAGCTGCACCGCTCAGCATAGCGCGTGAGAGTGGGAGTGTGTCAAAGTTTAGCACCACCTCGCTGCTCTAGCTCAGTTGCAGACTGCGGAGAGGCGTATAAGGAGGGTCAGGGCACCCTTGAGAAAGCACGCAGCTGTGCGGTGAACACATAGCGAACTATTCTTTCGCCTTTTACTAAAGAATACCGTGTGTGCGCCGCAAATAACAGCATACGCTAATTTTTGGAGGGATTCTCCTTTTTGGAGGGTCCCACAATTCAAATCAAAGTCGTTTTTTAAATTAATTTGTTTTTGGAGGGATTCTCCTTTATGGGGGCCCACAATTTAAATCATAGTCGTTTTATATAATTTGTGTAAATGTAAATAAATTTGCCATCTCATGATTCGAATCAAAGTTAATTTGAATGAAAATTACCTTTTTTTATTGAATTTTAAATCAAATTAGACAGTTTTTGAAAAGAAATAGTGGGATCTGTATATTGATTCAGAAGAAGGGAAAAGTGACTATATTCCGTGGAGTTTTTGCGATTCAAAACTTCATAGTGTTCCCTGAGTTTGGTGTAAAATTTACCAACCCTGAGTTTGGTGTAAAATTTACCAACGTCTGTTGGCTGCAGCGTATTTGTGCAACTGAAAACTTTATATGGTCGAGTTTGGTGTAAAATTTGCCACAAGTCTGTTAGCTGGCTTTTGGTCAGTGCATATGTAAACAAATTGGTATTCTGCCACACGTTGCGCAGACGAATGTGAAAGAATACATGATTTGAGACTGATGTAAGTATTTTGCATAAAAAAACACATGGCTCGTGAAGTAATAGACTTGGTACACAAGTTCGATGTGAAGATTTATTCATAAGGATTGTGCTGGTGTATTTGAGACTGATGTAAGTATTTTGCATAAAAAAACACATGGCTCGTGAAGTAATAGACTTGGTACACAAGTTCGATGTGAAGATTTATTCATAAGGATTGTGCTGGTGTACACTGGATGGTGTACACTGGTCCAATCCAGTGTAGGCGTAGCATCCTGTTTCTAGTTGACAGTACAACTTTTTGTACATCTCAAAATATTCCGAACGAAAACACTCAAACAGGCAATTTGAATTCATTCACAACTGAAGATTTACACTAGCTAGGGAAAAAAAAATAAACAGAGCCAAAATCAGGAGGTGATCTCAGTTGGTTGTTTTTGCTGTCTCTATTATCCCTCCGGTTACCTCAGACTCCTGATCACTACAACAGGCTTCTGTTTCTGCTCCAACATCAGCCTGCAATGCTGATGCTGATGCTGTCGAGATGGAACCCTGCAACATGGTGCGGCAATCAGAAGTCAGGGCATTTCAGCTACAAAATGAAGTAGTCCATTTTCTCAAAAGACAGAATCCACGGTATAAACAAAATAAAATGGATGAAATTCAAGAAGAGTACAGCATTTACCGTCGAACCGGAATGAGCAACAATGGCACCCCTTCGCTTCCTCTCTTCCTCCTTGGATCTCAGTGATTCCACGGGCGTGTACACCTGCCGCCACCAACCAATGACGTCGTCTAATAAACTCACCCAAACAAACTGGTAGCAAAATCAGCATCCCGACGAGGCGGACCTACCTCAGGCATCCCGACGAGGCGCATGAGCTCGGAGACGAGCCTTCGCTGATCCTCCGCGCGGTGCTCCCACTCCGCCGCCGCTCGCTCCATCACCTCGGCGCGGCTCTCCATCTCCCGCTCCGTCTGCTCCCGCGCCGCGCGGAGCCGAGCACGCCGCTCCCGAGCCTTCTCCAGCTCCTCCGCCAGCGACACCTCTGCCAGTGCCACCCCCGTCGCAACAGACACGCCGCCGCCGCCGCCGCACGGGGCCTCCTTCACCGGTGCCTTCAGCAGTGCCGGCGGCGGCGGCGTCGTCCCCGCCGCCTTTGGATGAGGTTTGGGCTTGGAAGCAGCAGCAGCCTTCCCGACCACTACCGTGGACGCCGCCACGTTGGTGTCCCGCGGTTGTAGCGGCCGCCGGACCGCCGCGCTGGCAGCTACGGCCAGGCCACCGCATTTCGCCTCCATCCCCATGAGCGAGCCTTAGGCTTGGAATCTCAATTGGGACCGGGAATGGGTTGATTGATTTGTAAGGACGGAATGAGATGAGGCCGGCGTCGTTGATGACAGTCTATCTGGTGGGATTTGGTGGGTTGCGGGATTCGAATTTGAACTAGCAAGGCAGCAGAGGAGAGCGATGGGGTGAAATGAACTAACGGCTAGTAACTTTGTCAGTGGAGTTGGGGGAAATGGACGGTTATTACGGGGTAGGCGGGCCTCAGCAGTGGAATTGCGGGTGTGGTGCTGCCGTACCGGCGGCGTTGGTGATGAGCTGATGACCAACTTTCGATTGGATTTGGGGGCTTTTGGCGGCTTGGGCCGCTTTCGGGTTCGAATTGAATTTGTTCCCAAAGGTACCAAAAAAACAAAAAAAGTAGAGGAGCTCGTGTTTGGTTTGGGGATGAAGTAGAACTGGAGTATACAGGACGGCGTTGTTTTAGGTTTTTATAAGCATGAGTATTGTGCACAAGCAACCAGAGTAGAGTTTGTAATTCAAAACTTTTATAGTGGTCCAGAGTTTGGTGTAAATTCTGCCGTACTTCTGTTGGCTGGAGGGTTTGTTCAGTGGAGTTTGCAATTCAAAACTTTATAGTGGTCCATAGTTTGGTGTAAAATTTGACATTCGTCTGTTGGCTGGCTTTTGGTCACACGGCATATGTAAACAAATTGGTATTCTGCAACACGACGCGCTGACAAATGTGACAGAAGACATAATTTGAAACTGATGAAAGTATTTTGCATAAAAAGTATAACCGCCGATTACATGGATGTGCAGGCTAGGACGTTTGGTACACAGGTTCGACCTTTCGACGTGACGAGACTAAAATATATAAAATTTGTATGACTGAAAACTCAAATGGGAACTACCTGAGCTTATTTCTGATCTGATTCAAGCAAATATCAACCAATATATAGCTGTTCATTCCAAATAAATCAACTAAAGATGAATAAGTGGCACCCTGGTCAGTGGGGATCCTGTCCTGTTAGACTATACACAGACCACACTCTGAATCTCTTGCTAAACCTATTCACTTTACAGACCGCACACCAACAGTTCTGACTTTAAACTTGTACTGTGGCAGCTCTTCTTCTTCGTCGTCATCGTCATCTTCACTTGAATCGTCTTCAACTTTGTCCCATTTTGAGTAATCAAGGCCTGAATGTCCCTTTGGTTTTGGGATGGCCTCCCAACCCTGGGGTTTCGAAGGCGCAGTGGACGACAGTACCTTAGCCTTTAGAGATTCAGTTGCAGGTTTTCTATCGAGAATCGGTCCAGTTGAAGGTTTGTTCTTGAGAGCCGGTTCAGTTGCAGGTTCGTCAGGCCTAGAGATAGAAGCCTCAGTGTTCTGACCTTTTGGATGAATTTCTTCCTTTTCTTCTTCTTCAAGACAAAGAGACTCCTCTTCACACTCAGGAATTGGGGGCAGTGACTTCGAAACAATACAGCAGATGGTCGATATAATAGGTCAGCTAAGTGCACAAGGCATCGAACAGCTATAATCCAATTACTAAAATGCATGTTGGAGTAAGGATGTCATGCAGGTGAACGAAAGTGAATTAACGAAGGGAACAAAAACTGAAAACATACTAGCTGTGTCTTCAATCGTGCGTGCAGGTTCCGATATACTTCAGACGATGGGTTTATCTCGATGAGCCTGTTGACATCAAATAGAGCTGACTGATAATCTTTCAGAGTAACGAGAGTTTGGGCACGTAACATCAGAGCTCCCGCGTGCTCCGTGTCCAACTCAAGGACAGATGTACACTCTTGTGCAGCCTGTACCAGATATCACAAATGGAGAATTTAGTGTTAGAAACAAAAATGATAATATGCAAAAGGGAACAATAAATGATGCCAGGATGCCTGAAGTACCAGATGATTCCAGAGGAATGCAGACTGCTATTTTCAGGGTCAATATATATAAATAATAACTATGGCCCCTTAATAGCTTTAATAGTCGATCATCCATTAAGCCATTTGGCCGTCCCTCAAATTTCAGGTGCCCAAATCAAGGGAATCATTTAAGTAGGGCCAATCCAAGTCCTTTTTTCCCCCCTCAGATACCGTGCCTAGCCTGTTTCTAGTACTTGTGCTATTTTTGGTAAGGCAACAGCAAGCGAAACACAAGCACTGCATCTTCTCAAGTCGATCCCAATCAATCTAATGGATTCAGCTGCGTCTTAGAACACAGATTTTATCAGCAATTTAGAAAAAAAATGCGGAGAGATGACTGTAGTAAGCAAAATCCAGACTGAAGATTAGAGGAGCTTGGACATAACAAATTAACAGTATCACAAATGCCTAGTGTCACAAGTTTCCCTTAAAGAATGATGAAACCCATAAACGAGCATTCATATTGTTGTATGACGACGAGAAAACACAATCAATCTATCTATCTATGAGACCTAAATCGCAGGAGCACTCAACCCGGAACCAAACAGGACACCTGTATATGTCTGAAAAAAAAATCGATCCTTTGTACCAAAACAAAGACTTGGAAGCGCCTAAGGGACACCGCTCCCCCGCAACCACCACCGAGGCGAAGTCAAATGAAAAGCAACGACGCAATCCGCCAAGGAAAGCAACCCAAACACATAGAGCAGAGGGGGCCGGGAGCAGGGACCTTGTGGAAGTCGTGGAGCTTGAGGTAGCAGGCGGCGCGGTTGCTGTGGAGCGCGATGCGCTGCGCGGGGCCCCGCGCCGCCGCCAGCGCGGCGGAGTAGAGCTCCAGCGCCTCCCGGTGTCGGCCGCCCCGGTAGAGCCCGTGCGCCCTCTCCACCGCCTCCGCGCCCGCGGCAGCAGACCCGCCATCGCCCGCGCGAAGAATCCGGGGATGAATGAATCGGAGGAGAGATGGGATTTTGGAATCCGGGGGATAATCACGAGGGGAGAACCGGAGGAGTGAGACCAGATGAGATGACGACGGAAGCGGAGGGGAGGGCCGGAGGGGAGAGATTTTGAATGGGGACGGTCGGGTCAGGTGGATGCCTCTGGACAGTTGCGGGTTGTTGGGTTTTGCTGCCCGCGACAGCGCGAGGAACACGGCTCTAGCCTCCAGGCTCACCTGCGCCTGCTGGGGGTTACCTGTAGCAATTGACGGATTTGACCTCCTCTTTTTTTTTTTTTTGTTAAACCTTGAACCTTTCAGAGCTTCCTGGATGCCTTCGCGCAGGAGAAATGTGTGTACAGATGTTTCTGCATTTTCAAGATCTCTATTTATTTTCACGGAAGTTACTACTTTGATTAAAAAACGAGTGATTTTAAAATAGTTAAGGATTGTGCACAGTGCGCTATTCAAGTCATGCACGCATTTTATAGTGCGCATTTTTACCTTTAGACGCTAAATAAGTACCGTAACTACTCGTCTATCCCATAGTATCTATTAATTTTAGTGTCCGTATCACAAATTTAGTTTAATTTATAGAAAATACATGTATTTTTTATCAAAAATATATTAGAAAACTAGATTTAAAATTCTTTTTAATAATACTAGCTATGTATCATAATTTTATTTAATTTATATTCTGTTAAAGTTATTTCTTAAAAAGCGAAAGTAACATATATTTGGGATAGAAGGAGCATGTCATATTCTAATACTAAATAAGAATTTTTCTGTTGATAATAAGACGTTGTGGGTTGTTTCATTGATGCTAAGATCCGATGTTTTAATATCTCAAAGTTTTTCATCATACAGATGTGAAGTGAACGTACCTAAATGTCACTGTGTTGAAAGTTCATTCTTCAAAAAAGGATGTAAAAGATGAGAGATTTTGATTATATCAATTTTCATAAAATTTGGTTGGAACTACACAAACTGTATTGGTGTTTAACATCGTCTTGTGGGCGTCAGGATCACTAGTTCAGCTAAAATTTGTTTTCCTTTCAGACTGTATGTGTTTGTCTTATCGCTTTTTTTAATGTGATACTCAGTTGTGTACCATTAAAGCTGGAACTTTGCTCCTTTATTAAAAAAACGTAGAAAGACTACATATTACGGGTCGGCTGACCTGCCATTGCTGCACCTGCTGTTGCTGCACTGCAATTTTATCTCCGGTGTTACTGTAGCAGACGCACAGCACAGCAGCTGCAACGAATGGACGGAAATGCATGCTAGCTGTCGTTGAGCGCGGTTGATCCTACCGTTTGTTGTTAGCCAACGGCCCTCAGCTTGCTTAGCTGCTAACATTGATTGTACTCTCCCCGTCACAAACCACCTGATCGATTAGCCCATGTGAGTATGTGACTTCGCGCCACGTCGTGTTAGTGATCTTTTTTTTTTAAAAAAAAAGGGAGAAATTTAAAGAAGAATGATCTTAACAAATCAAAAGGAGTGGGCAGACATGCATGTGGATGCATGCACAACTAATATACAGTACAGTACATACCATGATTCACACGCTCGAATAGTATATATATCTCTGATATCAGATGATAAAAGGCGCCAAATCAAAGCAGAAAGAGGAAGACGTACGTGTGATGATGGAGCCAGCCGTGCGACGGAGCCGGACACCACGGTACGCCCATTCCAGCAGGGGAGGGGAACGAGGACATACTAAACACCTGCACCAGCCACGTGATGCATGCCTAATTCAGTTCTGTCCCTTGGAACGTTCGTCGAGGTCTCCACTCTCCAGACGTGTCACGCGGCTACCACTACCAGCAAGCAAGCAAGGCGAGGCAGGCCTGGCGCCGGCGCGCACGCCATCCCATTCTTGGCGGGGACACCGCCAGCGCCAGGGAAAGGAACGGCGAACGCTTGCCATCCACCGTACGCTGCGTCCCAAAACATGCTGCCATTTCAGAGTGCGAGTGCCTTCCAAAACAAATATTCCGCCTCACATTCAAGTAAATTCCTCTCCTCCCAGGATCATCTACATAGACTGCTGGTAACTGTGCAGCCACAAAATCCTCACTACAATTTACAAGGATGATGCTACGCGCATGCCAGGTATATATGATTCACGGTTTCGCGGCCGTCGGTGCTGTCTGTCACCTGCCCTCCTCGATGATGGAGGTGAAGAGCGGCGACGGGAGCACGGGCGTAAGGTCCCCGGGCTCCGGGCTTATCGCCAGCTGGACGCCGCAATGGCCGCCGGACGACGACGACGACCCTTCCACCAGCTGGCTGCTCGTGAAGCTCCCGCTGGCGGCGTCGGCCACCTTCACCTGCCACTCCGTGATGTAGCTCGGCTTCGCCACGTCCTCCGTCGTGTCCGCGTCCCCGGTGAGCATGGCCACCACCCTCGACATGGACGGCCGCTTGTGGGGCGACACCTGTGTGCAGTGCAGCGCCACGCGGATCACACGCACCACCTCGTACCCGTCGTACTCTGTCAGCTTTGGGTCCACGAACTCCAGCGGACGCCCGTTCTCGTACAGTTCCCACACCTGAAATTAAACAACGTAGTACTACCATTCAACAATTTGTTTAGGAATTAGGACGATGCTGCGTTACAGTACATTACAGTATAGTGTGTCCACATTCTTCTTATATATACTGGGAATTTCGAGTGACAAACTGAAGTTCAGCTAAGCGTATGGTATAATCAAATTTCACTCTGATGATCTTACCCTTTCAAATATATAGGTCCTGTCTTCCTCCAGCATATTCTGATAGTTTGATTCGCCAGCAACAATTTCCAGCGCGACCACGCCAAAGGCAAACACATCAACCTTCTCTGTCATATGCCCTCTCATGGCGTACTCAGGTGCGAGATAACCACTAGATGATAAAGCCAAACACAACCAAGAATTAACCAACTGCAACTAGCTCCATCACATTTGCAAATAATACACCATGCATCATACCCAAAGCCGATTCAAAAAGTACACTTACAACGTGCCGGCGACTTTTGTGCTGACATGAGTCTTTTTGTCATCGTAGAGCTTGGCAAGACCAAAATCAGAGATCTTAGGGTTAAGATCGGCATCGATCAACACGTTACTGGCCTTTATGTCCCTGTGCACGATGCGGACGGTCGACTCCTCGTGGAGATAAGCTATACCTCTTGCTATGCCCAAACATATCTCAAATCGTGTTGGCCAGTCTAGATTCAAGCTTCCCTTCCCTGAATATGAAAGTTTAAACATATTGAATTTCTGCACTAGAGTTATGTTGCACTCTTTGTCATACAAGAATAGATGAAGTCGTACCAAACAACGCTTGATCAAGGCTTCCATTCTCAAGGTACTCATAGACCAACAATGGTGTCTTGCTCTCAAGGCAGCAGCCATACAAACTCACGAGGTTGCGGTGCTGCACTTGAGAAATGGTTTCTATTTCTGCAGCAAACTGCATCTTTCCCTGATTAGAGGATTGGGAGAGCTGCTTCACTGCCACCACTCTTCCATCACTCAACTTACCCTGAAAGAAAGTTGCACTCCTTAACTATTATTATGCAACATATTTCATAACCCATGGCAAGGTTTTGCTTCACTTCACTTGAAAAGCGTCAGTTTATGATGAAAATATCATTGGCTGACTTTTCTGTGTCTATTAAGATCATCAGGAGGCAACATTTAACTATTTATTTAAGCCTTCATAAGTCCACACATCAAACACAAATCCAGTTCTATATATACTTGATAACTAGAATGACAAACCTTGTAAACCGATCCATATCCTCCTTCACCAAGTAGGTTACTAGAACAAAAGTTCTCTGTAGCTGACCTGAGCTCACTGTAACTGAAGACATTTGGCTTTCCAACTATGGTATACAATTCTGCAAGGTTCGGAATAGCTTATTAGCACATTTTCTGTTTGCAGTCGAGCGCACACTGTAATATTAGTATATCAAGCACCTTCTAGCTCTAACAATAGCTTTCTCCTTTTCTGACACCATAAGAAGATTCCGGCCAGTGCAATCAATGCCAAAACTGAAACACCAACTACAACTCCAATAATCACACCAGTTTTACGGCTGCTCTTGCTGTCTGCAGAACTACGGACTGTAGGGATGAAATCTGAAGAAGAATTTCAGTTAGTTGAGCATTAAAAACATTATATAAAACAAAATTGAGATGTAATACACAATAGTTACAATTCCACCAAGTAATAAAGAGGATAATTTGCATCTCAGCCCTTATCATGGGTGTTCTATGTTTTGCTTTTGATTTGAAATAGCATAAATTCAACTCAATCTAGGCTTGCCACCGCCAACTTATAGTTATATAGGCAGTTACAACTGTACAGCATCATAAACATACTGTGCCGACAAATTTCCATGTTCTAATTCTTCTATTAAAGATAACAGTTTTGTTTCATCCACATTTAAATTTTCACATCATGTATATGATTGATACTTCAAAAATGTCATTTGGCCAGTAAACAGTAGTATAACTGCAATGTAGAACAACGAGTTTAAGTTCAGGTGAGTACTTGGAGTTGCACTCAGGGCTGATATTGCAGGACCATAGTATCCTTTATAAGGAATGCAACAAGTGCCCTTGCCAGCCCAGAAGAGATGAATCTCAAGGAAGTTTTTGGTTACTGGAGCAACATACTGCTTCTTAACAGCAGTGAAAGACTTCCCTCCTGCTGCCTTTCTAATGTCAAAATTCTGCTCCTTGCGCTCTCCCTAAACAAGCATGAAATGTCAAGCAAAAAAGTCTATATCTAGAACAAATTATATGATTTAAAAGCATCAGATGCCAGCCAGGTACAAGTTTGTAAGCTACCTGGACATAGATATCAAAAACCCTCCTCCCTCTGCTTCTCCATGACTGCATGTCTGGAAAGTCAACCTCTGCAAATTGAAGTGTGACTGTGTAATTTCCATTCTCAAGTCCAATGCCATAGTATCTCAGAGACGATGGTGACATCCTTGCTGTTTGGAACAGTGCGGAATCTAGTGTGTTCTCGAACTGGCGTGAACTGTAGATAATGTAGCTTCCATTGGGTGCATCTGCATCCATGAATAATCCAACGCTGCTAACACCCCATGTAGGTGCACCCGCAACATAGTATGATGCGGCTCTAAGGTTGGCATCATCAGCCTGATAGATGGAATTATCTGAACCTGATATTGCTCTACTACCACCACAGTCCACCGCAAAGGAGGCAGCTGCATCAATTTATCAGAATAGTGTTTAATTGGAATCTGCAATTGCAGGTCTAAAATTAAGAAATAGATAAATGCTCAGAATGTTTAAAGGGTTGAAGCATTACACTTTGGAGAACCGAAGAAACATGGAGTACTACGCTGAAGACAGTCCAATCCCCATGGCAAAACACTGCAGATGAAATGTTTTACCATTTTAAGTTCTGATTACAAGCCGAGCTTATTTTTGTGCTAGACTTGATAGGGAGGACGAATGCCGTTCACCTGTTATTGGAGCTATCCATCACAAAGTTATTTGCCACCAAATTCCTTAGTACAAAGTAGAGCATATAGGGAAAATTAGCTATTACCGTTGTTTGGAATCAGGTAAGTTTTGTGTGCAATAAATAAGCAGCATATTTTCATGAGAGAAGTTTCAGAACACAAACATACAATTGCAAATTTTTCTCAGTAGCCCAAGAAGGAAAGTTTCCTGAGATATGGTTGTATGAAAAATCTCTGTGAAAAGGCACAGAATAACGTAACTATTAGATCAATGATGTATTTCCTTGAGCACAATGCCAAAACAAAGAGCACATAATGACATAAACATACAAACTGGTCAGTGAGGGACTTTTTGTGGCAGGCAGACTTCCCGAAAGGCTATTATTCCCTAGAAATCTGATTCAAGTAGAACATTTGCAAATATGAGCAGAAGGAAAAACAGAGGTCCATTCAAAGTTTCAAACAAATTATGAAAACTGCAGCAAGTAATGCTTACAAATAACTAAGGGATGGAAGATTCAAAATTGATTGAGGTATCTGTCCTGTGATATTGTTAAAACTAAGGTCCCTGCGAGAAAGAACAAAAATAGCATTAGACAACAAAAGGACAAACTTCAACTTAAAGTTAAACTATAATATAAATTTGTCACTTGACTGTGACTTTCTGACAAGGGAAACATGCTTACAATAAGTGTAAATTTATAAATTTGGAGAAGTCTACTGATGCTAGTGTATCAGATATCTTCATATTCCTCAACACTCTGCAAGATGGAACCTTGAATAATTAAATGCTTAGGCTATTAAACTGAAAACAAAATGTGAAGGGCACATGTCGTACAGTTCACTCAAAGATGTCATGTTGCCAATGAATGCCAGTGGAGAGCTTCCATTCACTATATCGCCTATTCTTCTGTTACATTGAAACGATTAATACCATGGTTATTATCTCTGCAATGATAGTAATCCTACAATCACAGAAACTACTAGGGACTCACAATTTATTTAAGTTGAAAAGATTAGAAAGACTTGTGGGAATGGGGCCTTGGAAAGAATTCCCTTGGAGCCTCCTGTAAGTACATGGATATTTAGTTGGAGAAGTAATACCTGTGCTGGTTCCTCATGACAAATTAATTGCGCTATAAATAACAGATGATGTAGGTAAATATGAAAAACCTTGCAGTTCTCCAGAAAAATGAATGACTTTCCTTACTATTGATATCGAGAAAACAATTTGAAAAAAATATCGAAACCTTAGTTGTTTTCAGATATAAATCTTACAGTTGGGTCAAGTTCGTCAAACTCCCGAGATAATCAGGAATCTGCCCACTGAAATTATTGTCAGATGCCCACCTGGATACCGACAAGGATGGGTAAGATTATTAGCTTCTACCTCTGAAGGAAGAGCAAATTCATGAGGTGCTATCTTATTTTTACTAAATTACAAGGTTGACAGGTTCTTCAGTTGGGACAATGTCGATGGCAGAGGACCACTGAAGTCGTTACTATCGATGTATCTGCAACTCAAAGACGGATACCATTTTTCAGTTATGCCATGCATATAGTCCTCAATTTAAAGAGTGAAGAAAACATAGATGGTTATGTAGAGCACATGTAAAGCGACCAAATAGACAACTCACATTTGTCGAAGTTTTGTCAGTTTCCCCAGCTCGTCAGGAAGTGTGCCGTTAAAATTATTTGAGCCCAATGCCCTGAAATAAATAATTAACTAAATTACGTTAGATCCACAGGAATTTGAAAAAAAAAGGTTAGGTCCAGAGAAATGTTCATACGGAAGTGCTGCTAAGTACTTTTTGACAATAGAAAACTTGAAATGCTGGTAAATGTTTGATTGGGATGATGCACATTCTTTTTCACCAGATTCTCACTCTCACAATATTATATTGACTTTCTGAGAAAATGACATTACAAGATTATACTCAATATAACAAGTATAACTGGGACAACAGATGCATGACAGTAACCGAACATTAATACAGTATTAGTCAGAGAATATCCATTTTTAAGACTAGCCAGGATACTGACATGAATGGAGGATCTTACAATGATAAGAGATTGGTAAGATTTCCAAGCTCCTTTGGGACAGGTCCAGATAGTGCATTGATTCCCACAGTCCTGGCAAAAGAGTGTAAGATTTGCTTGAACGCATGAAATGCAACACCGTTTTGAGTTGAGAGTATTACATTGATTGCAGAGCAGTTAGCTCTCCAATGAATGCTGGTAATGGCCCATAGAAGTAATTTTTCCTGAAGTCCCTGAAATATTAAGCAGATTCTGAACTCAACACGAATTTGAAAAACTTTATGCGCACTGCAGATTTCGAGTCACCTTCAGATTGAATTTTGGTATTTAATGCCTAAAAGGCAAAAACGACCTTTAACCAAACAAACATTATGCGTAACGCATAATCCAATTCTGAAAGGAGAGAAGATAAATGCGTGGTCACGAACACTGACCATGGCACAAATCAGCAGGCAAAGAAATTGACCAGTGTGATTGTGGCCGCTGAAAAGGCACATAGGGGTCACAACTCACAAGGATGAGCTGTACCATACCACTATCCTAGGTTAGAATGAGCCTGGAATCGCTGGGACATTTCTTGGGAAAAAAAATACATAAAAATTGCGGGAACATCAATCCCAAGTAAAATACTGAGCTTGAAATCGGAACACGAGCCTCCGACAGGCAAGTGGAACCCGGCCGTCTGCGCCGTCGAAGAGCAATGGTACGCGCCCAACGACGGCGGCGGCCGGCGACCCCTCTGCCATTACGGGGGCTGGGCTGGACACACACTGTGGAGAATTTGCTAATGGGCTTGTTGGCCCAACAAGACTTCACTACAGGCGACAGGCAACAGCGGATCCGACAGCTACTACCCATGGAAAATTTGTCGAAATTCAACATGAAAAAATCTCATGAACAAAGCTTGGCATTTCTATAGAAATAATCCCATGGAAAAAAGGGGACATTAGCAGTAGCAGCTGGCAAAAGAACTGTATAATTAAAAAGAAAAAAAAAGAGTACACGGCTTAGAGACACATACAGCTTAACAAGGTGAGTGAGGTTCCGCAGCTCCTCTGGTATGGGACCAACCGCGTCCAGCATGTTTATCTTCCTGCACCACCCACCATTGGAGGGGAACGAATTTTATGAACCTGTCCTTGTTCGAGATAGAATAGAACAAGGGAGCATGGACAGCAGCAGCAGGTCTGGAGAGTGGACGACGGACACGGCGGACTCACAGCCTGGTGACATGGCAGAGCGTGTTGTTTTGGTCGGAGCAGTCGCACTTGATGGCCGGGTTGAACGCCGGGTTGTCGTCGATGGACGTGTCGTCCGTCGCCGCGCCGCTGCAGGGGTTCCCGCTGATGTTCCACGACGGCGGCGCGCTCAGCCCCAGCTTGCTCAAGATCGCGTTCACCGCCGCCGCTGCCGTCCACAGCCAAGAAGAAGAGCCATCACTTACAGAGTTCTGTCGAGTCGAGTTGAGTGAGAAACATGCATACCTTCAACCGGATCAGTCTGGGGCGCCTGCTGAGCCTGCGCAGCCGCCCTCCAAGAACTCGGAAGCAGCAGCAGCAGCAGCAAGAACAGCGGCACAGGGGAGAGGGAGACACAGCCATGGAGGAGACGACGGCAACTGCTCAGCCTGGACTTCATCTCTACCTGACCGGCTGCCTGGACTGGAGCTCTCCCGGCCCCTCACTGCGTGCTCACTCTGTGGCCTGTTTGGTATAATTTATAAGCTGCTTATTACCAAAATAACTTGGAGTCAACAACCAAACACCACGCTTTTCAGCAGCTTATTCTAGCCACGTTTATTCACACAGCACTCATTTACACTAAAAAACAGAAGCTTAGCTAGACGTAAACGGCATGGCCTGCAAGACTCCGACGGATGTGCGCTATGCGATCAAGAACTAGAAGAGATCAATCACCTGTTCTTGCACTGTGTTTTCACTAGAGAACTCTGGTTCAGAGTCCGCCACTCGGGTTGGCAGCGCTGATGGTGTCGATTTGGTTGATTGGTGGTTGCAACAAAGAAGCAATCTGGGGAAGAATGGTCGCCCAGGTTTTGATTCCGTCGTGCTCTTGGTGGCTTGGATGACATGGTTAGAGCGAAATGCCAGGGTTTTTCATGGGGAGTCTGCCCATGCAATTGTCGCTGCTAACAGGATCTTAGCTGAAGGTCTGCAATGGCTCGAGGTCGGGTTCAGGAGCTTAGTTAGCTTGTTGCCGCTGCATGCCGTAGCTTCCAATGTCGCGCAAGCTCCATCGTTTAGTTAAATGTAATCTCTAGGGTGTTGTGGTGTTCTTGCTCTGTCTTTTACTATGGTCTGCAGTGTGCTTCTCGTCAACTGCCGCTGTCAGCAGGACAAGCATCCTATCTGTAACAAACCTTCTCTTCATCTTAAAGAAATACAGGTATAATCCGATCGCGAAAAAACACTAAAAAGCAGAAGCTGGATCAAACCAGCTTATTTTGACCGCCGCTTTTATTTTATTTATGTAGCTTATCTGAGAAGCGCTTCTCAGATAAGCTGTACTGAACAGGGCCTGTAGCTCGATCCCTTCGGATTTGTCTAAAACAAGTGGCGGATCGAATCAAACCGATCGGAGGAAGTGGACAAAAAGGTGTACGTGACGCAGCGAGTAGGGTTACGTATAGAGGTAGCCAAGTGGCCTACATGAAATTGGCGCCACCACTGTATACCTGTACGGAGTAGACTACTATGTCAGGGTACGTAGCTGGAGAAAGTCAGGGTACTGATCAATCAAGCCTATTGGGCTGTGATTGCTCAATTATCTAGTCATGGCTGTGATCACCTCATTCACATTGGGACTCATTATTGGATTCAACAGCTCAATTTTGTTTTTTAAAGGACCCAAGTTGAAGGTGACAAGACACGTACAGGCCGGTCCAATGAATCCAGCGGAATAGTAGACTCGTGCAGTCCTGTGCTTAGAAAATGTAGTACTACTGTATGTCAGAATATATGCTAGTCTTCAGTTTTTATATTTCCAAGTTCCTGTCATTAATTCTTGAATTGAATTATACCTACATTTTGGCTGTACGTCTGTCTGCAAATGACGACCTTTATTGATTTAGTTTTTCTAATCATCCGTCAAAAAAAGTTATTATGAGATGTAAGGGTCAAAATTTTTTAACTTTAACTAGATTTATTGAAAAGACTTGTAATATTTATATCTCTAAATAAATTTATTGTACAAACCTATTTAAGGACATATATGATGATACTAATTATATATTATAAATATTTATATTTTTATATATAATTGATTAAAATTAAAAAAAGAGTTTGACTTCGAGAATAACTTTCATTTATGAATGGAGGGATAGCTTGGTGAAAATGATGACGGTCAGAGACTCAGAGTCGTTACCCTTACATGAATGAGGTGTAACACGTGGATATCTGCAATTCTTTACATGTGGGAGTTTTTGGTTCACTAGCTCATGCTCGTGCGTTGTTACGGGTTCTAAAATCTCATTGTAAGCCAATAATTAAAAGTCCAGCATCGACATTGTTCCAAAAACGAGCTGAACATCAACACATAAGCAATTTAGAAAAAAAAAATCTAGCGTCAACACCTAAGCAGTTTAGATTGCACTGGGGATATTTGTGAGCTGCAAACCTTTGAGATCCACCTTAAACTTCTGGATTTCAGCAAAACAAACAACTTTCACATAACTGAAAAGTCAGAGCGTCACATATTTGACTACGTCAACAAGGAAAAAAAAACTTAGCATCTGTATTTCAGACCATTTTCAGAATAAATGGACACATACCAAAATTATATTTACTTGAAGTAGGAGTAGCATACAAGAGCCAAGTATTAAAACGGGTGTTATACGAAAAGGTTCGCACCAAAATTATATACGTATATACCTGGTGAAGTAACACAACTGCAATTTTACATGACCAACATCAACATGTACGCAAGGCAAATAATTCACCGTGTTAGAAACTTAGATTCACTCAATGAGAAGTTAAGCCCGACTGTAATGTGTGAATGGCAGATGCAAAACCGAAGCAAAACTTTGTGTCAAAGGCATGATCAGGCCAACCAAAAATACACGGAGCACAATACTTAGGAGAGACATCCCGTTAGGGCATGTACAAGTACAACCCACAGACGAGGGTCGTCGGTAAGAGTCTCGAATTTAATGTATAGACAGCTAAAAAGATATGTCATACAACCCACAGATTGAAGTCGTTTGTAAGCTGATTAATGCTTTGCATGTAGCCACAAGATTAATCATGGATACTATTGTGTATACCACTGTGTTGCTACTTCAAATGGATCATAACTCCGTTCAATTTATACTATAAACATTTACATGACTAAAACACTTAAAAGTATTTGAAAGCAGCTCATTGTTCCTGCTCATCATACTATTCTGTCACCTCTTCACGGATATCACTACATACAGAATGTAAAAAGAGCTTTCAGACCCCCAACAAATGTATTTGTCCATGGAAGGGAAGGTAACACAGCTATTTTAGTCCAGATAGCAATCAAATATTTAGATGGCAAGTGCTACAACATAATTATATAAGAAGTACCTGATCTCAGCATTAGTATCTCCTCAGAATTCGAAAACTTTAGTCGAGATGATAGATCACCTAGCTAGACATCACAGAAGCATCCCAGTTTCAGTAATTAGCACACTCCTAGACTGAACATGGCCATCATCCCAAGCCCTGCATCAAAATTTTTGGTATGTGATTTTGCACCTATTCAGCCCCTCATAAAGAAGTTTTTATGGGATCGAACACAGATATTGCCATGCATCTCATCTCACTTGGAGATAAAATTAAGTAGTTGTCATGTATCAAGGTTCAATCTAATTGGAACATCAGAAATTATCTCATGTTTTGCTGTCTATTTGAGATCCATGCGACAATAGTTTGGCAACGATATTCAGAAGAATTACACACACAACAGTCACTTTGATCAGAGTAGATAATAAATAAACTAAGCTGAATTGCTGAATTCATGGGAAATCAAAACAAACAAAGCATATTTAGTGTATCAGCATATATACCTGGTACCTGCAGAAGGAGACAATCCCAAAACTCCAATACCCATCGCAGCATTGGAAGGCCAAATCAGAACTCGGAACACTGAAACCGGACAAGAAAAGGGGAAGAATTTACTGTACGCTGCTCCTCACATCTGACAACAAAAGAGGGGGAAAGTCAGAGACAACATCACCATTTACACGAACCTTCCGCCGATGAAAGGTCCCAAGTGATGGTTAGAGGGGGGGGGGGGGTGAATAGGCTAATTTGAAAATAAACTCAACAACAAGTTAGATACTAATGAGGCGAAGCTTGACTTGCACTAGCCTACTAGGGGATGCAAAACCACCTTACCACAATTTCTATCCTAATAAGTCTAAAATCACACAATGCCTACTCAATTCTAGTAGCCCTCTAGGCACAACCTAATATACTAAGACAAGTATGAGTAAGGTAATGCAAAGATGGGAAAGGTGATTATACCGCCGTGGAGAGGAGTGGATGAACCAATCAAGTGATCACCAAGAAAACCAATCAATCACAATAGAGACAACAAGGTTGACACTTGATTTTCTTCCGAGGTTCACTAGTTTGCCAACTAGCTAGTCCCCGTTGTGGCAAGACACTCACTTGGAGGTTCACGCGTTAATTAGCCTCACACGCCAAACTCGTCACCGGGTGCCGCACAACCAACACAAGATGAGGCTATTGAAACGCCACGAGCAATCCACTAGAGTTGCTAATTGCGATCTCCCGCGGGGAAGGCACAAGAACCCCTCACAATCACCTTGTAGTCGACGAAGCACAATCACCAAGCTTCTCGATCTACCTCCGCTGCTCCAAACCGTCTAGGTGATGACAATCACCAAGAGTAACAAGAAATCCGCAGCGAGGACGTCTCCCAAGTGCCACTAGATGCAAGTTATATGCGAAATGCACTTGGATCACTCAATCTCTTTTGGAAATTCACTAACCAAGCATCAAGATGTTCAAATGTGCGAGAGAGAAACCCTAGAGCCGGCCACCAAATATTTATAAACTCCCTCAAAGTCTTCAAACCGTTGCCCTGTTAAGTTGGCGACGGTCGCTCAAAACGGGGGCGACGGACGCTTCGTTGCCATCGTCCGATGTACTGTCAGAACTAGCCATTGGGCTGCTGTGTGGGCGATGGACGCTCCGTGCCAGCGTCCGACGCACTGATCTTCTAGCGTCCGACGCAAGTCTTCGCTTCACTCGCTTGCAGAGCCCACTGGAAGCCCGACGGACGCTCCACTCGTTTTGCGACGGACGCTGCGCCTCAGCGTCCGACGCCTTCTGGAATTCTTCTGCTGCTTATCTGAGGCCGACGGACGCACTGAGTCAAAGTCCTCAGCGTCCGACGCCCTTAGCTGCAGCGTCTGACGCTCTTTTCTCTTCTCTGATTCTTCCACCTTTGCTCTAAGTTGTCAAGCACTAAGATACCTCTTTAGTGAACACTTCTTGGCATGTTTTACTTGACAATTAGCATGGTGTATGTCACTAGGTCCTAAATGCACATGCACTATAGATAACACCTAGTGACACTTGACAAACCGCAATCACTATTGAATTTCCCCTCTTAATAGTACGGTTGTCTATCCTAAAAGTGAACACACCCCACTTGGTGTCTTGACCACCAAAAGAAAAGCCCTAGCATATACCTTTGTCTTGAATTGCTTAGGATCTTTTCACTTCTCTTCTTCTCCAAGTGTGAGCTTTTAGGTCTCCACCACCTTTGCTTGCTCCATCACTTGTCATCATCTTCAATGAGTGTACTAGACCTACTCAAACACTTAGAGCTAGGTTAGTACCTTAGGTTTCATCAATTATCCAAAACACTCGAGATCTCTCAGCCGACACCAGCCATCCTTCTCCTCCACCCAGCCGGTTCTGCGATCGAAGGTGCGGGCCACCATAGCCTCCCCATCCACTCAGCCGCATCCACGACCAAGGGTACAGGCTACCGCAACATCCTCCTCCGCCAAGTCGCATCCACGACCACGAACCCTCCGCCGAGCAGCAGCATCCCCCGCGCCAAGAACCAGAATCAACGCTCGGCGCGTGGGATCCGTGCACATTGTCAAGACGAAAAGACGAGTTGTACAACGCTGCTCATCCGCAGCGTCCTTGGCCCCCGCCCCGTCGACCTCTCTCCCAAGGCACAACTCATCCGCAGCGTCCTCGTCGCGCTCCTCGGCCCCGCCGCCTCCGCTGGACCCCGGTGCCTCGCAGAAGGACCCTTTCGACCCCGCAACCACCGCCGGTGGTGGTGGCGGCGGGCCCCGCTCCGAGGCTCTGCCCTTCTCCACCTCCGCCGTGTCGTCGGACCCCGCCCCGCCACCCGCCGTTCCCCACTTCTTCCCGCAGCAGTACCAGCCCCAGATGCAATCCTTTCTATCCGCCCCGCAGCAGTACCAGCACCAGCAACGCTCCGGCGGGCCTCCCTCGTCGTTCGACGTCCCCGCGTCGTACCGCTACGGGCACCAGCCCTTCCCGCAGGCCGACCAGGCGCAGCTGCAGAGGCTCGTCTAGCTACAACATCAGTAGCAGCAGTTGGCCGCCGCGGTGCCGCGGATGGAGGCGGGTGGCGTGCTAGCGCGCGGGGAGACAGTGGCACTGGACGCTTGCGGGAGAGAGAGAAGGGGGGAGGCCGCGAGAATCCGAGTGGGCCCAGAGGCAACGAGAGGTGGAGAGCGTCTCGTACTCTTGTTGGACCACCTGTCGGCGCGCACGGGAGACGCAGCGGAGAGGGAGCCGAAGTCGAGAGGCACGTTGAATTAGGTGTTGACGTCTCCTATATTGTCTTTTTAGGAGTAGAGAAGAGATAGAGATGTGCTCGGTTCCCTTCGGCCGTACTGCCCTAGTGTGCTAACTTGGACTTCAACCTCAATGTCGTCATCTGTCGTTAATCAGCTTTAATTTCTTTGCGAATTTGCCGTTGATCAGAAAGGAGAAACTAAACGCCCGTACGTTTGCCACAATTATCAACACAAAAAGGGCGATCATGCCACATCACTTGGGGGATTATGCGTATTTACTCTACTTTCCATGTACCTTTCCAGAGATCCAGCAGGCTCGTAGTGCCAAAAAAAAAAACAAGTTGTTTTGATAGTTTATTGTCACTTGACAGCAATCAAGCTGACCAATTATATAAGCTGTATAGATTAGCAGTACTAAAGCAGAGATAAAAAAAATGATTAGCTTTATAATGCCGATGTAGACATCTTACCTAACCATTTGTCTAATTAGGACTACCTCCGTTCTAAATTATAAATCATTTTGATTTTTTTAATCTATTTTGACTGGCTATGTATCCTAGACATATTATTATTATATCTAGATGATAACAAAATAGATGAATCTATCTAGATACATAGTTAATTGGGTGAAAAAAATCAAAATAAATTATAATTTAGAACGGTGAGAAGTAGCAAGTTTAGCATGTTCAGAGAATGAATTTCTCTGTCAGCGTTCAGAGAATGAATTTCTCTGTCAGCACGCAATCAAGATGCGCCTGTCTCACATTTACTGTTACGCGGAAATCATATAAAGTACGTCAGACGACTGCACATGTGATTGACTTTTTTTTCATATAAGCTGTGGATTGACCAGCGACTTGGAAACACATGCCATCAAGTGTCGATATCTAATCGTACTCAGAAGACTAAACATGGTCAAGAATTCCGAGCATGTGACACTTTTTGTCATGGGAAATTTTGGACTAAGGTATCTTTGACTCGACGAGGTAGACACTGCATTATTTTTCACATTGCGGATCATCATATTACACATGACACATATGACTAGATTTCAGAAAAAAACAAGTATAAAACAATCAATCTATATATTGGTAAACTAGGTATTTTTCTGCCAATAGTAAAAAACTGACAAAAAATAATTTACCAGACATTTTTTTATTTTTATATCAGTTTTAGAGATCTGATAGAAATATTCATAATTTTCATGCCGGTTGAATACAACCAGAACGGAAACTTTTGTTTCCAATAGTGGTAGAAACTCAACTCCGTTTGCCACAACTATCAACAAAAAAAAGAAGAATTACATCAACGGGAGATTACGTATATATATTTTTGCTTTCCACCTATCTTTCCAGAGATTAAAATATATAGATCTAGCAAGCTAATACTAGTACAAAATAATAAGTAGATTTGATAGTTAAATTACCACCTCACTCCCGGCCACCCAAACTAGATCAATGATTATAGAGTACTCTCTCCGTACTCGTATTAGATATTATTTTAGACAGTGATACAGTCTTTAAAGCATAACTTTAACTGCTTATTTTTATGAAAATATTTTCCAAGATAAATCTATTGATATGATTTATTTTTTTCAAACTCAACAACTTAGAAGTTATTCATATGTTTGACTTAAATCTGATCCAAAACGACATCTAATACAATTATATGGAGGGAGAACTAGATTGTAAATAATAATATATTTATTCTCAAACGTTGACTTATATTCTCAACGTGGTGTACGTGCAAGGATATTTAAATATTTTATTAGGAGACTAGACCGATAAGAGATTTGGGGAAGATAGAATTAGAAGAACAAACGAGAAAAGTACAGCGGATAGTTGAATGCTTCGTAAATCTCTTATAAGTTGCTCCTGTGTATGTTGAGATCAAATAGTATGTGTGTTGAGAAGCGTGTTGAGATCCAGCTAGAAAAGTATAGCCCGATCTCAACACGCTTCTCTTATCCAGCTAGGACTCAAGCCCACTGTGGCCCAGTAACGAGCATACTTGAATGCTCCGCCGTGCCCAGGCCCTTTTGCCGGATGGGCTACAGTGGTCCTCTCCTCCTTGCTTCTAGTGACAACAACATGTCAGCATGTGTAACAAAATAGTTGTAACTTTTTAAGACAAAGATGAATTATATTAGATACATCACCATGTTACAGGCACTTTAGAATACACTATATATATATATATATATAAAACTAATTTTCATCTATATTGTATCCACGTTGTGAATAATTCCAAATCTCAAATGTAAACATGTATGCCATTTTGTATAGATGACCGCATATGTAAATATAGAATAAAAGGTTTGAGAACAGATGCCCAACAAACGACAGACAATATTCCTATAGATGAAGTTAAGAAACTTTTTCTTCCTTATGCTTTCTTCTTTTTTTCTGCTATCAAAGAATGAGGAAGACTAGACTAAAATTTATTTTCTCTATCCCTTCATCTTGACCGGATCTAAACACAACAAAAACATAAAATAATTTAGAGAAAATTATTTCATGACGATGATACCATGCCCGCCTTTATCTTTAGCATAGTGTACATTCTCTGATATGCTCTCCCCTAATCTTACCATCTGCATCAACCTTAATAAGGAACTATCTGATATTCACCTCTGAAAATCATTTACATTACACAGGTGGACGTTCTAAAGTGACCACCGCATAAGATCATCTTTGTAATCAATTTTTAGAGCCATCTTTGTAAATCACTATTAACAGAGACGTCTATTCTTGGCGCCCGTCTATAAAAAATCAATATGTAGAGGCGAGTATCTTAACATGTTGGTCTGAAAAATAGTTGTATTAAAAAAATAATCCATAACTTTTCTATATGAACTCCGGAAGACAAACTTTATAAAAAAATTATATATCTCGACAAGCATTGTAGTTGATACATAGGTTCTCAAAAGATTATTTGAAGTTCATAGATTAGAAACTTAAAATTTTGAAAGGACCTCAGATGTTCACATGGTTTATATAAAAGTTGTAGTTTTCAATAGAATCTACGGTTTTGTAGTTAAAAAATTATTTATTTAAATTCTTTTAGATTAGAAATTTAAAATTTAGAATTTCTAAACTACTTTGAATGTTGTCATATAGTTAGTATCAAGTTGTAGTGGCCGATCTGATATAGATATGTTTGTTGTTGATAAGTTTTTTATTTAATTTTTTAGTATTAATTTCATACATTTGCTTTGAAATTTACATATTTCAACATTAATTTTTTTTTTTGAATTTTCAAATTAACCACCTCCGACTGGAGACACGTCCTTTTATTAAAATTGTAGAGTTTGATGAGACGTGAAACTTAGTTGAAACTTTTTATTTAAAACTATTTAGGGACTGAAGTATTAACATAAAAACTACAGTACCAAACATTGATATATGATAAAAAAACACATAAGAGTGAGGGAGGCCACACGTGCATCCTCTCCGCTCACCTTGATCTGCTCGGGGTTCTTGCTCTCCTTTCCAAGTCCACGAATACGGTTTGTTGTACCAGAGCGCCACACACATCAGCACGTGTCCTTTTCGATCCGGAGCTTTGCACCGCAACGTGTCTCCGGCGGACGTACGGGTGTTACCTCCCCTCGTCTCGTCGTCAGCTCCGATCCACTCCACCGTACCTGATCGATGAAGCCATCCACAATCTATCGGCACGGCACGTATCTGGTTGATCCAATCCAAGACCTCTCATCTCAACGCGTAGTGATCTCGCCGGTTATTAGTCGTCGATCGTCTATGTCATGTCCAGGCTGATGCATGGCCGCCGTGCTGCTCAGGAGCTCGTCGCCAAGCTCACCATCAGCAACACTGCCGTCAAGCTAGCTAGCAGGCTCTTCCCATGCCACGCCGGCATGCTTCCTTCCGCCGCGCGCGCCCGCAGACGGCGAGCTGGCCGGACCCGCGCGCCTCTGCTGCGCCAAGATCGTCCGTCTCGATCAGGTATGCACGTACGCCGCTGCCACGCTGCGACTTCTGCCATCGATCGAGTTCGTTGGTGGTAGACTGACACTGACAGTCTGACACATGCATTCCATTGTGCTGCTCACGCACCGGATCGAGGACCGTACCGGTACCGGAGGGAGATCAGGGACGAGTACAACAAGGCCGCGGCGGAGAAGGCGACGCCGCCACCGGCAACGCCGCACCGCCGCCGCGGAGGCAAAAGGGAAGAGCGCAGGACAAGGCCGGCGGCATGGCGGAACAGGCGTCGGACGGTCATTGCGGAGAGGGCCAAGGAGCAGACGAAGGGCGGCGGCGCACGTGCAGGAGGAGACGGCGCCGGCGCGGCTGAGGACCGGACGGACGGGTGTGAGGCGGTGGACCGGCCTGGTGTCTGTTGAGTTCAACCATGAAACTGAATAATAGGGCATGTTTGGTTGCTAGCCATGAATTGCCACAATTAACCTTAGGTAAATGTGACAAACAAATTGGTTGTCATACTTTGTCATGTCTAAGAAAATCTTACCACACTTTTATACTCTATGACATGTGGAGTCCAAAAAAATCATATCTAACCTTAGTTGTTAACCAAACACTTACCAACTTGATCAAATTTGTATAAGGTGAAATGTGGCAAAGTGTGGCTATGAACCAAACACCCCCTATGTCCTCGTCAATCTAGTCAGGCCGGGG
Organism: Microstegium vimineum; assembly: GCA_022036555.1. Classification (NCBI taxonomy): domain Eukaryota; kingdom Viridiplantae; phylum Streptophyta; class Magnoliopsida; order Poales; family Poaceae; genus Microstegium; species Microstegium vimineum. The sequence goes on along the minus strand of CM039131.1, from coordinate 54,003,212 downwards.
AACTATATATGCACGTTCCCTAAATGCCCCTGTGTGTGCATCTCTGGATATGTTTTTTTTGATCTAAAATGGTGGGCGCAGCGACGAGGATGTAAAAGACTGGGGAGCAAGCACGGGCTATCTATTTAAATAAACGAATGTTTATTCCACAACATTAACTTACTAGCTTATTGATATGTAATTTTCTCGGTGAGTGTGCGTTACCGCCAGGTTTTTTTTTGAACTTGAGTATTTCTCATTGCATTCGGGTCGACATATCATCAACGACAATTACATTGACACTATCTGGGATATCACTTGTGATATACTCTAGCCCTTCAGTGTTACCCACACCAAGAGCAGCCAGAACATGTGTTGCCTTGTTACAATTTCTTAGAACAAAAACACACTTACTACTAATAAAATTGGCTAATGAAAAAGACTTGAGCTCTTCAATCAGGCAACCGGCAGAAGACATGTCTACCTGCGGCGAATCCCATGCTTGCTTTACCTTCAGGGCATCAGTTTCAATAAGAAAATGTCCAATACCCAAGATGCTTGCAGCCTGAACTCCTTGAAGGCACGCGATTGTCTCGGCTTGGAACACATTCAGAAGATGATTCACGCGTCCCCATCCGACCAACACCACATCGCCATCGTTGTCCCGGATCAAGAAACCCCATCCTCCACACCCCTCGCCAGGTATGAATGACGCGTCACAATTAAGCTTCAGGACACCTTCGGGGGGACGCGTCCATTGATCTTGCTTAGTTATATATAGTGGCCCTTTGGCTCGGTTTTTGCACTGAATTCAGCTCTGTGGCATACGATCTAATAGCCCTTGCAATGGCTTCAGAAGTTCGTCTACGTCCTTCCTCCCTTATCGTATTTCTTTCACACCAAATTGACCAGAGGGTAATGGACATCAATCTACACATCTCCTCCTTCTTTAGCACAATCTGCTGAACTACATCCCGTGCTCATGCCCCAGCCAGCAGCTCTTCCCACTCCCTCTCAAGATTTAACTCTCTCCAAACCTTCTTGGCCAGCTTACTGAAAGGATCAAGATGCCCAAGAGGGGAGGGGAGGGGGTTGAATTGGGCTTGTTTTAAATTTCTAAAGCAAATATGAAAACCTATAAAATGCCAATCACCCCCTAGTGCCTACCGGTCGTGTGTCCTAGCTAGAAAGCGGTAACAGTTCATGGAATTGAAAAACAACCTAAGCAATTCTAGTAGCAACGGAAAGAACAAGACATAATGTAATGCGGAAATGTAAAGAGCTAGGGAAAAGGAATTCTCATTGATGCAGCGATGTTTTCCCGAGGTATCGAGGTGTCGACACACCCCCCTAGTCCTCGTTGGAGCACCTCGCAAGGTACTGCTCCCCTCTACCCGCGCAAGGGTAGAGTGCTGTCTACGGGTTGATTCTTCGCCACTCCGGCTCGGTGAATCGCCCACAACCGATCACAAAAGCTTGGAGAAGAGCCGCCGACAATCTTCCGACGATCACTCAACTCAAACAAACATGTTCTTAAGAGAAGATTAAAACAGATTACAGATTACACTAGGTTATCAAACAAATTAATTAAACCCTATTTATCTTGATTATCTAAGTTAATAATTACATCCAAAAGAACTGAGCAAACAACATCACATCAAACATGTCCACTTGTGTTTGTCACTGGACAATGACCATTTGTATCAAATAATCCAAAATCACTCAAAGCCTAAAGTTATTAGGGTTTCTAAACATTTTATAAGTAAACAGGGCATTTTTACAGGATTAAAAACATATTGAACTAAACAGGAAACAGGAAAACCCTGCACAAAACCTACGGACGGCGAAGACCCGCCCATCAGTGGCACAGACGCTCGAGGCGGCGCCGATGACCACAAAACACGGCGGCGCGTCGCCGTCGGCGACCAAACCGAACGGCTACCCCTCGAACCTGCTTCGGCTCGCCGAGCCAAACCCAACGAGGTGCGCCACGACCCAAACAAACTCTCAGAGACGCCTCTTCGAGGGTGATGGCAGTCGGCCGGAGCTCGACCGATCGCGCACCGTCGAGCACAGACCTCGATCGAAGAGGCTAGGCCTCGATCAAAGAAGCTAGACCTCGATCGAAGAAACTAGGCCTCGATCGAAGAAACTAGGCCTCGATCGATGAAGCTAGGCCTCGATAACGACTCAGGGGATAACCACGAGCAAAATGCCCAACAGAAACGAGACTAAAACTTACCCAGGAGACCTCGTCGATGGTAATGGCGGCGACCCGAGCTCGACCGCACATACACCGACGGACACAGGCCTCGATCAGACCTCGATCAGCTCAACCAACAACTCTAGCAAGCTTAGCGGCCCCCAAACAACGCGAAGCGCAAGCCAAACAAACACAGAGCTAAATGCAACATCCTCATCGACGGCCATGGCGGTCGGTGTGGATCTGCGCGACGTGCGCTAGAGAAAACGCGCACGCGCTCGAGGGCAACTACCCCTCGAAACAGACTCAGGACGGCTAGACGAAGCTAGCGCAAGGCTTGGATCACAAAAAGATCAACTACAACGATTAGACGATGAACACACCGCCGCGCCGAACATAAACCGCGGCGGTGCTTGAGGACGGAGCTCGAAGGCTCGATTCAAGGACAAACGAGTAGAGTGGAGAGGTCGAGGAGCTCACCCTGGTCACGAAGCACTAGCAAGCGTGGCTGGAGATGAAGCAGAGACGACTATCGATGGAGAACGTGCCGGCGGAGACGAAGAACCAAGCGACAACGAAGATGTTCCCGGAGCTATGGTCCACCATTTGCAAAAACGGAGAAACCGACAAGATTCAGAGATGAACAAGGAGCAAGAAACACAAGAATAAAAGACAATGTGGCTCCTGCGTAGCTCGGTCGTAGACTGACCAGAGCAGCGGCGCTCTCGTTGGAGCCGAGGAAGACGGAGCCGCGCTGAACGAATGCAGGCTCGATGGCTTCAACTAACTCACTCCGAGAATGTGCAAGGTCAAGGCGAAGACAATGGCAGTGGATTGAGTGGTTGGAAGTGACTAACAAACTCGGACGAGTTCGTCGACGATGGTGGAGCGCTCGGCGGAGCAAAGCAGAGCGATGGTGTGGCTTGGAAAGGGAGACAGAGTGGACGGTGTCCCGTTTTAAAGACGGCAACGGTTCTGTGATGCCGCCACGCACACGACAAGACGTGAGTCAAGGATAGGGGTCGCACGGTGGTGTCGACAGGTGTCCGGACAGGTGTCGGCGTTGAGTTCAACCCCGCCATGCAACTGCTTGAAGAAAAGACTGAACTGACCCTATGGCTATTTTGCAAAATGCTCAAGCTTCTAGGGGTTTTCATGAAAAACTTTGAACACGAAAGATGCTCAAAATTTCATGATCTACAACTTTGCTTAAACAACCATATGCAAAAACTTTATAGATTTTGAAAATCATGTTTAGGGTTTAATCCATCCCCTCTGGGAATTAGAGTTTGGATTCAAATTTTTAAATTTGAGAATTTGAAAAGATGACCTGCATTCAAACAAAGTATCAAACACAAGCAAGTAAAATCATTTTAGTTCAATGCATATCCAGGTTTTTAAACAAATGAATGGTGCTTAATGCATATGATGACATGATCAGTTTTTAATTAAGAGATTAACACCCGGGGTGTTACAGTTTACTACCATCGCCGATGTCTATCTCAAGTAAATCATCGGCAGATGTGAAGCCCTGTCCCAGTTTTCCATCATCGGTGAATTGATCCATTAAAACTCTTCTTCAGGACCGATTTCTTGGATCGGTGTGATGCGGTAATCGGCAACTTTTAGGAACTCTATGTTCCAAGCTTCACCTGATATGCCCCTGGTTTGCTCATAAGTCTCTGATTCCGCCGATGCAACAATGGATGGGGCTTCACTTCGGACGACTTCAATCTTGTCTTCGACCCATTGCACAAGACTCTGATGCATAGTAGAAGGAATACAACAATTGGCATGGATCCAATCCCTTCCTAGGAGCAAGTTGTAGGTGCCTTTGCCACTAATCACAAAAAACATCGTCGGCAAAGTCTTACTGCCGATGGTCAATTCAACACATATGGCTCCCATGGCTGGTGACACATTGCCTTCAAAGTCTTTGAGCTTCATGTCTGTTTTGACTAAGTCTTGGTCGCCTTTCCCAAGCTTCCTGAACATGACTATGACATTATGTTTATTGACGCCCCACCATCCACCAACATCTTCGTTACAGGCTGTCCATCCACTTTGCCCTTAACAAACAGGGCCCTCAAGTGCTGCCTTTCATCATCAGCAGGCTTCTCAAAGACAGGCGCCATCGGATCCAAGACCAACTGCGCCATTTCAGCAGTTTCTTCATCATCACTGATAGGCGCCATGAACTCCATCGGCAATATGACGACCATATTAATTTCCGCCGATGGATCCCTATCCTTGCGCTTTGGCCTCCACTGCTTTTCCTTTGAAGGATCTTCATTGTCATACAAGTCATTTCGGCGTTCACGCTGAATTCTCCTTTTCTGAGTCTTTGTTAGACCCTTAGGGCACCATTGAGGAAGCTTGGTTTTCCAAACGGGTTGATGCTGCCTCTCGCTGCTTGTGTTGGCACCACTCCTAACGTTTGGATCTCTGGAGAATATCTCTTCATCAGGTACTCTTGCATTGGCCATCTCCTCAAGCTTGCCCCCCAGTCAGTCATGTGCCGATTTCTTCTCCCTGAGCGGCCTAGCATACCTGGATATCCGATCGTCAAAGCGAGGCTTCTTTTCTGACCGATCGGTAGGGTAATACCAATTGCATTCAGGACAATTATCGACAGTAGGTAGCTTGATGCCTTCTTCCCAGCAATGAACGAAGAAGGGACACCTCCAGTGGTCCTTATGCCGAAGCCACTCTTGATACTCTTCTTCTTCCTGCCGATGTCGCTCTTCTTGCAATTGCCGATAATCTTGTTTTGGCCGCCTATGCGTGATTACAACACCAGGAGCCCTCTTGGCACTGCTATTTTCATCGGCAACTTTCTTGCCCTTTCTGTCATCGGCAAACCTCCTCTCGTCACTCCCAGCTACTTGATGGTTAGGATCTATCGATGCATTCTTCCTAGCAGCTTCCGTTGTCAGCACTTTAGTTTTTCCACTAGTTTCCAACACATTATTTGGAAATGGGTGCTGATCAATCTTCATCGGTTTCTGGACTTTAGAATTTTCAAACTTGATTCGTCCAGATTCAATTTCTGACTGCAACTGTTGCCTAAATACCTTGCAGTCATTGGTACTGTGCGAAGTCACATTGTGCCACTTGCAATACCTGATCTTTCTGAGTTCTTCGGCCGATGGAATCACTTGGTTAGGCGCTAACTTGATTCGCCCTTCTTTAAGTAACAAGTCAAACATCTTATCAACTTTGGTGATATCAAAGGTGAACCTTTCAGCTTCCTTCTGGCCAAACGGACAAGACACAGATTTCTTATCCTTCACCCATTCGGCCGCACCGATGCTTAGCTCTTCATCTGACCCAGAATCTTCTTCTTGCCCAATGAAGGTCACCTTCTTATTCCAAGTCTTCCTGGGTTCAAAGGTTTTGACATCTTGATCGGCAATCCTTTGCACCAGATGACTTAGGCTTTCAAATTCTTGAGACACATACTTATCTTTGATATGCGGTAGTAGTCCTTGGAAAGCCAAATCTGCCAGTTGCCGATCATCAAGTATCAGACTGTAGCACTTGTTCTTTACGTCTCGCACCCTCTGAACAAAGTTTTCCACCGATTCGTCATTGCGTTACCTCAGTTTAACCAAATCGGTAATCTTCTTCTCATGTATGCCAGCGAAGAAGTATTTATGAAACTGCCTCTCTAGATCGGCCCATGTAATTACTGAGTTTGGAGGCAATGATATAAACCATGTAAATGCCAATCCAGATAATGATGATGAGAACAATCTCACCCTCAGTTCCTCTCTGCTGGCAGCTTCTCCACACTGGATAATGAAGCGGTTGATGTGCTCCATCGTCGATGTGTCGTCTTGGCCAGAGAACTTGGTAAAATCAGACACCTTGTACCGATTTGGGAGAGGAATTAAGTCATATGCCGGAGGATACGGTGTCTGATAAGAATATGTATTAACCTTGGGTTTAATTCCGAATTGTTCCTTCATCACTTCGGCTATCTTATCGGTCCAATATGTATCCTGCTCTTGCCGACTCATTGGCTGGTTGTTGACTGATGGAGCCGGCTGATGCGCCCCTTCAGGTCTTGGTAGAAGATGATGCGGAGTAGTTGTCACGGACGCAGCACCAGTCATCTGGACGTTATGCATCGGCTGATTTACCGATGGATAGTCTTGCACACTTAATGGATTAGGTTGAGTCATCATATTCATCGGTTGCTGTACCGATGGTCCAATCTGAGTGTTTGCTGGACTTCCATACTAATACATTAGTACGCCAGGCTGTTGAACCGGCGGCTGATTGGTCCATCCAGGATTATAAATCATCGGCATGTGACCTACCGATGGCTGATAGCTAACTGGCACCTGCTGCTCCTGCACCTTGGAGTAATCGACAAATTGGTTACCTTGATGTGTTAATACTCCAACTTGAGGATTCATCAGCATGGATTGACTTCCAATTGCTACATTGTGTTGCATCAGCATAAAGTTTGCCGATGGTTGCATCAGAGGCACTTTAGGAATCACCACCTGGAAATCTTCTGATGGCACTTGTACAGCTGGAGAAGACGTAGAGTAATGCATCATAGGAACCATCGGCTATGATTGCATTGCCGATGCCATGGAGCCCTTCCAAGTTGAACTATCTCCCTGCACCAGATTGGAACCAGCGGACGGATTTGAAGGCATACCGCAACCCCACCAGTTGGCAGGAGCTGGATGATTCTGGATAGCAGGTCTCGACATTGCCAACGCCACTGGATTTGCACTAAGCTTGGTGACGCTTTCAGGACTTGGCCTTGGTGGTGTAGCCGCATCGGCAGATGGATCCACGTGTCTGGAAGACGCCATTGGGGCTGCCGATGGGTTTATAGATGCCGATCCAAGTTGATGATACGCTGGACCAACATATTGAGGTGCTTGTCTTTCTTTGAAAGATTGCATGACAGCATTGTATACAATATTGGATAGCACATTGGAGTGGCTAATTAATGCTTGATTTAAGGCAGAATTAACCATCTCTTGCAACTTACGAGGATTGGCATCATACGTGACCTGCCACGGCAACGGCGGATCTTGCTTCTGGATGGCTTCGCCGCTCCTGCTTAGGCTGAAGGACTTCAGATACAGTTGATTGTACTCCTCCATAGCCCGCTCCATAGCTAGCCTTTGATCATCTTTTAGATCGGCTTCGGAGGCTTCAATGACGTTCCTCTGGTTAATGTCAGAGTTTTCACCCATGATAGATGTGTAATTCGTCCCACCGGGTGTGCCAAAAGAGGTGTTGACACAAAAAGCGTAAGGATCTGCGAACACCTCGGGCTATTACCCGAATTCGATATCCAAAGGTGTGCCAGTCGATTTGACCAGTTAATCGACAAGGACGATAACTAGAACAAGATCCAAACAAGACAACGACGATACGCCCAGATGTCAACACTCAGACTTGATCAAGATAACTAGAGCAGAGCTGAACGAGACAACATCGATGCGCCCGGATGTCAAGGCTCAGATTACTCCCACGCGGAACTTGCAAGGATTGACGGAGATCAAGGAGATGCAGCCCGTCGAAAGCTTGAAGAACTCGTAGATAAACTAAGACTAATGTAATAAAAGGGTAAATTGCGATAAAAGTAGATAATAGTAATTGATTTGTTTGATAGATTGATTGATTATCTTTTCTCACGACCCCTAGGTACATATTTATACTCCAACAATAGGAGTTGTAAACAGACATGACTCGTACCTTTCCAAAACAAACTCCTACTTTAAAGGAAATAACTGACTCGCGCAGGAGTCGGACCCAAATAACAATATTATTTTCCTAAACAAACACTTCTATTTTTAAGGAAACAAACGACTCGTGCCAGAGTCAGACTTAGACTTCTATAACAATACTGGTATGAGATCACCAGTTTCCTTATGTCTTCTCTTCGATGAAACTTTCCATCGGCAGACTCTTCAATCAGCAACTTCCTTCTATTGCCATCGGCAATCTTCTGCTGACATCAACCGTCACATCACCTTGTGCCCATCAGCATCATCTCCTCATCGGCAATCGGCAATACTTCCCATCGGCAACCTTGCACTTCTAGTATCTTGTCTTCACCAATTAACCCCCATCGGCAAGAATCGTCCAACTCTCATCGGCAACATCCTTATCGGCAACCACTTCTTTTATTCAGCTTCTATCGACAACAAACTTATCTTCATCTGCAGAATTCATTCTCATCGGTAACGTTAACCGATAACCTGTCGATGCTGATAGAAAACAGCTACCGATCACTGCGAGTCTTAGCTCATTTGACACATGCCGAAAAACGGTGTCAACACAAGGTAACCATGCAGGGTGGAAGATTCCCATGGCATCGGCAACACCTGTACAACCGATGGTTCCGGTGATGCATTATGCTACATCTTCTCCAACGGTGCAGTTGCCAACAGGGAATCTTCGAATGGCAATACCCAGAGTGCCTTACGTCCAACCATCGGCAAATCACTTGCCGATACAACAAGACCCGACAGCTGCAAGTCAACCCATGGCGGCAATGGTTCTTCAAACTAGAATACCTGCTAACCAAGGTAGTTATTCTGTTAATTACCCGGCGCCACAAGAACAACAAGCGTCAGCTGGTTATCAGCTATCGGCAAATTCTTGGCCAATGCAACAAGGCATGCCGATTGTCAATCAGCCTGTATCGGCAATTGCTGCTCAAGCTGTGGTACCCGCGACTCAAGGCAATCATCCAAGGGTACAAAAGCTACAAGCGTCAGCTGGGTATCAGCCATCAACAAATCATATGCTGATGCCATCTAATGTAAGTTGGATTGGTCAATTACCGATTTAGCAGCAAGTTGTGCAGCCTGGATACCAAGTGGCGAAAGCTCCGCAGTATCATTCACCGGTGAGTCTCCAGAATGAAATATCGGTACATCAGCCGATAGGTACTACTTTGCTGCGGTAGTCGCAAGTGAATGTGCACAATGAAACATCGGTTCAGCAACCGATGAATACACTGCCACAACATAAGCCAGTGAATGTGCAAAATTGCCCATCGGTAACTCAGCCGATGCATAATGTTCAGATGACCGGTACTGCGCACAGCGCCAATCACTTCAAGCACTTTGGCATCAAGACCCAAAGAAGTGCATCAACCTACTCAACCAGTGGGTGTTCAAAGTTGCCCATCGGCCAATCAGCCGATGCTTAATAGTCAACAGACTGATGCAGTAAATGTGCTAATTACCCCGGCCTATTTACCACAAAGATATGAAGAGGTGCATCGACCTGCTCAACCAGTCAACGTCCAGCCAGTACATCAGCAGGATCAAGATGCATACTTAGCCGATAAGATTGCCAAAGTGGCGAAAGAACAATTCGGCATTAAACCCAAGGTTAACACATACTCTTATTGGACGCCATACCCTCCGGAATACGATTTAATCCCTCTTCCAAATTGGTACAAGGTTCCGGATTTTAACAAGTTCTCTGGCCAAGATGACACGTCAACGATGGAGCACATCAACCGCTTCATTATCCAGTGTGGGGAGACGACCAATAGAGATGAACTGAGGATGAGACTATTCTCATCGTCATTATCTGGATCGGCATTCACATGGTTTATTTCATTGCCTCCAAACTCTGTGATTACTTGGGCCGATCTAGAAAAGCAATTTCACAAGTACTTCTTTGCTGGCACACATGAGAAGAAGCTTACCGATTTAGTCAAGCTGAAGCAGTGTGATGATGAATCGGTAGAAAGCTTTGTCCAAAGACTGCGAGGCGTGAAGAACAAGTGCTATAACTTGGTACTTGATGATCGGCAATTGGCGGATTTGGCTTTTCAGGGATTACTGCCGCACATCAGAGACAAATATGCGTCTCAAGGGTTTGAAAGCTTAAGTCATCTTGTGCAAAGGGTTGCCGATCAAGATACCGAGATTTTCGAACCTAGAGTAAATTGGGATGAGGAGGTGTCTCCAACTAAGAAAACAGATTCGGATGAAGAAGCAAGTATCCGTTTAGTTGAATCAGTAGAGAATAAAGAGCTGATGTCTTGTCCGTCCGATCAGAAAGAAGCTGAGAGATGCACTTTTGATATCACCAAGGCCGATGGGATGTTTAACCTATTGCTTCAAGATGGGAAGATTAAGCTAGCACCTAACTAGGTAATTCCATCGGCCAAAGAGTTTAAGAAAATCAGGTATTGCAAGTGGCACAATGCAACTTCGCACAATACCAATGACTGCAAAGTCTTTAGACAGCAACTGCAGTCAGGAATTGAGTCTGGGTGGATTAAGTTTGAAAATGCTAAAACCCGAAAACCGATGAAGGTGGATCAACACCCGTTTTCAAATAATATGGTAGAAACTAGTGGAAAGACTATAGTGCTGACATCGGAAGTTACCAGGAAGAATGCATCGGTAAATCCTGACCACCAAGTAGCGGAGCGTGATGTGAAAAAGTTTGCCTATGGCAGAGAGGGTAAAAAAGTTGCCGATGAAAATAGCAATGCCAAGAAGGCTCCTGGTGTTATAATCACACATAGGCGGCCAAGACAAGAGTATCGGCGATCGCAAGAGGAGCAATATCGGCAGCAAGAAGAAACAAGGCATCAAGAATGGTATCGACACAAAGATCATTGGAGGTGTCCTTTCTTTGTTCATTGTTGGGAGGAAGGCATTAAGCTGCCGATTGCTGATAATTGCCCTGAGTGCAATGGGTACTACCTTGCTGATCGGTCAGAAAAGAAGCCTTGCTTCGACGATCGGAAACCCAGATATGCCAGGTCACTTAGAGAAAAGAGATCGGCACATGATCGACTGAGGGGCAAGCTCAGTGCACATGTCAGGCTTGGCAAGCGTATTTGTTAGGAAAATCTTGAGGAGATGGCCGATGCAAGAGTGCCCGGTGAGGAGAGATTCTTCAGAGGTCCAAACGTAAGGAGTGGTGCCGGTACAAGCAGTGAGAAGCAACACCAGCCTGTTTGGAAAACAAGATTTCCTCGATGGTGCCCCAAGGGTCTTACAAAGACTCAAAGAAGGAGGATGCAGCGCGAGTGCCAAGAAGACTTGTGTCAAGATGGGGACTCTTCCAGAGAGAAGTCTTCAAACAGGAAATGAAGGCCGAAGCGCAAAGATGAAAGTGCATCGGCAGGTGTTAATAGATTGCCGATAGTGTAACTAGGGTCGATGGCCACGGACATTTTGGCTTGGGAGCAGCACTCGGCAAGCCCTGGCGTTCCAACTGTTACACTTGGGGGCGCCGGCAGGTTGAGTAAACAGTTTGTGCATTAAGAGCAGCGCTGCCGGTGAATTTGTTGGCTGCAAAAGGAAAAGGATTGTAAGAATGACTCTGTCATGCTTATGTGCGATACTCAAGGAAGTGGTGCAGGTATTTTAGGGGAGATTGCTCCTTGGACTTTCTTCTTTGGCGAGTCTACATGCAAAGAAATCGGTATTGTCTTAATTTCGCCCCGTAGATGGAAATATGAAGTTTCACTGCCGATTATTGCTACCTCAACAAACAATCGGGCTGAATACCAGACTCTGCTAAAGGAGTTGGAATTACTCAGGGAGGATATCAGCCGATTCGATAAGTCATGATGTCAGTGATGGTTGCCGATGACTAGGTGAAAGAATTTGCCGATGGTGATCTAGTGTGGAAATTGATTTTATCGACTGGGACTAAAAGTTCTAAGTTTAGACAATGGTTTCCTAATTGGGAAGGTCCGCTTCGGATAGATCAGTTTGTTCCTGGCAATACATATATTTTGGAAGCCATCGAAGGGGTTGCGTTTCCCAGAGTAATCAACGGTAAATACTTGAAGAAATATTACCCTAGTATTTGGGTAGAGGCATAAAGTGCCCGTTGGAATACCATGGAAGAAAGTGTTATATAGAACATCGGTAAAAGTGTACTAACATTATATTACAAAGCAAAATCAAGTGTTACATTTGCCGATATGATGAATTATAGCAAATTACAACAAGGATTGAATAGCTGATATCGCACGCAGGCGAATTTGCTCTATTTCTTCCATCTCCCTGGCATCGTCATCGGCGGACCCCTCAACTGGTTTGATTTTCTTCTTTAGCAAGATAGCTTGTCGGGTGTTTCTATCTCTTTCTTGTCGCAGAGCCTTAATGGCGTCGGGCAGTTGAGCTTTCTTTTGGCTGGCTGTGTTCAGGGCTTCTTCAACTCTTTTCAGTTCAGTCAGCAACTCTTCCTTCATTGCCGATAAGTGAATGATCTCTTGCTCAAGATTGGCGCCGGAAGATTCTACTTGGCCGATGTCCTTATGCTTCTCATCGGCAACTTGTTTGAACTTAAGCATTTCTTCTTCAAGCTGTGATCGAGCAGTCCTATCGGCTATGCGACGGGAAAGCCTTTGATACTGGAGTTATCGGCTCTCGAGGAATGCTGCTTGGAAGAGAATTTCTTCTGTATCGGCAGATAGGTGGCCTTGGATGTATTTGAAAGCTATCTTTACTGCAGTAGAGTCTTGGACGAGATGGGATGTGTCTTGTTGCAGTAAAGATAGCAATGTTTCAAGCTTGAGTTTGACATCTGCCGATAAAGCTGGAGCGGAGCTTTCTTCGTCTTCGTCTTCATTGGGAAGGTTGACGGTGAAGGAAAACAAGCTATTTGCTGGAGCAGAACCTTCTCTGTCTTCATCTTCGCCAGGGAGGTTGACACCGAAGGAGAACAATCTATCGGGGGAGTCTTGGGCCTGAAAAGGAGAAAGTTAAAATTTGTCGATCATAAGTTTATACTGTAAGTTTTATGATAGTCGACTTACCATCTTAAAACGGATCTCTTGCCTGGGACTTGGGGAGGCAGTTGGTGCAGCGTCCTCTTGGAGATCGGCAGCGGTTGCTGATGAACTTGCTTCCATAGGGGGAGCAGTTGGTGCTGGTGGTGATGTTGTTGATGCTGCTTCTACTGTGGTGGCTGGCTCCTGTGGCGGTGATGTCGTTCTCTGATCGAGGATTTCGGCTGGTGAAGGTGCCGATGCCGATGTCGCCTCCGCTGTCGCAGTGGGCGGTGGTGTTGTCTCCTGGTCGGAGATGTCGTTCAGTGGATGTTCGGGAATAGGCGCCGATGATGGTTCTGTCATTGGTACATCGGCGGGGGTTGGCGATGCAATTGGGATAGCCCGCCTCAGGCGTTTCTTCTTCGGAGCAGCGGTTGGTGAACCGGCCCGTTTCGGTTGCGAAGCTTGGAGGGCATCGACAGCGTGAGTTGGAGAAGTTTGTACGTCTAGAGCAGCTGCCGATGACCTCGCTGCCTGAAGAATGTTTGGTGCCAGTTACATAAAGTAAATATTGCCGATGAGCAGTTTGTGATCGGTATAAGTAAAAGTAAAACTTACTGCGAAAGCTCGCGCCAAGATGGCAGCAGCAGCCGATGGAGTAGCAATGGTCTTTGCAGGCATCTCCTTGGGCTTGAGAGTGACCTTAGGTACCCTCTGAGGAATGAAGGCAGCCAGTGTAAGAGCATTGTTGCCGATGATTGATACAGGGCTCATTACTCGAAGACGGAAAGGTTTGCCATTCTTGCTCATTTTGGGGATTGGATCATCAACCTGTTAAGTAAAGGAGGATCAGATGCCGATGCCGATGATAGGGATAGGTAATAAGAAATGCATTGGGATGAAAAAACTTACTGCATCATTGGGAATGACGTGATCGGCGTCAATCAAGTGCCGATAGTAGTGCGTTGACTTGGCGAATAGTTGACTTCTCCATTCTTGCCACCAAGATTTATATAACTCTGTCATAAAAGATGTTGGTGCCCAGAAGGATAGGTCGATGTTTGATGTATCGGCATGGGGAGAAAGGTTAACAATTCTGTTCCAATCCATGGCACTGGAGATAGTTTCTCTTGGCTTTATTACATTGGCGAAGCTAAGTTTGATCGGTAATTGGCCAAATGCTAGCTGCCTTGATGCTGCCGATGGATAGTAGAATTCATAAGATGGAGGAGAGTTCTTTCCGGTTCCAAAGATGTTGACTGGAATAGCTCTGAGAACAATGTTGGCCTTCATAATTGTTTCATTCTATGGCACGTTCCAATCGGTAAGGTTGAATAACAGCGGGAATTGGTTATTCTCATCAACATAGGGCCACCAAAGCCGTTCTGTGATGGGGATTCCACAGTAAAGCTTTTGGAAGAACCTACCGAATTGATCTGCATTGGCATCGGTTCCTGGTAGCACTATGATAGCTTCCCCAAAATTGAGTGGGGGACGAGTTGCCGATTCATCATCATCGTATACATAATCTTCCGATATGTCCCTTGGAAATTGCTGAGCGAATAAGTCAAATTGAAGAACCTTATACATGTGTGAATTTAACCACATGTTTATGAACCACCAAGGACCCCCGAGGTTGCCGATGGATTCACCTAACAATAACTTCTTGGACACTTGATGTAGAAGATGGTATACCGATCCAAGGAGATATCGGCCGAGAGGGAGTCTTGTTCCATCGGCTAGGAGCTCTGCTGCAGGGAGGTACATGGTGGTAGGTCCGACGGTTCTGCCACAGAAGATAAACTTTTCTAGCCACATGTTCAGAAAGATAGCATGCTCTCTTTGACCCACCGATCCAGTCTTTTGGTATTCCTGGATGAAACTAGTCCAGCCGCCGATATTGCGTGTGTTCACCTTATACTCAGCCTTCCTATTGAACAGGGCGGGGGTATCGGCAGAGGAGACATCGAGGCCGGTAAGCATGTGCACATCGACAAGGGTGGGAGTGGCAGGTCCATGTCTGAATAAAAAGGAGTTCATGGTATCGGACCAGAAGTAAGAGGCGGCTATCATCATATTTTCATTCTTTTCCATATCGGCAATGGAAAGTCTTATGCACTGATCTAGATTGCGTTCTGACCAATAGACTTGCTGTGTCCTAATTATCCTGAGATACCAGTTCTTCCAACCTTTGGTATATTTGGTCCATGAACGGAACGCGTCCTTCCATAATCCTAGGCTGAAGCATTCAGATCTGAAGGGGATACAGTTGGTTTCCGCATTGATCAGATTGGTAGGATCAGGATTTCCCATTGGGCCTAGGCAGTTGAAGTTGGATTGCTCAATTGGGATTACTACCTTGTTGTACAGTTCCTAGGTTTCGGAAAAAATCAAAGAAAGAAAGGGGAAAAGAGATTATAAAATTGATACGGAAAAGGAACTTGCAGAAGATGAAGTAAGGAGGGGACAGATTTACCTTGGGGACGTCGAACTGGATCGCCATTGGAGCTGGGGGGATCTTTGCGATTTGTTCTCTGCTTGAAGAAATTATTGTTGCTTGAGCTCACGGAGCTGTTCTTCGGAGTCGCCGCCGGAGTCGCCGCCGAGGTTGAAGACGAGGGCATGTGAAGGTAAAAGTAGGCTCAGGGTAAAAACAGATTGGATGGTGGTAACTTTTATAAGCCTGGTCAGGGTATTTTGGAATTTTCTTCACACTGAGCAGGAATGTAGAGAGGTTTGCAATAGGTGTGCGCGGCAGTCGAGGAGATATGACTGGGCTTACAACTGTTCGCATTGCAGTCGCGGAATTTTGTTAATAAATTGCGATTTTTACACGCAGTAACCAAGGAGGTCATGCAAGTATCTTGGAGGGAAAGATTACAGTAGAGAAAATTTCGGCGCGTAAAATATTCTACACTTCGAAATTGGGGGGCATGTGTTGACACCGTTTTTTGGCATGTGTCAAATGAGCTGACTTGCCATCGGCATCGGGAAGTCATCGGTCAATGTTACCAATGAAGGTAAATGTTGCGAAAAGGATAAGTTTGTTGCCGATGGAAGCTGGACGTTTCTTGCCGATAGAGATACTGCTGATAAGGATGTTGCCGATGGAGGTGAAGAGTTGCCGATACCGATTGGAAGGTATTACCGATGAAGAGATGATGCCGATGGGCACAGGGTGATGTGGCGGTTGACGTCAGCGGAAGATTGTCGATGGCAATAGAGGGAAGTTGCGGATTGAAGATTCTGTCGATGGAAAGTTTCATCGAAGAGAAGACATAAGGGAACTGGTGATCTCATACCAGTATTATTATGGCAGTTTGAGTCCGACTCTTGCACGAGTCGTTTGTTTCCTTTAAAATAGAGGTGTCTGTTTAGGAAAATAATATTGTTATTTGGGTCCGACTCCTGCGCGAGTCAATTATTTCCTTTAAAGTAGGAGTTTGTTTTGGAAAGGTACGAGTCGTGTCTGTTTACAACTCCTATTGCTGGAGTATAAATATGTACCTAGGGTCATGAAAGAACAATCAATCATCTATCAAACAAATCAATTACTATTATCTACTTTACTGCAATTTACCCTTTTATTGCATTAGTCTTAGTTATGTCTATGAGTTCTTCAAGCTTTGACGGGCTGCATCACTTTGATCTCCATCAAACCCTTGCAAGTTCCGCGTGGGAGTAATCTGAGCCTTGACATCCGGGCGCATCGTTGTTGTCTCATTCAGCTCTGCTCTAGTTATCCTGATCAAGTCTGAATCTTGACATCTGGGCGTATCGCCATTGTCTTGTTTAGATCTTGTTCTAGTTATCGTCCTTGTCGATTAACTGGTCAAATCGATTGGCACACCTTTGGATATCGAATTCGGGTAATAGCCCGAGGTGTTCGCAGATCCTGACGCTTTTTGTGTCAACACCTTCTTGACAAGCTTCTTCATGGTTGACATTCCCACATGTGCTAGTCTTCTATGCCATAGCCAACCTAAAGAATTCTTGGAGAATAGACAAGTTTGCAAATTAGCTTCATTTGAGGTGAAGTCCACTAAGTAGAGGTTGTTGTGCCGGAACCCTTTGAATATCATTGATGAATCTTCAATCTTGGTCACAATCACCTCATTTGGAGTGAAGAGACATTGAAACCCGAGATCACAAAGTTGACCAACCGATAGCAAATTGAAGCTCAATGATTGTACTAGCAAGACATTGGAAATTGATTGATCTTGGGAGATACCACTTTGCCTAAGCCTTGAACTTTGCCCTTTGAATTATCCCCAAAAGTAATCTTGTCTTGATTTGCACAATCCTCATCAAGTGTGGTGAACATCCGGGGATCGCCGGTCATATGTTGAGTGCAACCACTATCAATTACCCAATGGCTCCCACTGGTCTTATAGTTCACCTACACACAAGAAACTTGGAGTTAAGCTTGTTGTTTGGGAACCCCCTTAGTGCGGGGCCCTATAGCCTTGTCAACCAACTCCTTAGCAACCCAAAGAACCCTAGGCTTGTTCTTCATTGGTGGTCCAAGGAACACCACAAGTGGTCTACCCTTGGAATCTTTGTTGATGACATAGTGAGCATCATGAGCAAATGGCCTAGTGTGCTTGGGCAAGATCTTGCGAGGTGGAGTCATGCAATCATATGCGAAGTGACCAACTTGTCCACACTCAAAGCATCTCCTTGGCTTGGGCTTTGGCTTCTCTTGATTGTAGCCATTGTACTTGTTCTTGTAGTAATTCTTGGCTTCAATCTTGACCTTGGCCTTCATCACTTGATTTTCCTTGAACCCAATACCGGTCTTGTCATTCTTCATGACGGTGTTCATCAAGAGCTCACTTTGAAGGTTGTGACCCTTGGTGAACTTCTCAAGGCCACTTGTAAGCTTGGTCTTATCATTCTTGAGCTTAACAATTTCTTCTCTTAGAGAGTTGATCAAAGTGATAGCATCTTTGTCTTCTTCTTGAGCCGGCTTGATGACAATAGACTTATTAGACTTGAGATTGATTATCTCTTCCTTGAGCTTTGAGTTCTCATCCTTCATCTTGACATAGTCATCATACTTGTCGGCTTCAACAACCCTCTTGCCCTTGCACTTAGCACTTTGCTCAAGAGCCACATCATCAAGCTCGATTTCACAAGAGGTAGCACTTGCACACTTAGCACACGGGTTAGTAGCAACATGTGTAAGATCTTGAGTAAGCAATTCATTTGCTATCACTAATGTGCCATGATCTTCCTTGACTTTGTTGTAGTCATCTTTTAGCAAGTTATACCTTGTGTGGAGCTCTTGTGTTGACCTCTCAAGCTTATCATGTTTCTCATTAGCTTGCTTAAGAGAGGCTTTGAGCTCCCTAGTGCTAGATGTGAGAGAGTTAATCTCAAGCTTCAAATCATCATTAGCACTAGACAAGGTGTCAAGCTTATCATGCAAGTTTTCTTTGATCTCAAGAAGTTTGTTATTTTTACCCTTGTACTTCCTTATGATGCTAGCGTACTTGCTGCAAATTTTAATTAGCTCATCATAGGGAGGTGCTTCTTCATCGTCACTATCATCACTAGAGAGGTCATCACCATCATTCTCTTTTTGTACCTTCTTGTCACCTTTAGCCATGAGGCATAGGTGTGTAGAGGATGAGCCCGACGATGAAGGAGGAGGTGGCGGTGAAATAGAAGAACCAATCTCCAAGGCGGCCACCTTCTATTCTTCACTCTCATCATCGGAGGAATCACTTGAATCATCAATATCGGTGAGCCAATCACCCACAATGTAAGCCTTGCCATCCTTCTTCTTCTTGTGGAAGTTGAAGTTCTTCTTCTTCTTGTATGGATTGTCTTGCTTCTTATCATCATCACTTGAGTCATCATTGCCACCCTTGTTCTTCTTGAAGTTCTTGAACTTGTTGTTCTTGAACTTGCCTTTCTTCTCTTCGGGGCAAGCATGAGCTAGATGACCAAGAGTGCCGCAATTGTAGCACTTCATTTGGGAGATTGGCTTCCTTGAAGAGCTTGTGAATAATTTCTTCTTCTTTGAGTCAAACTTGACTCCATTCTTGTTTAGCCTCTTCAATATCTTGGTGGTTTTCTTCACCATAAGAGCGATGTTGTCTTCATCATCATCATCATCACTTGCACTCTCAAGTACATATTGAATCTTGCACTTCTCCTTGGAAGATGCCTTGAGAGCCAAGTCCTTCTTCTCCTCCTTTTCTTTCTTCTTGGAGGAAGATGAACTTCCATCATTGATCTTCATGTACATCTCATGAGCATTGATCTTGCCCAAAACTTGTGTTGGGGTAGTTGTGGAGAGATCGCCTTGATGAAGGACCGTGACGATGTGGCTATACTTGTCTATTGGTAAGACACAAAGTATCTTGCACACCACATCGGCCGGTGTCATTTGAGTAAGCCCAAGGCCATTCAACTCCTCTACAAGCACATTCAAGCGAGAATACATTTCATTAGCATTTTCATGAGATAGCATGGTAAAAGAGTTCATCTTAGCAATGATGAGGTGATAGCGCTCTTCTCTTTCACATTTGGTGCCCTCGTGTAGAGCACAAATGTTTGTCCAAATCTCATGCGCGGTTTTGCAATTCCGCACACGGTTGAACACATCCTTGCAAATGCCACAAAACAAAATGTTCTTCGCCTTAGCATTGTTTTTCTCAAAGAAGGGATCCTCGGCGAACACCGATCCGCCTATGGTGGTGGCTTTGTGAACGCCGACAACTACGGCCTCAAGGTAGGCCTCCATCCGCACTTTCCAATAAGGAAAGTTATCCCCATCAAACATGGGTGGCGGTCCATCCCCATGGGACATCTTGCTCTAGACGGTGAAGCCTAATTTAGAGCAACCAACTCTGATACCAATTGAAAGGATCAAGATGCCCAAGAGGGGGTTGAATTGGGCTTGTTTTAAATTTCTAAAGCAAATATGAAAACCTATCAAATGCCAATCACCCCCTAGTGCCTACCGTTGTGTGTCCTAGCTAGAAAACGGTAGCAGTTCATGGAATTGAAAAACAACCTAAGCAATTCTAGTAGCAACGGAAAAAACAAGACGGAATGTAATCCAGAAATGTAAAGAGCTAGGGAAAAGGAATTCTCGTTGACGCAGCGATGTTTTCCCGAGGTATCGAGATGTCGACACACCCCCCTAGTCCTCGTTGGAGCACCTCGCAAGGTACTGCTCCCCCTCTACCTGCGCAAGGGTAGAGTGCTCTCTACGGGCTGATTCTTCGCCACTCCGGCTCAGTGAATCGCCCACAACCGATCACAGAAGCTTGGAGAAGAGCCACCGACAATCTTCCGGCGATCACTTCCTCCGAACACCACCAAACCGTCTAGGTGCTGTCGAACACCAAGAGTAACAAGCACAAGACCTTCACTTGACCAACTCAAGGCTAGGAAGGTGGATGGATGCACAAAAGTCACTCCTAATCACTCTAGGAGGCAAGAACAAGATGGAATCTCTCAAATTTCTCCCTCACTAGGCACTTGGCTCTCCAAGAACTCTCTCCAAGGTTGCTCAGGTGTAACACAGGCCAAGAGAGGTCCTAAGGACAAGGAGGGCAACTATAAATAGTCCCCACCTCTAAAACTAGCCGTTGCTTACCTTTTTCACTTTCTGCGAAGGCACCGGACTAGTCCGGAGGATATACCACCGGACTAAGGAAACTGGCCCGGAGCATTTTGGCAGAACAACTTCCACTAGAAAGTAGGCACCGTCGGACCACTCGCTATGGTCCGACGCCCTGGTCCGACGCGCAGGTCCGGAGCCAGGGTGCTCACTGAGTTGAAAACTTAACTGAGCTAGGCACCACTGGACTACTTGCTATAGTCCGGTGCCCTGGTCCGATGCAGAGGTCCGGAGCCAGGGTGCTTACTGTGTTCTCAAACTCGTCTGACTGAGAGCGTCGGACTAGCCATCGGACTTACCGTCGGACTAGTCCGGAGCCCTCTCTGAGGCTGGCTTCCTCTGGCAGGGACCACCGGACAACTTGCCTATGGTCCGGTGCAGTCCAGACAGGTGGTCCGGAGCTTCTCGAGCTGAACTAATGCCTAAGTCAGGGACCGTCGGACCACTCTCCATGGTCCAACGCCTACTAGGCAGTCTGGTCCGGAGCCTCTTCTCTCCCCTGTTTCAACTGTTTTCACTAAGTCTTTTCTAGGGGTTTTGCTCCTACCATTTCTAGGATTAATCAAGGGCTGATAACAAGGTCTCTAGGACTAGTTGTGACAAGTGTGCACACACCAACTTTCCCAAACTATATGGCACTAAGGACTAGCCTAGTCTTCAACTTGAATCAACATCCTTTGAAACCGAAACGATTTCCATCTTGGGGGCATGAATGTCCATTAAGCCCATTCTTAGCATCACTATTGACCTAACTTATAATGACTTTGCCTCTGCAAAACACACGTTAGTCATAGTGACCTAGCATTGTCGTTAATCGCCTAAACACAAGGGTCCATGATTCTTCACTTACATTTCAGGAATAGATGACCTCCATCTTCATCACACCTATTACATATTGGGCATATCATATCAATTCTCATCCCTCTTCTGGCCAGATTCCTTCTTAGTGGATGACTGTTATGTGCCATTCTCCAGATGAAATGTTTCACCTTGTTGGGGCACTTCGATTTCCATATCTTCTCCCATACCGGATCAATAGCACCATTGCTCATACCTTGCGCACAACCTCTCACTCCCCCCCCTAATTAGATTATCCCTGAGAACTTTATAGGCACTCTTTACACTGAATAAGCCTCTATCATCATAGTGCCAAGCTAGCACATTGTTTCTCCCTTCATGCACCGGCAATGCTAAGATGACTTTTGCATCTTCCTCCCAAAACACATCTCTGACAAGCACTTCATCCCATGTACTAGTACCGGGATCCATCAGATCTTCAACATGAGTAATTATGTTCCCTCCTCTTGGTGTGATAGTGTTGACATAAAAAGCGTCAGGATCTGCGAACACCTCGGGCTATTACCCGAATTCGATATCCAAAGGTGTGCCAGTCGATTTGACCAGTTAATCGACAAGGACGATAACTAGAACAAGATCTAAGCAAGACAACGACGATACGCCCAGATGCCAAAACTCAGACTTGATCAGGATAACTAGAGCAGAGCTGAACGAGACAACAGCGATGCGCCCGGATGTCAAGGCTCAGATTACTCCCACGCGGAACTTGCAAGGGTTTGACGGAGATCAAGGTGATGCAGCCCGTCGAAGCTTGAAGAACTCGTAAATAGACTAAGACTAATGCAAAGAAAGGGTAAATTGCAGTAAAAGTAAATAAGAGTAATTGATTTTGTTTGATGTATTGATTCATATATTACGCAGCCCTTGGGCGCATATTTATACTCCCGCATGGAGAGTTGTACAGAGACACGACTCGTACCTTCCCTAAACAAAAACTCCTAACTTTAAGGAAATAACTGACTCGCGCAGGAGTCGGACCCAAATAACAATACTATTTTTCTAAACAGACACTTCTATTTTTAAAGAAATAAATGACTCGTGCAAGAGTCGGACTCAAACTTCTATAACAATACTGGTACAGAATCACCAGTTTCCTTATGTCCTTCCTTCGATGAAAACTTTCCATCGGTAGACTCCTTCAATCTGCGACTTCCTTCTTTCACCATTGGCAATCCCTTGCTGACGTCAACCGCCACATTACCTTGTTCATCAGCATCATCTCTCCATGCCCATCGGCATCGGCAATACTTCCCATCGGCAACCTTGCACTTCTGGTAACTTGTCTTCACCAATTAACCCTTACCGGCAAGAATCGTCTCACTCCCATCGGCACCATCCTTATCGGCAATACTCTTATCGGCAAGAAATGTCCAGCTTCCATCGGCAACAAACTTAAACCTCTTCGCAGCATCTACCCTCATCGGTAACATTGGCTGACGACCTCCCGATGCCGATGGAAAACGGCTACCGATCAATGCAAGTCTCAGCTCATTTGACACATGCCAAAAAACGGTGTCAACATATGCCCCCCAATTTCGGAGTGTAGAATATTTTACGCGCTGAAATTCTCTCTACTATAACTGTTCCCTCCAAGACGACTGCACGACTTCCTCGATTACCGCACGCAAAACCACAATTTATTAACAAAATTCCGCGACTGCAGCATGAACAGTTATAAATCCAATCATATCTCCTCGATTGCCGCACATACTTATTGCATACCCTTCCACAGTCCTGCTCAGTGCGAAGAAAATTCCAAAATACCCCTGACCAGGTTTATAAAAATTACCATCATCCAATCTGTTCTTTACCCTGAGCCTACTTTCACTTTCACCTGCCCTCGTCTTCAACCTCGGCGGCGACTCCAGCGGCGACCCGAAGAACAGTCCCGTGAACTCAAACGGCGGCATCCTCTTCCAGCGGAACTTGAATAGCACCAATGGCGATCCACTTCGACATCCCCAAGGTAAATCTGTCCCCTTCTCACTTCACCTTCTGCAAGTTCCTTTTCCGTATCAATTTTATAATCCTCTTTTCCCCTTTTTTTCTTTGATTTTTTTCCGAAACCTAGGAACTGTACAACAAAGTAGTAATCCCAATCGAGCAATCCAATTTCAACTGCCTAGGTCCAATGGGCAATCCTGACCCCATCAATCTGATTAACGCGGAGACCAATCGCATCCCTTTCAAATCCGAGTGCTTTAGCCTAGGGTTATGGAAAGATGCCTTCCGTTCATGGCCTAGACCCACCAAGGGATGGAAGAACTGGTACCTCAGAGTAATCAGAACACATCAAGTTTATTGGTCAGAGCGCAACCTGGACCAGTGCATTAGGCTCTCCATTGCCGATATGGAGAAGAACGAGAACATGATGATGGTGGCCTCTTACTTCTGGTCCGATGCCATGAACTCCTTTTTATTTAGACATGGACCTGCCACTCCTACCCTTGCCGATGTGCATATGCTTACCGGCCTAAATGTCTCCTCTGCCGATACTCCTGCCTTATTCAATAGGAAGGCTAAGTATAAGGTGAACACACGCAATATCGGCGGCTGGACTGGTTACATCCAGGAATACCAGAAGACTAGATCGGTAGGTCAGAGGGAGCATGCCACCTTTTTGAACATGTGGCTAGAAAAGTTTATCTTTTGTGGCAAAACTGTCGGACCTACCACAATGTACCTCCTAGCAGCAGAACTCCTAGCCGATGGAACAAGACTCCCTCTCGGCCGATACCTTCTTGGATCGGTATACCGTCTCCTACACCAAGTGTCCAAGAAGCTATTGTTGGGCGAGTCCATCGGCAACCTCGGAGGTCCTTGGTGGTTCGTGAATATGTGGTTGAACGCACAGATGTACAAGGTCCTTCAATTTGATCTGTTCAATTAGCAATTCCCAAGGGACATATTGGAAGATTATGTATTTGAAGAGGATGAATCGGCAACTCCTCCCCCACTCAATTTTGGGGAGGCCATCATAGTGCTGCCTAGAACCGATGCAAATGCAGACCAATTCGGCAGATTCTTTCAAAAGGTTTATAACGGAATCCCTGCTTCAGAACGGCTTTGGTGGCCTTACATCGACGAAGATAACCGATTCCCTTTGCTGTTCAACCTCACCGATGGAATGTACCTCAGAATGAAGTAATCATGAAGGCCAGCATTGTTCCCCGAGCTATTCTAGTCAACATTTTTGGAACTGGGAAAAATGCTCCTTCATCCTTCGAGTTCTATTACCCATCGGTAGCAGCGAGACAACTGGCATTCGGCCAATTACCGATCAAGCTCTGCTATGCTAAAGTGATAAAACCAAGACAAACTATCTCCAGTGCTATGGACTGGAACAAGGTGGTCAATCTCCCTCCAGATGTTGATACATCAGACATTGACCTATCTTCCTGGGCACCAACTTCTTTCATCACGGAGGAATACAAATTTTGGTGGCAAGAATGGAGAAATCAACTGTTCGCCAAGTCATCACACTACTATCGGCATTTGATTGATGCCGATTACGTCATTCCCGATGACGCAGTAAGTTTTTATTCTAATGCATTTCTTATTACTTACTTACCCCTATCATCAGCATCGGCATCTGATCTTCTTTTATTTAACAGGCTGACGACCCAATCCCCAAGACGAGTAAGAGTGGCAAGCCCTTTCGCCTTCGAGTGATGAGCCCAGTATCAATCATCGGCAATAATGCTCCTACACTGGCTGCATTTACTCAGAGGGTACCTAAGGTCACTCTGAAGCCAAGGTCAACGCCTGCAACGACCACTACTACTCCATCGGCTGCTGCTGCCATCTTGGCGCGAGCTTTCGCAGTAAGTTTCACTTTTACCTATACCGATCACAAACTGCTCATCGGCAATATTTATTCCATGTAACTCGTACCAAACATTTTTAGGCAGCGAGGTCATCGGCAGCTGCTCCAGACGTGCAAGCTTCTCCAACTCCCGCTGCCGATGCTCCCCAGGCTTCACCACCAAAACGGGTCGGTTCACCAACCGCTGCTCCGAGGAAGAAAAGACGTCTGAGGCTAGCCACTCCGTCCACGCCATCAACTCCAGTCGCATCACCAACCGCTGACGCACCAACGGCAGAACCATCGTCGGCATCCATCCCCGAGCAGCCGATGGACGAAATCTCCGACCAGGAGACAACACCGCCCACTGCGACAATAGAAGCGGCATCGGCATCAGCACCTTCACCAGCCGAAGTCCCTGATCAGAGAACGGCATCGCCGCCACAGGAGCCAGCCACAGCAGAAACAGTACCAGCAATAGCACCAACTACTCCTCCCACGGAAGCATGTTCATCGGCAACCGTTGCCGATCTCCAAGAGGATGTTGCACCAACTGCCTCCCCAAGTCCCATGCAAGAGATCCGTTTCAAGATGGTAAGCCGATTACCTAAAAACTCGCAGTATAAACTCAAGATCGGCAAATTTTAAACATCTCCTTTTCAGGCCCAAGACTCTCCCGATAGCTTATTCTCCTTCGGCATCAACCTCCCTGACGAAGGCAGAGAAGGTTCTGCTCCAGCGGATAGTTTGTTTTCCTTCGCCGTCGACTTTCCCGATGAAGACGAAGATGAAGAAAACTCCGCTCCCGCTCTATCGGCAGATGTCAAACTTAAGCTTGAAACGTTACTATCATTACTGCAACAAGACACCTCCTATCTTGTCCAAGATTCCAGTGCAGCAAAGATAGCCTTCAAAGACATCCAAGGCCATCTATCTGCCAATACAGAAGAAATACTCTTCCAGACAGCGTTTCTTGAGAGCAAAGAACTCCAGTATCAAAGACTCTCTCGTCGCATGGCCGATAGGACTGCTCGATCAAAGCTCGAGGAAGAAATGCTTAAGTTCAAACAAGTTGCTGATGAGAAGCACAAGGACATCGGCCAAGTAGAAGCTTCCAACGCCAATCTTGAGCAAGAGATCATTCAGCTATCGGCAAGGAGGGAAGAGCTGTTGACTGAACTGAAAAGGGTTGAAGAAGCCCTGAACACAGCCAACCAAAAGAAAGCTCAACTACCCGATACCATTAAGGCCTTGCAACAAGAAAGAGACGCAAACGCCCGACAAGCCATCCTGCTAAAGAAGAAAATCAAACCAGTTGAAGGGTCTGCCGATGATGACGCTAGGGAGATGGAAGAAATAGAGCAAATTCGCCTGCGTGCGATATTAGCTATCAAATCCCTGTTGTAATCTATTGTATCGGCAAGTGTAACACTGATACTTGATCCTGCTTTGTAATATAACGCTTGTACGTTTTTACCGATGTCTCATAACTTTCTCTTTTATCGGCACTCAAACAAGTACTCTATGCGTCTACCCAAATACTAGGGTAATATTTCTTCAAGTATTTACCGTTAATTGCTCTAGAGAATGCAATTCCTTTGAGAGTTTCTAAAATATAAGCATTGCCAGGAGCAGACTGTTTTATCCGATAAGGACCTTCCCAATTAGGAGACCATTTTCCAAACTTATAACTCTTAGTCCCAATCGGTAAAATCAACTTCCATACCAGATCGCCATCAGCAAACTGCTTCACCTTTACCTTCTTGTCATACCACTTAGCAATCCTTCTTTTATTTTCTTCAATGCTGATCAAAGCTTTCAACCGATGACTTGCTAAATCCTCTAACTCATCCTTCATAAGAGTACCATAATCATCGGTTGTCAACTGATCCTGAAAAGATAATCGCCTAGAACCAGTTTTAATTTCCAAGGTAAGACAGCATTGTGTCCATAGACTAACTGATACGGCGAAACTTTGGTTGCACCATGACAAGCCATCCGATAGGACCATAGGGCTTCATTCAACACTATATGCCACCTTCTAGGGTTTTCTTCAATTTTGCATTTGATAAGCTTAATGACTCCTTTATTAGTTGCATAAGCCTGACCGTTAGCTTGAGTATAATAAGGAGAAGAGTTTAACACCTTGAACCCCATACTAGCAGCAAATTCATCAAACTCTCCCGATGTGAACATGGTTCCTTGATCGGTAGTAATAGTTTGAGGAATACCGAATCGTTAAACAATGTGTTCTTTTACAAAATTCACCATGTTTGCCGATGTCACCTTCTTCAAAGGAATCGCCTCAACCCATTTTGTAAAGTAATCGGCAGCGACCAGTATAAACTTGTGCCCCTTGCTTGACGGCGGATAAATTTGGCCAATCAGATCAATAGCCCATCCTCTAAACGGCCAAGGCTTGATTACAGGATTCATTGCCGATGCAGGTGCCCTTTGAACATAACCAAACTTCTGACAATCTTGGCATCCCTTAAAATATTTGAAGCAATCTTCAAGAATTGTTGGTCAATAATATTCATTCCGCCTAATCATCCACTTCATCTTGAATGTTGATTGATGTGCTCCACACACACACTCATGGATCTCGCCCATCAACTCCTTTGATTCCTCTCTATCAAGGCATCTGAGTAAAACTCCATCCATCGTCCGATAATACAATTCATTGTCGAGGAGCACATACTTGGTAGCTTGAAACCTTAGATGCCTCTCAACCTTCTTAGACGGGTCTCTTAAGTAATCGACAATTTCTTTTCTCCAGTCATTGGCAACCATTACCGATGTCATGACTTCTTGAATCGGCTGATATCCTGAAGCATTCTATGCTAACCGATTGACCTCTTCATTATGCAACCTAGGAATATGCTCAAGGTGGTACTCTTTGAATTCTTTCAATAACTGCAAACACCTTTCATGGGCTGCAATTAAAGCTTCACTTCAGCATTCATATGTCCCAATCAATTGGTTAATTACCAACATAGAATCACCGAAGACTTCAACAGCATCGACACGTACCTCCCTGAGTAATTCCAACCCCTTTAGTAGAGCCTGGTATTCAGCGTGATTGTTTGTTGAAGTAGCAACAATCGGCAACGAAATCTCATACTTCCGCCCCCGGGGTGAAATTAAGAGAACACCAATACCTGCCCCCCCTTTGCATGTAGACCCATCAAAGAACAAAGTCCAAGGAGCGATCTCGACAGATTTTACCACACTGCAATGTTGAGTAACAAAATCGGCCATTACTTGACCTTTAACTGCCTTAGTCGATTCATACTTCAGATCAAACTCTGAAAGTGCCAAAATCCATTTGCCGATTCTCCCGCTTAATATCGGCATCGACAACATATACTTAACCACATCATCTTTGTAGACAACAGTGCATTCAGCCGACAATAAATAATGCCTCAATTTTATGCAAGAGAAATATAAACATAAATATAATTTCTCTATGGCTGAATACCTGGTTTCAGCATCCACTAACCTTCTGCTCAAATAATAAATCACACGTTCTTTCCCTTCAAATTCTTGAATTAAGGCCGACCCGATAACACTGTCATCGGCAGACAGATATAATCTGAAAGGTTTCCCGTGCTGAGGCAGAACCAATACTGGAGGGTTCACCAAATACCTCTTGATCTCCTCCAAAGCTAACTGTTGTTCTTCTTTCCATGTAAACTCTTGATCAACTTTTAGCTTCAACAATGGACTAAAAGATTTAATCTTACCAGATAAGTTAGATATAAATCTTCTAATGAAATTAATCTTGCCGATAAAGGATTGCAGCTCAGTCTTGTTTATAGGGGCAACTACTTTGTTAATTGCATCAATAGATTTTCTGCTGATCTCGATGCCTCTCTGATGCACCATAAAACCCAGAAACTGACCTGCCGATACACCAAACGCACACTTGTTAGGATTCATCTTCAACCCATGCTCTCTTGTGCATTCCAGGATTTTTCGCAAATCTGCAAGATGCTTCTTAAAATTTCCAGATTTGACCACCACATCATCAATATAGATTTCGACAATCATGCCGATGTACTTATGAAAGATAAAATTCATTGCTCTCTGATAAGTAGCACCGGCATTCTTCAGCCAAAAGTCATCACAACCCATTCAAATAAACCGACATGATCTGAACATCTAAAAGCAGTCTTGGATATGTCTTCTTCAGCCATGAATATCTGATTATATCCAGCATTACCATCCATGAAGCTAATGATTTGATGTCCAGCAGTAGCATCAATCAGTAAATCGGCAACAGGCATCGGATAACCATCCATCGACGTAGCTTTGTTGAGATTCCTGAAATCAATGCAAACACGTAGTTTTCCATTTTTCTTATACACAGGAACCACATTAGAAATCCAATCGGCGTATCGACATTGCCGAATAAACCTAGCTTCAATTAACTTTGTAATTTCAGCTTTAATGTCAGGTAGAATAGTAGGATTGCATCGGCGTGTAGGTTGCCGATGTGGCTGGAAACCAGTCTTAATAGGCAACCGATGTTCGACTATCGATCGGTCTAAACCAGGCATCTCTGTATAATCCCAAGAAAAACAATCTTTGTATTCCTTTAATAAATCAGTTAACTGTTGTTTACA
The DNA here is from genome assembly GCA_022036555.1 of Microstegium vimineum. Taxonomy (NCBI): domain Eukaryota; kingdom Viridiplantae; phylum Streptophyta; class Magnoliopsida; order Poales; family Poaceae; genus Microstegium; species Microstegium vimineum. The sequence continues at coordinate 53,973,359 of CM039131.1, read as the reverse complement.
TTGGGAATCTAACTTAGCACTAATAAAAGTAGACCTATGTTTACTACCATCGCCGATGTCTATCTCGAGTAAATCATCGGCGGATGTGAAGCCCTGTCCCAGTTTTCCATCATCGGGGAATCGATCCATTAAAACTCTTCTTCAGGACCGACTGCTTGGATTGGTGTAATGCGGTAATCGGCAACTTTGAGGAACTCAATATCCCAAGCTTCACCTGATATGCACCTGGTTTGCTCATAAGTCTCCGATTCTGCCGACGCAACGATCGATGGGGCTTCACTTCGGACGACTTCAATCTTGTCTCCGACCCACTGCACATGGAAGGAATACAACAATTGGCATGGATCCAATCCCTTCCTAGGAGCAAATTGTAGGTGCCCTTGCCACTGATCACGAAAAATGTTGTGGGCAACGTTTTACTGCCGATGGTCAACTCAACACATACGGCTCCCATAGCTGGTGACACATTGCCTTCAAAGTCTTTGAGCTTCATGTTCGTTTTCACTAAGTCTTGGTCGCCTTTCCCAAGCTTCCTGAACATGACGTATGGCATTATGTTGATTGATGCCCCACCGTCCACCAACATTTTCGTTACGGGCTGTCCATCTACTTTGCCTTTAACAAACAGAGCCCTTAGATGCTGCCTTTCATCATCGGCAGGTTTCTCAAAGACAGCTGCCATAGGATCCAACACCAATTGTGCCATCTCAGCAGTTTCTTCATCATCGCTGACAGGTGCCATGAACTCCATCGGTAATATGATGACCATATTAATTTCCGCCGATGGATCCCTATCCTTGCGCTTCGGCCTCCACTGCTTTTCTTTTGAAGGATCTTCATTGTCACAAAAGTCATTTCGGCGTTCGCGCTGAATTCTCCTTTTCTGAGTCTTTGTCAGACCCTTAGGGCACCATTGAGGAAGCTTGGTTTTCCAAACAGGCTGGTGCTGCTTTTCATGGTTTGCATCGGCACCACTCCTGATGTTTGGACCTCTGGAGAATATTTCTTCGTCAGGCACTCTTGCATTGGCCATCTCCTCAAGCTCCTCTTGATCAACATGCCTGCCAAGCCTGTTATGCGCGCTGAGCTTTCCCCCCAGTCGATCATGCGTCGACTTCTTCTCTCTGAGCGGTCTAGCATACCTGCTTGTCCGGCCATCAAAGCAAGGCTTCTTTTCTGTCCGATCGGTAGGGTAGTATCCATTGCATTTAGGATAATTATCGGCAGTAGGTAGCTTGATGACTTCTTCCCAACAGTGAACGAAGAAGGGATACTTCCAGTGGTCCTTATGCCGAAGCCACTCTTGGTGCTCTTCTTCTTCTTGCCGACGCCACCCTTCTTGCGATTGCCGATAATCTTGTTTTGGCCGCCTATGCGTGATTACAACACCAGGAGCCCTCTTGGCATTGCTATTTTCATCGGCAACTCTCTTGCCCTTTCTATCATCGGCAAACCTCCTCTCATCGCGCTCAGCTACTTGATGGTTAGGATCTACCGATGTGTTCTTCCTGGCAGCTTCCGATGTCAGCACTTTAGTTTTTCTACTAGTTTCCACCATATTATTTGGAAACGGGTGCTGATCATTCTTCATCGGTTTCTGGACTTTAGAATTTTCAAATTTGATTCGTCTAGATTCAATTTCTGACTGCAACTGCTGTCTGAATACCTTGCAGTCGTTGGTACTGTGCGAAGTTGCATTGTGCCACTTGCAATACCTGATTTTTCTGAGCTCTTCGGCCAATGGAATTACTTGATTAGGTGTCAACTTGATTCGCCCCTCTTGGAGTAACAAGTCAAACATCCTATCGGCCTTGGTGATATCGAAGGTGAACCTTTCAGTTTCCTTCTGGCCAAATGGGCAAGGCACAGATTTCTTATCCTTCACCCATTCGGCCGCGCTGATATCTAGCTCCTCATCCGAACCCTCTTCTTGCTCAATAAAGGTCACCTTCTTATTCCAAGTCTTCCTGGGTTCAAAGGTTTTGATATCTTGATCGACAATCCTTTGCACTAGATGGCTTAGGCTTTCAAACTCTTGGGACACATACTTATCTTTGATATGCGGAAGTAATCCTTGGAAAGCCAAATATGCCAGTTGCCGATCATCAAGTACCAAGCTGTAGCACTTGTTCTTTACGTCTCGCAGTCTCTGAACAAAGTTTTCTACCGATTCGTCATTAAACCAAATCGGTAATCTTCTTCTCATGTATGCCAACGAAGAAGTATTTATGAAACTGCCTCTCTAGATCGGCCCATGTGATTACAAAGTTAGGAGGCAATGATATAAACCATGTGAATGTAGATCCAGATAATGACGATGAGAACAATCTTACCCTCAGTTCTTCTCTGCTGGCAGCCTCTCCACACTGGATAATGAAGCGATTGATATGCTCCATCGTCGACGTGTCCTCTTGGCCAGAGAACTTGGTAAAATCCGACACCTTATACCGATTTGGAAGAGGAATTAAATCATATGCCAGAGGATACGGTGTCCGATAAGAATATGTATTAACCTTGGGTTTAATGCTGAATTGCTCTTTCATCACTTCGGCAATCTTATCGGTCCAATATGTATCCTGCTCTTGCCGACTCATTGGTTGGTTGTTGACTGGTGGAGCGGCTGATGCGCCCCTTCAGGTCTTGGTAGAAGATGATGCGGAGTAGTTATTACGGGCGCAGCACCAGTCATCTGGACGTTATGCATCGGCTGACTTACCGATGGATAATTTTGCACACTTACTGGATTAGATTGAATCATCATATTCATCGGTTGTTGTACCGATGGTCCACTAGTGTTGGCTGGACTTCCATACTGATACATTAGTATGCCAGGCTGTTGAGCTGGCGACTGACTGGTCCATCCAGGATTATAAATCATCGGCATGTGACTTACCGATTGCTGATAGCTAACTGGCACCTGCTGCTCCTGCACCTTAGAGTAATCAACAAATTGGTTACCTTGATGTGCTATTACCCCGGCCTGAGGATTTACCAGCATAGGTTGGCTTCCAGTTGCTACAGTGTGTTGCATCGGCATAGAATTCGCCGATGGTGGTATCAGAGGTACTTTAGGAATCACCACCTCGAAATCTTCTGATGGCACTTGTACAGTTGGAGAAGACGTAGAGTAATGCATCGTAGGGATCAACGGCTGCGATTGCATTGCTGATGCCATAGAGCCCTTCCAAGCTGAACTGTCTCCCTGCACCAGATTGGAACCAGTAGATGGATTTGAAGACATACCGTATCCCCACCAGTTGGCAGGAGCTGGATGATTCTAGATAGCAGGTCCCGACATTGCCGACGCCACTGGATCTGCACTAAGCTTGGTGGCGCTTTCAGGACTTGGCCTTGGTGGTGTAACCACATCGGCAGACGGTTCCACAGGAGCGGAAGACGCTATTGGGGTTGCCGATGGGTTTATAGATGCCGATCCAGGTTGATGATACACTGGACCAACATATTGAGGTGCATGTCCTTCTTTGAATGATTGCATAACAGCATTGTACATAGTATTGGACAACACATTGGAGTGGCTAATTAATGCTTGATTTAAGGCAGAATTAACCATCTCTTGCAACTTACCAGGATTGGCATCATACGTGACCTGCCGCGGCAACGGCAGATCTTGCTTCTGGATGGCTTCGCCGCTCCTACTTAGGCTGAAGGACTTCAGATACAATTGCTTGTACTCCTCCATAGCCTGCTCCATGGCCAGCTTCTGATCATCTTTTAGATCGGCCTCGGAGACTTCAATGACGTTCCTCTGGTTAACGTCGGAGTTATCACCCATGATAGATGTGTAATTCGTCCCACTGGGTGTGCCAAAAGAGGTGTATAATGGTCCCACCGGGTGTGCCAAAAGAGGTGTTGACACAAAAAACGTCAGGATCTGCGAACACCTCGGGCTATTACCCGAATTCGATATCCAAAGGTGTGCCAGTCAATTTGACCAGTTAATCGACAAGGACGATAACTAGAACAAGATCTAAGCAAGACAACGGCGATACGCCCAGATGCCAAAACTCAGACTTGATCAGGATAACTAGAGCAGAGCTGAACGAGACAACAGCGATGCGCCCGGATGTCAAGGCTCAGATTACTCCCACGCGGAACTTGCAAGGGTTTGACGGAGATCAAGGTGATACAGCCCGTCGAAGCTTGAAGAACTCGTAAATAGACTAAGACTAATGCAAAGAAAGGGTAAATTGCAGTAAAAGTAAATAAGAGTAATTGATTTTGTTTGATGTATTGATTCATATATTACGCAGCCCTTGGGCGCATATTTATACTCCCGCATGGAGAGTTGTACAGAGACACGACTCGTACCTTCCCTAAACAAAAACTCCTAACTTTAAGGAAATAACTGACTCGCGCAGGAGTCGGACCCAAATAACAATACTATTTTCCTAAACAGACACTTCTATTTTTAAAGAAATAAATGACTCGTGCAAGAGTCGGACTCAAACTTCTATAACAATACTGGTACAGAATCACCAGTTTCCTTATGTCCTTCCTTCGATGAAAACTTTCCATCGGTAGACTCCTTCAATCTGCGACTTCCTTCTTTCGCCATTGGCAATCCCTTGCTGACGTCAACCGCCACATTACCTTGTTCATCAGCATCATCTCTCCATGCCCATCGGCATCGACAATACTTCCCATCGACAACCTTGCACTTCCGGTAACTTGTCTTCACCAATTAACCCTTACCGGCAAGAATCGTCTCACTCCCATCGGCACCATCCTTATCGGCAATACTCTTATCGGCAAGAAATGTCCAGCTTCCATCGGCAACAAACTTAAACCTCTTCGCAGCATCTACCCTCATCGGTAACATTGGCTGACGACCTCCCGATGCCGATGGAAAATGGCTACCGATCAATGCAAGTCTCAGCTCATTTGACACATGCCGAAAAACGGTGTCAACAGATAGGACACCTAGAAGGCTCCCTCAGGATCCAAGGATCAAACCATAACTTCAAATTAGCATCATCCCTTATTCTCCATATCATACCCATTTTCATTACGTCCAAGCCTCTGAGGATACTCCTCCATGTATACGACATACACCTCTTTGGTTTGGCCTCCAGAATCGTCGAATCGACAAAATATCTTGCTTTTAAAATTCTAGCACAAAGTGACTCAGGCCTATTCCACAGTCTCCAGCACTGTTTTGCCAACATGGCGAGATTGAATACGTGGATGTCCCTGAAGCCAAGCCCGCCCTCCTTCTTATCTTTTTGCATCATATCTCTGCTCAACCAATGAATTTTACGTTTTCCTTCTTGTTTATTCCACAAAAAATGGCACACCATCTTACTGATATCATCACACAAGGACTTGGTTAAGTCAAAACAACCCATAGCAAATGTGGGTATTGCCTGGGCAACCGCCTTGATCAGCACCTCCTTGCCTGCCCATGAAAGAAATTTCTCCTTCCAACCTTTTATTCTTTGCCAAAACCTCTCCTTTAAATAACCAAAAGTGGCTCCGATAGATCTCCCAACATGGACTGGCAGTCCCGAATATTTTTCGTTCATAGTCTCTTTTTCCACTTGCAGCAAATCACAAACTTCCCTCTTATGAACAGTCTGTGTATTCTTACTGAATAAGACAACATATTTTGCCTTATTGATCACCTGACCCGAGCACCTTTCATACAAGTCCAGGATGTCCTGAAGTTGCTGAGCATCCCCTCCATTCGCTTGAATCAAAATCAAAGAGTCATCGGCGAATAATAGGTGTGATACACTAGGTGCTGAATGACAGACTTTCACTCCGGCAATTCTTCCATCATTTTCAGCTTTCTGAAGCAAGGCTGAAAAGCCTTCTGCACAAATCAGAAAGAGATATGGCGACAGAGGATCCCCCTGCCTCAACCCTCTCCCCGGCTTAATTTTGTTTGTTAACTCTCCATTAACCTTTATCTGATATGTTACCGTCGAGACACACTCCATAATAAGGTTGATCCACTGCTCCGCAAAGCCCATTCTTCTCAACATCTTCTCCAAAAAATTTCATTCCACTCTATCATACGCCTTACTCATATCTAACTTCAACGCAACATAGCCCAACTTTCCATCTCTTTTATTTAGTAGATAATGTGTCATCTCATAAGCAACAAGGATATTGTCAGAGATTAGTCGACCTGGGACAAAAGCACTTTGAGATGGGCTAATTACCTCATCTAAAATCATTCTTAATCTGCCAGCTAACACTTTAGACACAACCGTGTAAGTGACATTGCAGAGGCTTATAAGCCGAAGGTCCGAGACACGATCTGGGAATTCTTTCTTCGGAATCAGAGCAATCATCGTGTCATTCCATCCCTCTGGGAGCTTGTTGCCATTCAGCACATTCAGGACCTCTGTCATCAGCTTGCCCCCTACCACGTCCCAAATACTTTTGTACAAAACCGATGGCATATCATCCGGTCCAGGAGCTTTGAGGTCTCCTATTGCATCCAGGGCACATTTTACTTCCTCCTCCGAGAATTCTCTCAAGAGGACATCATTCATCTCGGGCGTGATTCGAGGTTGCACAGCTTCAAGGAGTTGCTGTGTATACCCCTCATCAACATCATTAGACCTGAAAAGTTGTGAAAAGTGGTTAGCTATAAAAACCTTCTTCTCCTCTTCATCGGCAACATTCAGAAAAAATGAGACGACAACATTCAGAAAAATGAGACGGCAGCAAACAAATAAAAGTGGCCGGAGAAAAACGATGAAGTGAATTTAATTGCTCAAATTTGATATTGAAAAGCGACGACAAACTTTTTAGTACTAATTTTGCTGGTACTAAACACACTAATTTTGCTGGTACTAAACAAATTTAATAGTCCAGCTAATTTATTGGAACCAACTAGTTTTGCAGAGAACCTAAGCCTAGTGAACCTTAACCAACAAAAATTTAGGGTCTTACATTCACATGTAACTCAACTAGGTATCTGACCCACAAAACTTTATGGGTTTAACATTCACATGTAACTCAACCAGGCATTTAACCCATCGAAGTCACTGGTCACCAGTTAAACTCGGCTTCGCGGTTAAAGTGGGTGTCTGAGCTATCACGAACACGTACAAGGATACACTCCTTCTCTTGCTGCGACATAGTGAGGTGATGCTCTCTTGGGTATCATTCCTATATCTTGATGATCTAGTGCCTAGTTCCCATCCTCTCTGTAGTTGACGTTCTGTCTCTGGTTTACGTGCACGTTGAGGTGCTTGTAGTGTTTCAAGATCCTCGGGCACATATTCCTCTTCTTCCGATGAGTTGCTCGGTCACATACTCCTCTTCTTCCGACGAATCGAGTTCTTCGGCTACACAAAAAGGACATATAGCAAAAGATTAGTTGCTATGCCTCTCTACTACTTAAGAAAACCAAAAAAATGAAAGGTAACAACGGGACTCACATTTATTTTCTTGTTCATCAAGGTTATGGTGGGATTGTCCATCACGGTTACGTTGAGAAAGCTAATGTTCTTTGGCTGTAGAAAGATGATTTTAATTACTATTAGTATTAGGGAAACTAAATAAAGGATAACAACATGACTAACCTTTTGTGGGTTTGATATTTTTCCTTATAATTCTTGCAACTACCGTGAGGATAGCCATCACTTCCATAACACTCACCACGACAATGGTCGTAATTTCCCAGTTATGAAGGCGCATTTTTGGAACAGGTGGCAGTGTAGTAGTTGTGTTGGAGGCGGTGACGGTGGCGGCGCAGCGATGTTGAGGGTGACGGCACATGTGAACAGTTCTCCTTATCTCCTTTGGTACAACTTGTTTTCGGCCACCATATTCTTTGTAGACATCAACGACACATCTAAGAAACCAGAAACAACCATGTCTCCAGTCTCAACGATAATACACAAACAATCTAGGTCTTGGTTATCCATGGTCATCAACACACTTCTACAGCAACGCGGACTAGGAACTCTCATGTCATTACGGCAGTAGTGTATCAATTCAAATGCAAGTAAGGTACATTTACAATTGGTTCCTGTATGTTGGGACAGAAACCACGAAACGTGACCACTAAGGGCAGCTCCCGTGTGAGAGCAAACCGTGTAGTCTATGGCAACCGAACAAAAGTATGGTTGTCATGTCATGCTCTAGTGCTGCCAGCCTTTTTCCACTCCTCTTCTTTCACTGACACTAACGTGACCCACGACGTCAGCAACAACGTCGGCGGGGAGCAGATCCATCTTATTTTACACGGTCGATCACTGATCTAATCTGTTACTATTACCACATATATACATACATAAATTGAATCAATGGATTGAACAACTAACACATATCAATCTATTCACTAATTGATCTCCATTTTATTTTCTTTACATGTGATGTGCACTCGTGGGTTGTTGTTGTTGTCTATATTGTGACCTCTGCTCGGTGGCGGCAGCGCCGGTTGGGGCTGAGGAGGAGCTAGGACTCACCAAGATCTGATCAGTCGGCGTCGGTACGCGTACACTATCGGCATTTATATAAGCAAATGACAATTTACATGCGACCCCTTGGTGGGGGCGAGATTGATAAGTAACTACACTATCCTATTGGGCCTCTTCTAGGGGGAGTTGGGCATGTAAATATTGGCTCCCCCAATTAGTCATGAGCAACGGGCTGACCCGACATGACACGTCACGGGCCCGTGCTAGGCACGACCCGGTAAGGCACGAGACTAGTTGGCCTGTCGTGCCTTCCCAGTCCACCATGCCTGGCTGACGGCCCAAGCACGGTCTGTGGGCCGATTTTCGGGTTGTGCCACCCCGAAGAGCACGTGACCCAGTACTCCATCATGCTAGCCCATGGTCTGTTATGCAATTCAGACTTCGTTTCACAATTTAAAATATCAACAATTCATATTTCAATTCACATCAACAAGAATTTAGATCAACAAGAACAAAATCACAAAAATATCAAAGCTCGTCGTTGATGGTTGGCCCATCGACACCATCACCATCATCGCCGGCCCCGACCATGACCGCCCTGTCTCTTCTTCACTTCTCAGCATCCTCCATCAACGCCTCCTGCGGCACCAGCTAGACGCCGGCGACCTACAAACAAAAAATAGAGGAGGAGATCTAGGGTTAGGGTGAGATTATGGAATGAGTCAATGAGATCTAGGGTTAGGGTTACTTGCCTGCATGGAGTCGGAGCCCGGTGCCAGAGAAACGAAGAAGACCCCGGGACGAGAGACAGTGACGGAGACAGAGAAGAAGAAGACGAGAAGGGGACAAAAAGAGGGACGGAGGAAGAAGACAGTACGAGAGGGGAGAAACAAGAGTGGATCTCAAGATCCGGCGGTCACCATCATCGACGGAGTGTAGGATGACGGCTGCGGCGCTGCGGTGCTGCGGCCAGGAAGGGAGGGTTGAAATGGGGATTAGGGTTTGGGGAAGCCGCGCGGGGTGCTTATATAGCACCCCCACCCTCCCCCCTCTCTCCCGCACCAGGCCGACACCGAGCCTGCCGTTAAAATGTGGGTTGGGTCGTGCCGCCCAACGTGATGAGGCCTCGTCCCAAGCACGGCCTGCTACGTGCCATGGGTCAGCACGGGCACGGTTGCTGACCGGGTCGTGCCTCCGGCTGCATGCTCAAGACTACCCCCAACATCTCTTAATAAAGAACATGCGGCGCATGTTTTCGGAAAAAAAAAATCATCAGCGGCACCACCATGAATCTGCAGTCTATTTTCCTTGTTTCTCTAGCCTACTTTTTTGTGCAACTGGCGCCCCAAGCACAGGCGGCATCAGCTCCGCCGTCTGTCCATCTCATCCGCCGTCTGTCCATCTCATCAGCCTTGATTACCGCAGCTTATTATCTTGGCATGATTACAGATGATTGATTGAATTGAAAGAGTGGAGTCGCCCCGTCTATTTTGTCGAATGCGTAAAAGACTTGTTCATCTTTGTATTAAGTAGAAGAAGTTTATATAAGTTTTCTGTAGCACAAAATCGTGATAGTATGGATTTTACATGAAGCAAAGTCAACCCATAACCAAACCAAAAACAAAACAGACTACTCGCGCACTAAGCGACTTAGGTTGCACGCGGCACGCCGTGACCCCGATCCATAGATGGGTGGTATGCTTGGTGGCAAGCAGGTGAGGGACTGAGAACTGCGTGCTTCTAAAGCACGGACCTTCATTTCCTTTCACAGTTACCATGTTAAGAGGATGAACAGTTTCTAGTCTAATGATATACATGAGTACAGCACTTGGGTCTTCGCCGCCATCCGCTAAACTTGTACTAGTACTGTAGGGGTAGGAGAACTGGAGAAGCAGCGCCCTATCTGGTCAAGTAGTGCTGGAGCAGGTCTGTCACTGGCACGCAGCAGCTACGCAGGCGTTGACACTGATCCAACTTACAAGTAACAAGTCGCATGTTGCACATCTTTTACACGTACATCGACCTAGCTAACCAACCATGCATGCATTATTTGATTGGCATTGCACACGCGTTGAGATCCACTCACGCACGCCTTTGAAAATCATCACACGAGCGCGGCACATCCTAATAATAACCTAGCTAGGAGTATACAATAAAGTATATGTGCACAAAATATTATTCAATCAGTCGATTTATATATGAGCCTTAAACAATTTTTGATTCCCCCACTATGCTGAACCTGTACACGGCGACAGATCTCCACAGACAGCAAAAGGCAAAGATGCTGATCTGAACAGGAGGAAAAGGTACTTTTGGATAGTTGGACTAACAAGAAACAAAGTAACAAGCACATGTGCCTTGCAAGAGCGCGTCTGTCCACCCAATCACATAAATTTGATAAATCTCAATCTGCACCGTTTCCAAACTAAAGTGCACTAATTAATTTCCAATAATAAACAGTCCGTGCCTTCAGCCCTTCACTCGCAGCCACAGATGTTGATCTGAACAGGGGCCAGAACATGCTGTATTCCCGGCCGGCGGCCGTCGTCATCGGCCGTCGTCGATGACCGACGACATGATGGCCTCCTCCGAGCTCGACTGCTGCCCGCCTCTGGCGTTCATCTGCCACTCGATCACGTAGCTCGGCTTCGTCACCGCCTCGGCCACCTCGCTGTCTCCCGCCAGCATCGACACCACCCTCGACATGGACGGCCGCTGGCGTGGCGAGCTCTGGATGCAGAGGAGGGCGACGCGGATGGCGCGGAGCAACTCGTCGCCGTTGAATTCCGTGATCCTGGGGTCCACAAAGTCCAAGAGATGACCGTCCTCGTAGAGTTGCCAGACCTAATAATGATTAACATAATGATATATTTGTTATAATTAAGTAGCATAACAGCATAGAAGAAAAGAGAGTACGTGTATTTTTTTCTTACAGGGTGTTTAGATGGTGAAAAGGGGTGAAAAAAATCCTGTAGCACTTATCACGTCACACTGTAGCAATTTTGTTTTTATTTGGTAATAATTGTTCAAACATTGATTAATTAGACTTAAAACGTTCGTCTCGCAAAGTACAACAAAATTGTACAATTAGTTTTTTTATTTCATCTATATTTAGTACTCCATATATGTGCCGGTATTTTAATGTGACGGGGAATAGAAATTCGATGTGATGGGAAATCTTGAAATTTCGGATGAATTCCTGGGAACTAAACAGGGTCTTAGAAGAAAGAACATGCAACTTGAATCTTATGAATGTGTTCTTTATCAGAAATCTGCAGAGGAGACAGTAAATCATCTTTTTTTTTTTGGACTATCAGTTTGCTAGAGATATTGTTGGAGTTCAATTCCAATAACAATTCAGATTGATGCAGATGTATATATATGGCTAATGCAATTCAACAAATCAAAGACCAGACTCATCCCTCTTTCTTTAATTATGTTGACTGCCATTCTTATGTGCTGGTCGATCTGGACTGTCAGGAACGATCTTATTTTTAAGGAAATTCAGACAAGAGTATCAGTGGCAAAAGATATCTATAAGAAGGAAATGAAGATCCATTCGCTTAGGACTAAGGCAAAATTTTCTCAAACTTTTGATTTATGGATCCAAAATCTGTTGTAATCTTTTTGCTAGTTCTTATTTTCTTTTTTTGTTTCGTAAGTTCGTTGTACTGTTTTTTTTCCTTCTTCTTGCGGTTTAATATAATTCCATGTAGGGGCCGCGGTTTTTTTCCTTGGTTTTATGCACGGACCCGATAAATCTCATAATGAGCATGAGCTTACCCATTCTAAAAGATAAGCCACGTCTTCTTCAAGCTTGTCATCATAGTTTGGCCTTCCAGCTACAGTCTCCAACATGACCACACCAAAAGCAAAGACATCAACTTTCTCAGTCATATGACCTCTCATAGCATACTCAGGAGCAAGATAGCCACTTCATGAATGGAAATGTAAGAGAAAAAGGACAACCATTAGCTCACAAATAAATCAGTGAAAGTAATGACGACACACATGGGGTAGCTAGGGAAGCAAGACATGTATAGTATGTGTGCTTACAATGTACCAGCAACTTTCGTGCTGACATGAGTCCTTTTGTCATCATAAAGTTTGGCGAGACCAAAATCTGAGATCTTAGGGTTGAGGTCAGCATCAAGCAAGACATTGCTTGCCTTTATGTCTCTATGCACAACGCGGATGCTAGAATCTTCGTGGAGATAAGCCAGGCCTCTTGCAATGCCCAAGCATATTTCATAGCGTGTTAACCAATCGAGGTTCAATCTTCCACTTCCTACCAATGAATATTTATTTATTTATTTATATAACAAATAATATATATATAATGGACTAGCCACAGTCACATAAAATTGAATGAAATAGTGGATCGGTACCAAACAAAGCTTTATCAAGACTTCCATTCTCCATGTATTCATAAACTAATAGTGGCTTCTTTCCCTCAAGGCAGCAACCGTACAACTTGACGAGATTACGGTGTTGCACTTGGGAAATAGTTTCCACTTCAGCTATGAATTGCTTCTTCCCTTGCCGAGATGTTTCAGACAGTTGTTTCACTGCCACTAAGCTGCCATCAGTTAATTTACCCTGCCAGAAGGTGCCATTGTTTTAAGGTGAGCTTAGGAGTACCATGCTTGTAATGCAAAAATAAGAAATTTATGTAAACCAAACCAGCGTGCATGGAACTCAAAAAGTCTAGCCAATATTTTGCATAATGAAAAAAAATATGTTTTGAGCTTATCTATGTTGTCAAAAAAGTCATAATAAATTGATATCCATGTGTACTAATCTATAGATGAACTAACCTTATAAACTGATCCATAACCTCCTTCACCAAGAAGGTTACTGGAAGTAAAATTTTCAACTGCAGTCCTGAGTTCGCTGTAAGTGTAACTGAATACATTAGGTCTTCCAACAATATTGTACAGCTCTACAAACACGAAAAATTATAAGCTTGTTAGTGCAGCCTTTGGTGGATCTACAATCATATATCTGCTTAGCATATCATTTACCTTGTTGCTCTAATGTCACTTTTCTTGATTTGTACCTCCATAAAAAGAGTCCAACAAGTAACATTCCTAAAACTATTGCACCAACCACGAGTCCAATGATTTCACCTATTTTACTACCTTTCTTCGGTGCAACTGCAGGAGAGATATTTGTACCATCTGATCCAATAAATATATTATCACATCAAATGATTATAAATGGTATTTGGCTTATATGTAGGTGTTTCTGAATTTTCACTCAATTTTAGATCACCACTTCTGGTAATAGAAACTAGATACTATCTAAGAACTATGATTTGAAGCTAGCTAAGGGTATTACTTAGAGTAGCACTTAAAGCTGATATTGCAGGTCCATAGTAGCCTTCACTAGGGATGCAACACGTGCCCTTGCCAGCCCAGAAGAGATGAATCTCAAGGAAGTTTCTAGTGACAGGAATAATATATTGCTTCTTAACAGCAAAAAAAGATTTCCCGCCTGCTTCCTTCCTTATGTCAAAGTTCGGCTCCTTGAGCTCACCCTACATCAATATATACCACGAGAAAAGATCATGTCCAATTCATAGGCTAAAATCCAAAGGTGTAGATGATGAGCATGAGTAGAACCTGCCTGGAGATAAATATCAAAAACCCTTCTACCTAAGCTCTTCCAAGTTGGTGTGTCTTCAAAGTCAAACTCTGCAAATTGAAGTGTGATAATATAGTTTCCATTTTCAAGTCCAACGCCATAGTATCTTAAAGATGATGGCGACATCCTTGCTGTTTGGAATAGTTTTGAATCTTGAGTATTATTAAATTGGCTTGTGTTGTAGATTATGTAATTTTGTGCACCCAAGAAGTTGCCAACATTACTAAGACCCCATGTCTGTGCTCCTATTCTTGTAACATAATAGGATGCTGCTCCAATATTGGCATTATCAGGCTGATACTCCAAGTGATCAACGGTAGATGTAGGTCCTCCACTCCCACAATCCACAGCAAGGGAGGAAGCTGCATAGATTAAATTATTTAACATTGGTATTAGTTTGGTAAGTTTTTCTAATGTCCATCAAGTAGGTTCATGCTTTAAATTGCAATGGGAACTCACACTGTGGAGAGTCAAGAAAACAGGATGTATTTCTCTGTAGGCAATCTAGCCCAAAAAAGACACTGTGGTTGCAAAACATTGTCATTTTGAATCAAAACATGAGCTCTATGGACAAATAGATGCATTTGAGGAGCTATTAGAAAATGAACTGACCTATCATTGGATTTATTGATCACAAAATTGTTTGCCACCAAATTCCTATAAGAAAACATTAGAAGCCATTGCTTAAACTTCAGTGTCATATTGAACAGTTTATTCTCTCAGAAAAAATAATGTGCACCAAATCTAGGACAAATAAATTGAGGTTGAGCATTTCTACCTCTTCAACGATTTTGAAACATAGGTGGACCTTTAAAAGGAAATACAAGCTATATGCAGCATAGGAAGCTTTTTTAGATGCATCAAATTTTAAAATTATAACTTAACACAAATGTCTATACTATAAGCCTAATATACATGCTAGGCTGAATTATCATTAAAGATAACAATAACAATAATAATGGAGTTATAGAAGTCAATCACTTACAACTGCAACTTTTGAGTAGCCCAAGAAGGAAAGCTTCCTGAGAGCTGGTTGTAAGAAAAATCTCTAGATGAAAGAGAAAGAGGAAATGTTAGAAACATATAAAAATACCATCCCTCTATTATTTCACAAATGAAATTGAACCACAATGGCATACAAGTTTGCAACAGAAGGTCCTATGGATCTTGGAAGGCTTCCTGAAAGGCTATTATTCCCAAGAAATCTGGAGTGAACAAATTTGCTAGCATTAGCAATTAACTGATTCCCAGAACAAACAAACAAGTATTGGGAAGCAATAAGAACCATACAAGAACTTGAGCAAATTCAGATTCACTAGGTCTTGTGGTACTTCACCTGTGATATTATTAAAACTCAAATCCCTGTGACAGGAAATAGATTGTGAGCACAGGATGGAAAGGATTCATCAAACAAATGAATAATATATAGCAGTCCATTAAACCATATTACACAAAAATACACTTAACTAAAGTTTGAAGAAACAAATTCCTTACAGTGTGTATAAATTTGCGAGATTTGAAAAGTTTACTGATGCCAGACTATCAGATATCCTACAATTCCTCAAAATTCTGCAATGAAACATCTCAAAACTTTTAGGACAACAATTTGATTGCACTACGTCGAGTACCAAGTAGTTTGAGTCAATTAGGGGATGACAAGTAATGTGTACAAGGTACTCAAAGATGTCATGTTACTAATGAATGCCAGTGAAGAACTTCCATTTACTATGTCACCAATTCGCCTGCACAATGGAACAAGTAATTGATTCTCCCATTCTACGACCCTTATACTTAGGCACTTTGATCATCTGAAGTCACTTACAAGCTTGTCATCTGGACGAGATTAGACAAAGAAGTCGGAATTGGACCTTGAAAAGAATTTCCTTGGAACCGACTGCAAAATTATAATGCATGTTACTAGTTTTCATGGTTTACAAAATTAGATTGAAAAAGCTACCGTGGTTACTAAAAATGTCTGCAAAACAAGATGGCACTTCTTTCTTTGAAAAATGAATAAAAATAGTTATGTAGCTCAGAGTATAACATGTTTCAAAAAGGATATACATTAGGAAGCATGAAGCAATCCATAAACTGCTAAGGCTAGTAATTCATAAAAATACTAGTTGCAACAATGTGTCCAATTCCATTTACTATTTCTAGTTAGGAAATATTTATAAACATCAATATTAAAAGTCTTACAGATCAGATAAATTACTCCAGTGCCCAATGTAATCTGGTATTCGCCCAATAAAATCATTATCTGACGCGCGGCTGATTACAAAGAGGAATAATAGATAAGATTGAGTGTCATAGAAAAATAGTGTCAACAAAATATATATGGTTTATAGGCATACAATTCTTTCATTCTTGTAAGCTTAGAAAATGATAAGGGTATAGAACCACTTAAGCCGGCACTGTCAATATACCTGCAAGTATGCAAAAAAAAACGTACACATTAAAAATAGAGCATAATCATCGAAAAAAAGGTATGGAGAGCAGGGTGCCCAAAAATAGTCAAAATACGCACAGTTTCTCAAGTTTACTTAGGTTCCCCAATTCAGAAGGAAGGGAGCCATTTAAGCTGTTCGTGGCTAAACACCTGAAATCCCACATAGGGAAAAATCAAGTTAGTAGCACAAAATCTGTTATTAGAATTTCCTCATCTTGGAAGAATGAATACTTCTCACAAAAAAAAGGAATGAATACTTAGCACCACATATACTTTTCCCAACACAATTACACAAGATGTGATTTTGTTTCTCTTGAATAGTGTAAAGTTGGGATCAGTCAAATGCAAAGATGTGATTTTGTTTGTCTTGAATAATCAACCTTGGGATCAGTCGAAGGAATTCTCAACTTAATTTTTTTTTCATTTGTTGATATGATTAAACAATTGACTAAATTTTCAGGCACATGTATGTACAAAAGTTAAATTGAGATTTGTATTTTTTTCTAGTTCAGAGTTTAGTAGAGATCTTCAGTTAAAAAAATATAAAAAAAACACCATGGCACTGTGAACTACATTACTTACAGTCTAGTGAGGTTCTCAAGGTTTCCAAGCTCCTTTGGAATAGGTCCCGATAGCGCATTGCCACAAAGAGACCTAGTATGTTGAAGGGAGAAAGTTTAAGACTCGGCGTCACCCAAGACATGTAACGAATCTGAGTAATGTTAGGTTCTGAATCTCACATGTACTGCAAATCAGTCAATTCCCCAAGGAACGACGGTATTGGACCCGTTAAGTAATTTTGTTGTAAATTCCTGAAACAAACATCAGAACAGATCATATACCAACTGAAGAAAAAAAATTAATTGGCTCAGCAGGTATTATTATTCAAAGCCAATTTGAGCTTATATATAGGTAGCATAACAATAGACAACTTATATGTGCTTATGATGCGTTGATGGTATTAAAATGGAGAGGTCTTGCCTCTTGCAGCAGAATATATACAGTGGGAAGTGGCTAGACTATGGTTGGGAGTTCATACAAATAGGTCAAGTGCGTCAGGTTCCTCAGCTCTTCTGGTATATGGCCAGCCACATCCAATTGGAACATTTTCCTGGAGCAACAAGAGTGAAGCACCCATCAGCTCGCAGCCTGACTCACTATTTTCGCCTTTTGTTAGACAAACTAAAACACCACCAGAGGACCAGGTCATGGAGCTCCGTCAAATCCATCCAGCAACAAGAAGAAATAGGCAATTTGCAGGGATAAGCACGCACGACTTACAGTTTGGTGATGTGGCACACGGTGTTGTTCTGGTCTGTGCAGTCACACCTGATGGTCAGGTTGTTTTGGTCGTTGTCGATGTCGGTGCCGTTGGTGGCAGAGCCGGTGCAGAGGTCCTCGCCGCTGATGTTCCATGCTGTCAACGCCGTCTGACTGAGCCGGAGCTTGGCGAACAGTGCCTTCAACGCGCGTGCTGCAAACGTGAATATACCCCCTACTTTATTATATTATTATTAGTAAAAAAGAGAGACATCAATGCTTACTATATACGTCCTCTGTCATGAATTATAGATCGTTTTGGCCCAATAAAAGTTATGTATGTAAAAATGCCAAGACGAGTGAGTAGGGAGCATTTTGACAAAAACAGAGCATTCTGACCCCGGCCGTGTGATGCTTGGACATGACAAAAATAATAGGTACTACTCGAGCTCAATAGGAAGGAGTAGCTAGCTGGGAGAACAAGCCTTTTTTAAAAAGAAAAAGAAAAGGAAAAAACAGGCAGGAAACCCGCTGATTGTTTTAAAAGAAGAGACGGCCCAGAATGCAAGCCCTGCAGCAACTAAGATGAAAATGAAATAGACCTTCGGTTGGATCAGTCCTCGTGGCTGGTGCTTGCTGAGCTCCGGCAGATGCGACTAGAAGAAGAAGCAGCAGCAGCAGCAACGGCATGGATAGCACAGCACAACGGATGCAAGAGGTCCATTTATATTCTGAGCTCATCATCCTCCTTCTTTCTCCCTTTGTCGTCTGCTCTCACTTAGCTTGGCCCTCGCCGTCGCCCTTCTGCGGGAATGCTGAGTTGTGTCAGACCGTCAGTCCATAACATAGAGCAGAGGGCCTTTAGGTAGGGGTGCTGAAATACGCTCGATCGATCGATGCATGCATGTAGGGGTAGCTAGGGCGCTGCAAGCAACGTTTCTAATCCAAGTGGCATAATATTGTGGGAAGGAAGCCTCTGACTTTAATTTGGGCTCCCAATGTCACAGAGATCGATGAACAATTATATTGATGAAGAGCTATAGTGTCAGAAGCAGTGGCTGTCAGTGGATCCGCCAAACCCCACATTCACAGGCCTGCAAAATGCAATTGACTCCGGAGGAATCGCAAGTTAACTGCATCCTGCAACTAGTAGTGTACGCATACGCATGCATCCTGACATCAGCAGGCAGCAACCAACCAACCAACCATCGTTTCCCGAATGCATCCTGATTCCTGACTTCACCAGTGGCCCCACTTGCTCTTCAGTCTCACGTTGCTCGAGCTCTATGCTATGGCATGGTTGCCTACTTGCGTGCAGTGCAATTGGAGGACACTACGGTTCCTCGGTCCTCACGTTGCAAGTGGCCTGGACGCGAGTGCACATCATCAACCATCTGTATGTTTTCCCCCAAAAAAAAGCTTAATTTGGACTGACTCACGTGCTAACTATAGCATAGCATGTTCTAGATGTTTATTTTTCTAATAATAAAAATATATAGGAAATCGTTTCACGGACTATTGTTGTATAGGTCACACGCATGCAACTCGCACCATGCCTCTGCCTTATTACTGCGCCTGGTGTTTGATGGTTCCTGATGAAGAACAGAGAGAAGAGAGGGGTTCGATCTAGCTTAATGGGCCGTTTCCGACCAAAGGCCGGCCTGGCCATGATTTGTGTCGGATGAAATCAATGACGTACGTGCTGTCACCGGCCTTCCTCGATGAGGGAGGAGCTCATCAGGTACGGCGACGCGGACATGAAGGCCTGCTCTTGGTGACGTAGATGGGCTTGGTGACCGCCTCTAGCACCTCGGCGGCGTCTGCAACAAGCATGGCCACCACCGCTGAAGATAGTCTTTGATCGATGGGGTTCCGTGAAGAGGTATTGGGCCAAGCGTCAGCGATCGGTTCGTCTTCTCCCTAAAGTTTGGCTCCTCCATTCCGTGGTCCGCCTATTCGTCAGACGCACGCACGCATCGTCGATGGAGCGAAAGCAGAAGCAGAGAGGGAGAAGGTTCAGCGTCAAGTATATATGCACTAAAGTGCCACTTGAAATTTTATTATTTTCTATTAATTTTTACAAACTGAGTTTGACTTTTGTGACAATATATATCAGTATCATACGTATATCAGAACAGTCTTATCTCTTATCGATCGAGTTCACATGGCAACATATATATGTGCACTACCCTCTTCGCCCGTTGCCCATGGTCTAACTAGTTGCCCATGGTCTAACTAATAACAACTTATACAGTACTATTCATTTAGATCATTAATCTAGAATTAAAGTTTCAATAGACCAAAATTTGGGTAGACTAAAGTTACGGTGGCTAAAGTTTTTTACTCTATTACTTTTGGATACATGAACGAAAAGTGTTTTTTTAAAAAAAAAAGTAATAATGGACAAAGAATCACTGCCTTCCTAGTACGTCCTGAAGTTCTCGTACATGTTCTTCATCATGTACTAGTAGAACGTGGCAATCAGGATCTAACGAAAGCTTACCAAAAGATTAATAATAATGAATACAGACGGGAGGACGTGTAGGTAGACTCTGATTGTTTCCACACAAGTACAGTAGGAATCAATATTTATACGCATGAATTAAAATAGCAGGTCATGAATGAAACAATACAAATTCTAAAAGCTAATTGTTTGCACATAACTCCCCCATCCAGCATGGTGTGTATGGAAATGACTTGGTTATGGTGTGTGCATTTATTATGCCCAGTTCTTGAACGTTTGAGCTGTTCAAGTGATAAGACACCACTTTCCAGTGTGATACCCAAAAGAAGGCGATCTCTTTGTAAGGATGAAATCCGAGGAAATATGTTGCTCTGGGGTGGTATGTGCCAGCATTACTATCATTGGGTTCAAGAACAATGCCATCGTCCGAGTCCCATTCAAATTCCTCTTGTGCCTCTGCTTGGTCCTCCGCATGTTCGTCAAGGGTAGCAGCCCAACTGTTGTGGTTGTGATTACTTAAGGGGGAATTTTGTACCAGTACTTGAAGGTTGATGTCACTCATCAACAACCACTCCATTTGCTCGCATAATTCGTTCAGAAACCATACTCGAAATCGAGGGCACTCATGGTTCCAACGTACTGCTCCAGAGTACACCCCTTTCTCCGATTTTCCTAGGGAAAGATCACTAGCATCAAACATTTCACGATCACCAGCTTCGCTCACTGTGGGACATTTAAGCACGCGGTACTTGTCATCTGACAAGGTTATCCTGCAGATGATCGAGATCAAGGAAAAGGAAGCATCTTAATCGTGAAATACTAACAAGGAAAAGGAAGCATCTTCTTAATTAATCGTGTGAATTGAAATACTAACAAGCTAGGAAAAGGATGAAAGCATCTTAATTAATCGTGTGATGAAATAACAGAATAATGGAAGGTAATAATGTAGGAGTACCTCATAAGAGAATGGTTTTCGCAGTGAACGTAGAGCTTCCCCCGCAGATAGACAGCGTGGCGTTCGAAAAAACCACTTTCGGCGAGCCTGTCAGCGATGGTCCCTGCAGCCTCCCCTTGGCGGACGAAGGACCTCTCCTCCCACCTCCAGCTCCTCGACGAGAAGACGTGCGTTGTGTACCGCGACGGTGGCCATTCCGAGCCCGCCTCGAATTTGCTGCTGCTATCACCACCCATAAGCATGTGGATGACAACTACCTCGTATTTGTGTGGTGACACCATGGGATCATACAGGAGGCAATAGTCGCGGAAGGAGTCCGAGACGGGAGGGTGAGGCGGCAAGCGCACCCATTGTCGTGTGGCAGGGTTAACGACCGCCTGCTCCTTGTCAATCGAATCAGAATTCTCAACCAAGAGCAGGCCGTTGCAGTGGTGTATGATCTGCCGATCCACGGCGGTGCGCCGATCCAAGGGGGTGCCCAGGAAGTCAAGCCTGCCTGTCGATGATGATCCGTTGCGTGCAAAGAAATATGGCCAAGTGTTGAAGGCATGATCGAGGCAGAAGAGGCCGTCGAGACGGAGAGGGAGGAGATCGGCTCGCAGCAACCGCCGGGTGTCGATGACGCTGCACCAGGACATGCGGACGCAGCGCGACGCGGCCCAGGACGTCGGCGAGAATGTCGTCGGGGAGCAAATCCATCTTGGGCTGGCTTGCACGGTCAATCACTGAGATCTAATCTGTTATACTGGTTACCAGACATATATACATGCATGCATCAATGGATTGAACAACTAATAACACATATCATCAATCTATTCACTAATAATTGATCTTGGTTTCATTTTCTTTACCTGTGTTGTGACCTCTGCTCGGCGGCGGCGGCCGGGATATAGTTGGATCATCTGTCATCAGTCGGGGCTTATATTCCTTAATCTCGTGTGTATATATATAGATAGTAATATAGAATATTGGAAGGGTTTCGATGTTGATGAGCCCAAACCAAACACACGGGAAGATAATCTTTGATCGATGGGCTTCCATGAAGAGGTATTGGCGCCGTATTGGGCCCAATGCGTCAGTGATAGGTTTGTCTTCTCTCTAAGTCAGGCCCGCCATGCGCCCATTTGGCTCCTCCATTCCGTGGCCCGTGCTCCGCCTATTCGTCATACGCGGCATGCATCGTCGATGGACGCTGAAGCGAAAGCAGAAGCAGAGAGGGAGAAGGTTCAGCGTCACACTCACACGCAGGTGCCGACAGGTTACTATTGAACTTGAAGAGAAGAATACCGTGGTCAATACTGTATTTTCATGAAGGAAAACGTTTTGTCGATCACGAACAGCTTTGCACGAATTAATCTAACCGGTAATTCAACGGCGAAACGTCAGCTACGTACTTAGTTTCATCACAGATGCACACGTAACGTAAGTGCTGGTGGAGTTGTAGCCTCGCCACCAGGCCGGCCTGCAGTCACCATGATGAAATGGAGCGAAGAAATCTTCATTTATGAACCACAATGATTTGATCTAATAATGAACCTCTCAAAGTGGCCATGCTTTGAGTTTGAGGTAGGCGGCAGAGCTTCGTATCACGTCTGCTGCAGTCAACCATGTATGCACACAGATATATATCTCAAAATTCGTTAATCTCATACTGTACACTTCAAAACACAGATATCCATTTTCAAATTGAAGTCAATTTCCAATAAATTACAATGTTGTATGTAACCCATGCGTGGGTTTTTCTTTCTTTCCCTCTAAACCATTCCGTCTGTCTTCTGTTGGTTTCCCTCCGTTTGGCAGCCCTGACATGTGAGACCAGCCCTGTAAGATGACATTTTTGCCCTCTCTCACTGACATGAGGATCGTGTTCACTTCTGTCGCAGACGGGCGGCACCGTGGCGTACCTTGTGTTCATCGGTGACCGTGGCGTACTGCGCTGTGAGCGAGCCCCTCCGGGCGAGCACTGCTGCGGGCGCTGGCGAGCCCCTCAGGGCGAGCGCGCGAACGTCGCTGCGGTCGAGGGTGAGCGCCTCCAGTGCGCCGGGATCTCAGCTCTCTTCGTCACGTGCTGGTGCGAGCGGCACCCGGCGGTGGCCGCCCCCGCGCTCTGGCACGGCGGTGCACCCGCACGGCCAGGTCGACCATGGGGCACGGGCGACGGTGCTACACCTCCCCCCCGCTGGTGGTGCTCAACGGCGCGGCGGCGCACCCGCGCGGGCGGGCCGTGGCGACGGTGCCCCCTCCCACCGTACATGGCACGCAATGGCGCAGCGGGGCCCGAGGGTGGCCATCCCTGGTGAGACGACGCGCCAGCGCGGCCTCCGTGTCGCTGGCCGTCGTCGCATGCTCCCCGCTCCCCACCTTGCTCCAACTGCACGACAGCTCAGAGGCGGCCAGGCACGATGGCTCAAGCGCAATTAATGAGGCCGTTTCTTCTCGCCCGCGACCACCCCCTCCCCTGCAGTGTGGTCATCTTCCCTGCGCCAACGCCCCCGGCACCTCATGTATGGTCTGCCTCTTTCTTCTCTTTTTTTGACATTTGTAAATATGGATGTGAATGTCGATTGTGTATGGCCTCCTATATTTTCTGACCAAAATATTTTTGCAGCATCCTGGTGTGACTGTATTAGGAAGTGTGCCGAGCTTGGTGAATATTAATAGTGTTTATGTATTAATAATATTTTTATATTAACAATAATATTTATTATAAATATTTATAGTATTTATGTATTAATAATTTATTATAAATATTAATGATATTTATGTATTTATAATATTAATTTTTTCTATCCAGATCAGCCCTGAAAATGGCATGAAGGGACAAACCAATATCATTTTGCCTCTCTATACTAAGGGCATTGACGTCTTTTCACACAGCCGTTAACTACTGTTAGGAGTAAATTCAGACGGAATGACTTAGAGGGAAAGAAAGAAAAACACGCTGACACATAGGAGTGAATCAATCTTTTAGGGGCATAGGGGAATTAGCCAATTTTCATAATAGTATAGCGGGAAAAGACACACATAATGAAGCTCATCGATCGTGTACGTCCATGGACGCCCATCATGCATGTGGGCGCATCACCGGCCTTCATCGATGACGGAGCTCAGGAACGGCGACGCGGACATGCCCATGGCCTCCGCACCCGGCTGCTGTCCTCTGGCACCCGGTCACGTAGCTGGGCTTCGTCACTGCCTCAGCCACCTCGCTGTCTCCGGCGAGCATCGACACCACCCTCGACATGGATGGCCGCTGACGGGGCGAGCTCTGGATGCAGAGGAGCCCGATGCGGATGGCACGGAGCGCCTCGTCGCCGTTGAATTCCGTCAGCCTGGGGTCCACAGCGTCCAAGGGATGATCTTCCTCGTAAAGTTGCCATACCTAATTAAATTGGATGAGTCACAGGAACAACTTCGATCAGTAATGATTTAATCCAAGTAACTCTCCAAGCTTACCCATTCTAAAAGATAGGCCACGTCTTCGTCAAGCCTATCATCATAGTTTGGCCTTCCAACTACAATCTCCAACATGACCACACCAAATGCAAAAGAGACATAAACTTTCTCAGTCATATGACCTCTCATGGCGTACTCAGGTGCAAGATAGCCACTTCACGGAAGACAAAAGAATATTCCATTATAATCTCATAAACTAATCGAAGTAATGAAGGCCCTGTTTAGTTCTAACCAAAATCCAAAATCCAAAATCCCAACTATTTTGAATTCTAAAATCCAAAATGAAAAATATTTGGGTAGGGTGTTTAGTTCCAACCAAAATTTGCCTTTTAATGATAGAGATTGTGAGGATGACACACAAACCAATGCAAAGATTCTCTTATTTTGGCCTCTTGAGTCCAAAATCCAAAATGGGAAATGGACCACTTTTTGCTAAATATTTTGGGTGGTGTGTAGTTCTATTTTGCAAAATGAAGAGCCAAAATCCAAAATATTTTGGATTTCATGGGGAATTAAACACCCCCTAAACACAAATGGACACAAGGACGTGTACTTACAATGTACCGGCAACTTTTGTGCTGACATGTGTCTTCTTGTCATCATAAAGTTTGGCAAGTCCAAAATCCGAGATCTTTGGGTTGAAATTGGCGTCAAGTAAGACATTGCTGGCCTTTATGTCTCTATGCACAACACGAATGCTAGACTCTTCATGGAGATAAGCAAGTCCTCTTGCAATGCCCAAGCATACTTCATAACGCGTTGGCCAATCCAGGTTCAATCGTCCACTTCCTGCCAATGAAGGATTATGATATATCTGAATTAAATTAGAATTCTACACTAGTCATTGTGACATCAAATGGAATGAAATGTTGGTACCGAACAGTGCTTTATCAAGGCTTCCATTCTCCATGTACTCATAAACCAATAATGGTTGATTGCCCTCAAGGCAGCAACCATACAACTTCACGAGATTACGGTGTTGCACTCGTGAAATAGTCTCTATTTCTGCTATGAATTGCTTCTTCCCTTGGCTAGATGTTTCAGATAGTTGTTTCACTGCCACCACACTATTATCGGTCAATTTACCCTGCCAAAAAGGTGGCATTATTTTTAAAAGGCGAGTTTTTGGCAAAGCATTATTGCAAACAACATCATGTAATGGATACAATGAACTATAGTCCTGACTCTCATTTTATTGACCATGTGCATAAATTAGGAACCAACAAAAAATGAAAAAACAATGGGGGATGTCCCAGATTTGTATTTGCTGATATTAATAAAATAATTGGCGAAGAACATATATTCAATTAAAAGTAGATTTTACATTACCCTATGTAGAATTGAAGTAAAAAGTCTAGTCAATTTTTCATAATGATTTTGTTGTTCACTACTTGTCTTCATTGACAAAAAAAAACAAAATTTCATAGCAAATTCAAGTCCATATGTACTATAGATGAACTAACCTTATAGACTGACCCATACCCCCCTTCACCAAGAAGGTTACTGGAACTAAAATTTTCAACAGCAGTCCTTAGTTCACCATAACTGTAGCTAAATAAGTTGGGTCTTCCAACAATGTTGTAGAGCTCTGCAGTCATCAAATATTGTAAGTATGTAGGTAAGAAAAATCTTTTGGTGGGTCAAAAAAATCAGGCCAGTCTAGCGTTTCATCTACCTTGCTGGTACAATGATTTTTGTCTCCTTTTGTGCCTCCACATATAGAGTCCAACAAGTACCAGTACTAAAACTGCTGCACCAGATCAATTTCTTGCTTTCTAGGTACTAAAACTGCTGCACCAGATATATAGTCTCCTTTTGTCTTCTGATTTTCTTGCTTTCTAGGTACTAATTTCTTATTATTTTGTCTACCAGATCAATTGGGTCTGGGGAGGATGATGTGCTGCTGTTCGAGAGGATTTGGTGCACTAAAAATTTAGACACGTATTCAATTAATTGCTTTGCTGAAACATGGTTGTAAAATGTTTTCTTGAACATGTGCTTTTGTAATGTTCATTTGTATGGGATGGAAAATTAATTATGGTTGGAACATTGGTCATTATAATATATAATTATGGAATTGGTTGTGATTCATAATCTGTGATTGACTTTTTAAGTGGGCTGGTCCACAATATGGTCTTGGAGTAATGTTGGGCCACAATAAAAAAATACTAATTATAGCTGCTTAAAAACGTGTGTAAATTGGGCAAATTGTAATTGAGAAGAAATAATAAAAGCTCATACTGTATGGGCTGGGCCGATTGTGAATTTTCAATGTCATTGTACACATGGCGCTATTATGTTCAATGTGTTATGACGAGTTTAGTCTTGTCACTACATCAATGACGGAAGAACTATGGTCACTATATCAATGACGAAATCCTCTACTGGTCACAGAAACTGGTTAGTGACCCACCTTCTCGTCACTTCATCACTGCAGACACACAGTGACAGGAAATAGGCTATATTCGTCATTATTTATCTGTCACAGAAGCCCAGATTTTTTATAGTGATTTCTTGACCCTTGCAAATTACAGAGTTATTAAAGACCATGATTTGTGGCTAAAGGAAATACCCAGAGTTGCACTCAAAGCTGATATTGTAACAAGTGACTTTGCCAGCCCAAAAGAAATGAATCTCAAGGAAGTTTCTAGTGACCGGAACAATGTATTGCTTCTTAACACTAGTGTAGGAATACCCTATTCTCCCTAGTTGAATGGTTCATGTGGAAGGAACCGAACAAGTTCAAGATCGGTGCCGCAGTTGTATCAAGCCATGCAAGAAGAGGCATCACTCTGGTATGCAGCAGGCTACAGGAACGTGGCCAAGCTCATAGCAACGCATTAATCAGTTCTAACTTAGTCGATGTGTTACCTGCTTGCAATACAATCTTGTGTTTATTTGGTAGCTATTACGGTTGCTCAGTTGAGCGCCTGGTAACCTGGGTTACCATTGCGTTGTAACTGAAACTCGTGCAGCGCACGTTCGCGAAAAAAAATTCTCACTTCCGAATCTATACTTGTTGCTTAGCCTCTCCCTAATTCCGTTTCTCCACCGTTTTGTAGTTAATAGAGAAGTGGTCAGGTGCACACGGAGGACGATGATTGAGAGTTGAGACGAAGCAGGCGGACTTGATTCTTGTGCGACCAAACACGATGCACATGTGGGTTTGTTTGGAATGTAAAAATTTTACATGAATTAGTTCATTTTCGCATACCGCATTTCAAACGGGACCGGACCATTTTCCATGAGGTCTCTCTCACATTGGCAGCAAAAGCTGAGGTGAACGGACACATACTCGCCTTGCCTGCCTTTGGTCTGAAATGTCAACCAATGATATTTCTAGACATGGACACTTCACTCGCGCACGCACAATTAATCAGTCCAGTTTACATCAAAGCTGGAAAATTTTACGAAGGCTGCTGATATTTCTAGCATTTTACGCAATATATATATATATATATATATGTACTTCCCTGTCTATACAAATATAATAAGGCATATTTTAACTGTCTAAATTCAAGTTTGTCCACAAATTACAATATGCGAATACAGGTTACATGACTGAATATTAATATAAGCAAAAAAAATTGTATATATAACGTGGCTTAGTTCTTGCAAATCATATATACATCTCAAACATCCAAATGGACCTAACCATCCAAATATGTATCATTTGCGTACAAAGATGGAACTGCACAAGTTCACATCGACAGAAAAATATCTCCTCCCTCTCGAAGCAGCCATCGAACGCAGCATGTAACCTACACAACATATATATATGTGCAAAAGCAGAGAACATCTTGTTTGAAGCGTGCGTTTACAAGAAACAGTCCGCGCTTCACAGAAGTTGCTAATCATCACCGGCCTTCTTCAATGACAGAGCTCAGGTATGGCGACGAATTGTGCGCGGCTGATGACCTCGGCGCCACGCTCGACTGCCCACTGACATCGCTGCTCATGAAGCTGCCGGTGTTGCCACCCTTGATCTGCCACTCGGTGATGTAGCTGGGTTTGTTCACCACCTCGCCCACCTCCACGTCTCCCGCCAGCATCGACACAGCCCGTGACATCGACGGACGCTGGTGTGGCGAGCCCTGGGTGCAGAGGAGGGCCACGTGGATGGCACGGAGCACCTCGTTGCTGTTGAATTCTGCGAGCTTGGGGTCGACCACGTACAAAGGGTGGTTTTCTTCGTACATTTGCCAGACCTGAAAGCACAGAAGCTTAGTCAGAGATGACAAGATGCCAAGCTGGAGTGACTTTGTCTTTAGTGATGTTTCACTGTACTAATTCAGATCTATATTATGTTTGCTGCGCTAGCCAAAATCAAAATGAAAAGAAGAAAAATGCAATCAACCTCTCATGCAGCAATAAGATCCCAATTCATGCTACCATAGTAAAACTTGGCACCCTTTGTTGAAGAATCATAAATCTATAGGCAATACTACAAATCTCATTTTAT
Source organism: Microstegium vimineum (assembly GCA_022036555.1). Taxonomy (NCBI): domain Eukaryota; kingdom Viridiplantae; phylum Streptophyta; class Magnoliopsida; order Poales; family Poaceae; genus Microstegium; species Microstegium vimineum. The sequence continues at coordinate 53,944,268 of CM039131.1, read as the reverse complement.
TTGCAGTTTGGCAATTGTTCAAAAAAAAATCATATGAAACTATGTGATAAAAGAGGTTTTTATGAAGGCATGCGAACTTGATATTGTAAATCCCTAGCATAAATTTTTCTGAAGATCATACTAACAGTACAGAAACCGGACTGCAACACTACCCAACTTCGAGGCTAGAGTTCAAAGTCAACATACCCATTCTAAAATATAAACCTTGTCTTCATCAAGCGTGTTGTCAAAGTTTGGCCTTCCAGCTAAAGTCTCCAATACGACCACGCCAAATGCAAACACATCAACTTTCTCGGTCATATGACCTCTCATGGCGTACTCAGGTGCAAGATAACCACTTCACAGAAAAGAAAATGACATGAGCTCACATGTGGAAATAATCTGCAGGTGTAAAGGGCGCAAGATGAAAATGTACTTACAATGTACCCGCAACTTTTGTGCTGACATGAGTCTTCTTGTCATCATAAAGTTTGGCAAGCCCAAAATCCGAGATCTTAGGGTTGAGATTTGCGTCAAGTAAGACATTGCTAGCCTTTATGTCTCTATGCACAACACGGATGCTAGACTCTTCATGGAGATAAGCAAGGCCTCTTGCAATGCCTAAGCATATCTCAAAGCGTGTTGGCCAGTCTAGGTTCAGTTTCCCACTTCCTGCAAATATAAATGTTTTAAGTTTTATCTAAATAAGAAACCTGAACTCCTAAAATTACTGCTGTATCAAACGGAAATGAGCTTGTACCAAATAATGCTTTATCAAGACTGCTATTCTCCAGGTACTCATAAACCAACAATGGTTTATTTCCCTCAAAACAGCAACCATACAACTTCACAAGATTTCGGTGTTGCACTCGAGAAATAGTTTCTATTTCAGCTGCAAATTGCTGTTTTCCCTGATGAGATGCTTCAGACAACTGTTTTACAGCAACCACTCTTCCATCAGCTAATTTACCCTGCAAGACAGTGCCATTTTAAAAAATGTAAGTTTGAATAGAAAAAGAAGTAGCACTCTCACTTTACCAACCTGTGTACAAACTATAATAGCAACGAGAAACGATAGAGAAGGAATACAATAGTAAATGTAGCTAGTGTGCATATATTGATATACGTGAAAATAATTGAAGCAAAGGATTTTACATCACTCAAAAATGGATATGAACTAAACATAAAAACTAACCATTTCTAGCATATAATTAAAAACAAACACAGGTATTCCTTTTTGGTTTTTGCTATGAAAAATTACTTTCAAAGGCATCATAGAAAATTCACATCCATGAGCACTACAGATAAACTAACCTTATAAACTGACCCATATCCTCCTTGACCAAGAAGGTTATTGGAACTAAAATTTTCAGTAGAGGTCCTTAGTTCACCATAACCGAATACATTGGGTCTTCCAACAATACTGTAAAGCTCTGAAAACATCAAAAAGATAAGTTTACAATCTCTTAGCTCGATTCATAAATCATAATACATTGTAACTTGTGAGCATGGTATCTCATTTACCTTGTTGCTCCAGTAATAGCTTTCTCCTTTTCTGCCTCCACATACAGAGTCCAGCAAGTGCTAGTACTCCCAAAACTGCTGCACCAACCACGACTCCAACAATTACACCTGCTTTACTACTGCTCTTCTTCTGTGTAGAACTACGGACTGTAGGGGTGAAATCTGTGAGAAAGTTCACTTGTTAGAAAAAAATATGATGTTATAGCAGAAGTATTTGGGATTACTAGCCTTTTTCTGAGTTGTCACTCGTTTTTACTAGAAGTGCACATAAGAACATTTAGAACAGTTCGACATGGATATGTACTACTAGTATAAGTGCATGTATTGTTTCAACCATAAGCGCTTCTCGAAGTAGAAACTATATATGCATTGTTCACCCAAAGGAAATTATCTAAAAAAATGGTAAACAATGATTGTATCTAAGTGGATTAGGGGAGTACTTGGAGTTGCACTCAAAGCTGAGATTGCAGGCCCGTAGTAGCCTTGGCTAGGTATGCAACAAGTGCCCTTGCCACCCCAGAAAAGATGAATCTCAAGGAAGTTTCTAGTGACAGGAACAGTATACTGCTTCTTGACAGCAGTGTAAGATTTCCCCCTGCTGCCTTCCTTATGTCAAAGTTGTTCTCCTTACGCTCACCCTGTGCCAAACACAAAAAAATAAACAATACAAAGTCATAACCAGCTCATAAGCTAAAACCCCAGAATGTAGGTAATCAGCTCGACAGGAACCAACCTGGAGATAGATATCGAAAACCCTTCTCCCAACACTCTTCCAAGTTTGTGAATCTTCAAAGTCAAACTCTGCAAATTGAAGTGTGACTGTATAGTTTCCATTCTCGAGTCCAATACCATAGTATCTCAAAGATGATGGCGACATCCTTGCTGTCTGGAATAATTCTGAATCTAGAGTATTCTGAAATTGTCGTGAGCTGTAGATTATGTAACTTCCAGCTCCAGTTGATGCATCCATGAACTTGCCTACATTGCTAACACCCCATGTTTGTGCTCCTGAAACATAATAGGATGCAGCTCCAAGAATGGCATCGTCAGGTTGATACACGGAGTTGTCAGAGCCAGATAAAGATCTATTGTTCCCACTGTCCACAGCAAGAGAGGCAGCTGCAAGCAAATTAATTATTTAACATTGGTGTTAATTTAGTACATCTGTCTAGTATTTCTCAAGTAGGATCATGCTTGAAATTGCAAAGGTTGTAAGCTCACATTGTGGAGAGCCAAGAAAACAGGGTGTGTCTCTCTGAAGGCATGACAGCCCCAAAGGTCCACTGCAGATGTAAAACATTGACATTATGAATCCAAGCTATATGCTGAGAGAACATAATGATTTTACTTGAGAACTCGAGGTGATATCAGAATATGAGCTAACCTATTCGTCACGAAATTGTTCGCCACCAAGTTCCTATGTAGAATGAAATACAGAAAAAACAATTAAAAGGCATTACTGTTATTTCGATAGCATATTGAGGGTTTGTCTAAGTACAAATAATTGATTCAGTTTATTGTGCTTGTTTGTAAGGTCAAGCACGTTTGTTTCTATAATAAAGATTCTTAATCATATGTAGATTAGAATTGTAACAACTTTTCTAAAATAAATAAATAATATGGATGCAAAAAAACAGCATTTCAAATGTACCAGAAATACTTGTTTAATGCATGTATATACAATAAGTCTAATAATTTAGGTTGGGTTGAATTGGCCTAATTGGGTTGGATATGGTTCAGCCGTTCAGGTGGTCACTTGAAGTTTCAGAACTCAGTACTCACAGTTGCAAATTGTTCTGAGTAGTCCAAGAAGGAAAGTTGCCTGACAGCTGGTTGTAAGAAAAGTCTCTACAGAAAAGATAAAACGGAAATGTTATAAGATAAAAGCCTCCCTGCTTTTATTGCACAAACAAAATTGGACTTCCATGACATACAAATTTTTAAGAGAAGTTCCTATAGAGCTCGGCAGGCTTCCTGAAAGACTATTATTGCCAAGAAATCTGGTAGGAAAATAAATCTAGCATTAGCAACATGAACAATGACTATCTTCAAAATGAAGGAATAAGTTGAAGACAGTAAAAACTATACAAGAAGTTGAGTGAATTCAGATTCACAAGGGCTTCTGGAACTTGGCCTGTGATATTGTTAAAGCTCAAATCCCTGTAAGAGGAAAATGGAGAAGAGGGAAGTAAGTAATAAACAATGCATAATCCATAGCAGTTCGTTAAAGCATCCTTGCACAAATCACACTTGACTGGAGTTTGAAAGAAACAAAATGCCTTACAATAAGTTTAGATTTGCAAACTGTGAAAAGTTCACTGATGCCAGGCTATCAGATATCCTGCAATTCCTCAAAACTCTGCAATGAAGCACGCCAAGAGTTTGGCTTTAATACCTTATTGCACTATATCAAATATCAAGACATAGTTTGAGTCCTTAAGTGATGACAAAGGTATACATACAATGTGCTCAAAGATGTCATGTTTCTGATGAATGTCAGTGAAGAACTTCCATTTACTATGTCACCTATTCGTCTGCACCACAGAAATAAATAATTCAAACTTCCAGACAGTAAAATTACAATTAGAGAATAATACTTAGGTACTCTCGCCATTACTTACAAGCTTGTTAGTTGGACGAGATTAGAAAGAGTGGCTGGAAGTGGACCTTGAAACGAATTTCCTTGAAACCGCCTACAAAATTGTAATTTGTGTTACTATTTTAAAGCATCATTTCTTTACAGATGCTTTTACTGACTACATAGTCAAGAGAGAAGGAAGATAACATTTCTTTAGTATAAGTGTACAAAAAAAGTAAATAAATTTGTGTAGCCAGAAATCTGCACAGGAGAGATGTGGGCCTTTGTATTAAAGAAAGAAAACCTGGATCAGTTACATAATGCAAGAAGGAAAAAAGAAAAAGAAAAAGAAATGGCAGGTTGCCTCACATTCTCACATTTGTCAAATGTGACTTCATAGAAAAATATAAGCATAAGAAAACGTTACTCAAATATTACTAATACTAATTTATGTAAAAGTAGCATTGTATTAGGAGATTCAGCAGAATAAAAAATCATATAATAAAAACATATTTTTACAGACCACAATGAGTGAAGTAGGCAAGAAGCAGTGGTGCCTCTTCTTAATATAATGATACGCATCTCTCCTGTGTGTTCGAGAAAAAAAAACAGTGGTGCTGTGGACGGTCAAGTCTGGCGATGTCTCAATTCCATAATCATCATAGGGGTATGGTCTCTATGGGATCTTTGCAACTGATGTGTTTTCAATGGAGCCTCACCTGGCCTCACCAAGCCTGGTAAACACTCTCCTGTTGGCCAGCGAGGAGATGAAGTCGTGGGGCTTTACGGGGGGCAAGGATATTACCAACCTGATTGCCTCACAGATAGGTGGTTTAGTGTCTTTCTCTGGTCAGGTAGCTATATCTTGTAGCTCAGGTGCAAATGTAATCTGTGAAACAAAGGGTGTGGGGGTGTATTGTAAGGGTTATCTTGCCCCTTTTTATTTCTTCTTATATAAAGATACACAGCTCTCCTACATGTCCGTGAAAAATGTGAAGTACGTCTAAATTGGATGTCTGACCTACTAACTTAAGTTCTGATAAGAGCAAAGATCAACTTGTGGATAATTGTAGCATGTTATACAAATTATCTTAGGGTAAAAAAGAATCACAGTAATATGAAAAACATAAGAACACATCCGTGCTTGTCTGTCTATTTTCCTTTCCAAACTAATTACAAACAATGAAGATTAGTAAGAAAATTCTTACAGCTCTGTTAAATTAGTCCAGCTCCCAATATAATCTGGTATTTTCCCAGTAAAATCATTATCTGATGCCCACCTAAACACCAGAAAATAACATATAAGATTGAATCACATGGAACAACATTGTAAAAAAAAACATCTTTTATAGGCATACAATGTCTTCATTCTTGTTAGCCTAGAAAACGATGACGGTAGGGGACCACTTAGGCCGGCACTATCAATATACCTGAAATTAAGAGATATACATATGATTATATGAACAAACATAAGTCATGGCGCCTGCTAGTCCAAGCAAAGAATGAAAGAGAAAAGTCCATTTTACAGCTAAATAGTATTTGAATTTTATAAAAACTTATAGATGGATTTAAAATTTTGAAATTACCTAAATAACTTTTTATAAGTAAAATAAATTATAATAGAACTATAAAACAAATAGTATTTAAACGAAACTAATCCTTTCCACTATGTAGATCAAACAAAACCGCATTCCATATCAAGTTGATTTAGGTTCTAAACAATCTTATGTGCAACTTTTTGCTTAAAGAAAAATGTATGGAGTGCAACAATCCTAGACTAAGCCCATCACTGACAGGTGTAAATTTGACTTTTCTCAAAATAAAAAGAAGAAAAGTATAGAATTGCCAAAATTAGTGAAGATTCTAGACGTACAATTGATCAAGTTTTGCCAGGTTTCCCAACTCTGAAGGTAGGGAGCCGTTTAAGTAGTTCGAGCCAAAGCCTCTGAAAAATTAGCAAAAGAATCCAAATTAGTGAAAAAAAAATGACAACTGAATTATCTATTTTGGAAGCATGATTTGTAGCTACCTTTCAAAACATAATTTAATTACTTGAAGGAACGAAGACATGAAACATATATTTCTAGTTTTTATGATTCAAAAATGTTTCTAATGGAATAGTGCCATGATATTAACAAGGTATTTTCCTTACAGAACTACAAGATTTGCAAGGTTCCCAAGCTCCTTCGGAACAGATCCAGTCAATGCATTGATGCCCAAACTCCTTGTATTTTCAAGAGGGAAAGTTTAAGATTTGATGTTAGGCAAAAAATGTTACGGGGTAATATTTTATGTTATAAATCTCACATGTACTGCATAGAAGTCAAATTCCCGAGGAAAGATGGCAAAGGCCCTGTTAAGTAATTTTGTCTTAAATCCCTGAAACAACATCAGATCCGGTATCAGTGAAAAGAGATTGGATCATTACTTCATTACGTATTATTCTTAGCACATCTGAATTTGGGAGTAACATTGGACCTCCGTGAACTTAAAAATATCATCTTAAGTTACTGCCAAAGCTTATGAGAAATATTATCCACAATAACAGTTAATGGCAATCGCCAAATGAAGTTTGTACTATTCTCTACACCGCAAGAGGAATACAACGGTAGTATCAGATCTACAATCTGCGAAATCCACTATGGAAAACAAGAAAATGGGGGGACAAAATGAAGCATTACGCATGAGGCAAATAACATAACCGCAAGTGAAGAGCTTATAGCAATAGGACGCTTGAGAAATCAGGAAAGTTGAGAGCACATACAGATTGGTCAGACGCGTGAGGTTCTGCAGTTCCTTTGGTATGGGGCCAACTGCACTAAGTGCGTATATCTTCCTGCATCGGTAAAAGACAGGTACCCATCAGCTCATGCCATCTGAAATCAGTCATGGCCGCTAGCTATTTGTGTCGTCAGATATGTAAACGCAACAAGGCGCACGGAACACCGTGGAACCCTCCAACAAGCATTTGGATTTTTTTTTTCAGTGATCAGTGCTGATTAGTGGTCATTCACGCACAGCCCCAGCACGAGCGGCCCAGGCTAGGGGCGAGCATTCCATCGAGCACCTGACGCGTCTAGAGAGAAACACAATCACTTACAGCTTGGTGACGTGGCAGACGGTGGTGTTCTGGGCGGAGGTGGAGCAGTCGCACTTGATGGCGGGATTGAAGTTGGGATTCTCGTCGATGGCGGTGCCGTCCGTGGCGGCGCCGGTGCAGGGGTCGCCGCTGATGTTCCATGCCGACGACGCTTTCTGACCGAGCTTGGCGAACACCGCGTTCACCGCCGCCGCTGCAAACCGTTCACATTACATTAGCAGCGGAAAAGAGACAGACTCTGGATGGCGCCGCTGCGATGCGATCGGACGGCCCCAGGAACGAGCACCAACGCTGACATCGCAGAACCGGCCAAGCCAAGCTACGTGTGTGTGTGTGAATTATGGCCGGTCAAAAGTTTTAAAAAATATGATGTAGATAAGGTTGCCGCGGTTGACCTTCTAACCGAGACATTTTGAAATTGGAACGGAGTAGGTGGTGAGCGCAACAGCTAGGCAGGCAGGCAGGCAGGCAGAGGTAACAGAGGAAGAGATCATGTTTGCAACATGGCATGGAAAATTCAGAAGGTTTGTTTTTTCTTCTTGGGGGCATGACCGCATGAGAAGGGAAAACTAACATGGCAAAAACAGAGAGGAACTGTACTATGTTCAAAGGGCAGGCAGAGCATCACGGACGCTGAAGGATGACTAAGGCCTTGCTTAGATCAAAAAAAAATTAGAATTTTGATACTGTAGCATTTTCGTTTGTATATGATAATTATTGTTTAATTATAGAGTAACTAGATTCAAAAGATTTATCTCACAAGTTACATATAAACTGTGTAATTAGTTATAGTTTTTATTTATATTTAATACTCCATACATACGTTCAAAGATTCAATAAAGATTCGATGTGACTGAAAATTTGGAATTTTAAAGGAAACTAAACAAGCCTAAAGAGGAGAGGAGAAGATCGATGCGGCGGCGGCGGCGGCGGCAGATAGTTGGATCGTGCGAGCTGTTTCGAAAGCCTTGCCGCCTTGGGTTGGGTTAGTTCCATTCCCGGGAAGAACGACTGGTGAGAAACTAGCTACATACTCACCTTCGACTGGATCGGTCATCATGGTTGGCGTTTGCTGAGCTTGCGCGGCTGATGATGCAGCTAGAAGCAGCAGCAGCAGCGTCGGGAGCGCGGAGCCATGGAGACAAGAAGGTCTGGAGCTCGATCCAGACCCCATCGTCTCTCTCTGCTCGTCGTGCTCGAGCAGCGGCGCCTCGATTGGCTGCCCGGCCCCTCGGTGAAGAGAGAGAGAGATGACGACTCGTCCTGGGAATAATGGGACGTGTCTCACTGGATCGATTGGAGCCCGCAGCTCGGTGGGTGCGCGCAGACAGGAGATACGTACGACGCCCGGACGTTGCAACTGGTACCACCTTTATATTTTTTATACTGGCAAGTGGCGCCACTGCTGTCTACATACAGAGAACGTTCCAACAACGACATCCATCCAACTCACACACATGGAAAAGGAACGGAACGGAGGCCAAGCCGGCAACGGAGACACGACTGACCAACCAACAGACTAGTAGCTGCTGCTGGGAGAGTAAAGTTTGTTCTTAGAGCAAGTGTTTGTTTATAAGCTAAGCTATTAAAGTTAAGTTATATAATAAGTTGTTTCTTACTTGGTTATAAATTTTTTTGCTTTTATATTCATCCTCACAATATTTACTACTTGGTCCCACTACTACCTATGCTTCCGTGCCCAGCTTGATGTTTGTATAGGAGTCAAGCTCTCATCTTCTCTTTCCTCCACATCAGCATTTGTTTGACTATAAGTTAATTATTATACTTGTTTTTAAAGGCACATGTCCTTACATAATGGTCCACACGATTTACATTGAGATGTAATAATATTATATTGTTTTTTTCCCTTTAGCTCCGGGTGTAATTTTTATTGGGGCTAAAACCGTTTTTAAAAATTAGCCAAAGGTGATTTCTGTACTAGTGACACTAAACAAGCCATCAGATACCCAAGAAGTAGGCCGAGGCGCTTGCCGACTTGCGCTTCTGTGTTGTCAAGAATTGTATACTTGCGCGAGGCCGCTGAAAAGGTGGACTTGACGCTTTAGCTGCATTAAACAGCCGTTGACTCCTCTTAACAGCAGGATTTAAGGAAAAAAAAACAAAAATTACGCACCACAGCCCTCGTGCTGGTTAGTTGACGACTTCGTTCTGACTTCTAAAAGCATCTTCAACAATTTACTATTTCTCACTTGTCAAATCTTATGTTTTAGCAAGTTGCTATAATAATTTACCAAGTTGGAAAGAGGTCATCTTCAACAATTTGCTATTTCTCACTTGCCAAACCAAAAAAAGAAGATTAAAAAGAAAGAAACTTGCATGCGGGAAACCGAGAGGAGGACTCGCGAGCGAGAGGATGGCAAGCCGATGCGCGCTCACAAAAATAACAAACCGATGCAATCTTTTGGTAAGCGTGTAGAATTGGCAAGTCCAATTGACAAACTGTTGGAGAGTGTTTTTTAATTGATTTGCCAAATTTTAAATGATGACAAGTGTTTTTTAGAGATGCTCTAAGGATCAATTAATTAACTATTATTAGGAAGGCCGTGACTGGTAGCGTTGCGGGTGAGGGGTAGGTTGCCTTTTTTTTTTCTCCGTCACACAAAACATCCAAGACACATCTTTATATATTAAGATAGAGAAATTGTTCAATACAACATGTTTAACAACGTTCTAGATAGTCAATATAGTTTTATATGAACAATTAGACCCTTCTAAGTGCGACGTATATTACCCTTTACTAGTAATCTCAACAAAAACAACATGTATTTTGAAGGGTAATAAAGCTGATTGCATCCGATTCGACTCCAACCTTTGTAATTGAACTCCAACGTACGTAGAGAACTTGCCAAACAAATTAAACAAGGGATTCTCGCAGTGCCAATAATCAGCTTAATTATATTGATAATACTATGTATACCTACACTCGTTTGCCAAATCAAAACGTACAGTACCAAGTTCTCGCCATACGCACGCCATAACCTACTACAACAACTTGTATATATATTCTCCAATTGCGACAGCACTGCCATCTGCATCCATGACAATAACTTGGTGTATGCTCTGGGCAGTGCAGTGCATGAAGACGTACAGGAATGAACAAGTCCGTCGAGAGGAGGTCAATGGGCGCACACGCAGACACGATGGATGGTTCTGGGCGAAGCTGCATGCAGCAGGTGCGCTCGCTCGGTCCAACCTGCAAATCCGGAAAAGGCTGCAGCCTCCCAAGTTGGGCCGAATTCAGCTTAGACCACCTTTCACCCCCGCGCGCTCCCCCCGCATGGGCCTTCCCGGCCTTCTAGGCTGTCGGATCACATGGGCTAGATCGGATCGGACGCGTCGCTTCCCTCATCCAGTCAAAATCCACTCCCAAAGGCCAAAACCCTACTATTCTCCCCTCCTCTGGCGACGGCACCGGCGGCAGAAACTGGAGCGAGTAGCTGCGGCGGTTTCGCCCTCCACGCGCTCCTGCTTTCAGCCGGTGACATGGACGACTCCAGCAGGATGGGCGTGCAAAGCAGTTCGAATCCGAAACGACGACTGTATCCATCGGCGGCGTCGACTTGATCAGCAGCCTCAACGATGACTTGCTCCTGCGTATCCTGGATCTAGTACCGGACGCCGAGAACGTCGTGCGCACCCACGCGCTCTCGCGGCGGTGGCGTGGCCTCTGGACAGGAGTCTCCGCGCTGCGCTTCGAATTCAACGGCTGGCTAAACTCTTGCCGGTCAGACGTTGCCGCCCAGCAATACATTGCTTTCGTTTCGTCAATGGCGCTCTCGTGCTACCCGCTAATAAGGAGCCCGCTTTCGTTTTTGCAGGTCAGACGCTGCCGCCCAACGGTACATTGCCTTCGTCAACGGCGCTCTCGCGCTTCGTGCTACCACCGCTAAGGAGCCCGCTTTCGTTGAGGACCTAGCGATCTCGTTCGATGTATCCATACAAGAATCAGCAGAACTGCTCGTGCCCCTGTCCGTAGAAGCCGCACAGAGATGGATCCGTTACGCTGTGCAACACGCGGTGAAATCTTTCGTCATGAAACTGGTGCTGCCATTGCGGTGGCGGTTAGACGACATGTATTGCGATGACAACAACATCGAGGATCCTGTGATGACCATTGATGATGAGATGGCTAACTATGCAAAGATGGAGACCATGCATTTGAGATTGGTGGGGTAGAACTTCGACTGCCTTCTTCAACCACATAACCTGCTTTTAGTCCCGGTGCGTAAGGCCTCGGTGCCTGAACCGGGGCTAAGGATCCGGGACTAAATGTGCCTCCTTTAGCCCCGGTTCGCACAACCGGGGCTAAAGCCCGACCTTTAGCCCGGTTGGTATTACCTTTTTTTTATTTTGGTATTTCTGATTTTGGTTTTCCGATTAGATTAGGTATTCAAATGTGTGTATTCTACGCTTCCAATACATGAATTCGCTATTAATACATGTATTCACGCACTTATAAGTTAGTTTCAAGTATTAAACACAAATAAACTATGAAACTCTATAAGTATAATATATATAATATATATGCACATAAAATTTACATCATTATCCATTATTACTTGACTTAAGACACAAACGCTCTCGCCACTTAAATATCATATAGATGTTCGTCTTGATTTGGCTTGAGTGGGACGGTCGTGTCGTAATAGAAGTCGCCTCCAGGTTTGACCATTTTTTCAAGAAAAAATCCAGCAAATGTCTCTTAAATTCCTTTGAGGCGGTCTTCTTGCATCACTTGTTGCTGTAACCATAGCGTCTTCAATTTGCATTATAAAGAAACAAGTGTTAATATACATAGGATTTAGTTAATAGCAACAAATAAATAAAATGGTTGTATTATATATACATATTACATACTTTTAGTTTCTCTGTTAGAGTTCTTCTTACATACACCGTGAGGTACTCGCAAACGTAGTATCCACACAGATTGTTGTCTTGTGGCTGTCTTAGAATCCACTGTAAGATATGAAAAGATTACCATCGTCATCATACGCATATGTTAAAGCATGATAATTTAAAGTAACAGGTTACGAGAGCTAGTAGAACTTACATATAACATACGAGGACCCTGTAGTGTCTCTTCTAGTTTCGGACGGTGTTTCGGGACGAACCAAGCCTAAACCCTGCTCAATAATTGGATCATTAGTTAATTAACTTTTGCAGTGTAGTTAAAGAGCAGGAATCCATATTTAAAGATCAAAGTTACCCCTTGATAATGTCTATCATATCTTGGTAATCTCCCGATGGTTTTCTCAATGAGTCAAAGATTACATATGCACTTCTTCTCATATCGATAACTAACTATGAGTATCCAGTGAAAACTGCATTTGTTTATAGAGTCAACATATATATCTTTATGCTGAATTGAGTAATAAGTAAGACAAATTGTGCAAACGATAACAACACTCACCCAAAGTTGTATGGGAAGAGTATATATTCTCTGGTCTTTTGGTTGACCAAGAACCTCCGAAGATTCCTCTCCGTTTGAGGTATCCATTGTTCGCGGAGAGTGTTTGGATCCGAGAATATGATTGATGGATCAATGAAACCAATTTTCGTGTCTCCCTTACGTTTGAGCATTAACATCAAGAATCTGCATATATATGTTTGAGGATAGTTAGTCACTATACATATACATATACATATGTGCTATAGTCAGATTACTAAAAGAAATGATAATCACTTACAGACAGTAGCAGCTCATCAGAGATTTGTCTAGAGCGTCCATGTGGCATAGCTGGTGGAGCTCACTATATGGAACAAATATAAGGTCATCGCCCCGGAAGTAATGTTCTTGTCTAATTCTGACGCAAATGCAGTCGCCATCTAAGTTTTTGGTACATGCCTCCATGTACCACGAGTTTAACTTGCGCATTTGCGTACCAAGATCCCCGAGGGCCGATGGGTTGTACAGACTTCTGCCACGTAAATAACTTCTCTTGAACTCATCGACTACAGTGGCATTTGCGACTAGTGCATTTCCATAAAATTGAACCGCGGATATATTAGCTCCTTTCAAGAAATATTCCAATCCATCATAATTGACCTTGGGGCCACTGTAGTCTTCTAGCACGCTCATGTTTGAACCATATTCATACCCAACAACTAGCGGGGGCACTGATTGCTTCGATTGTTCCCCGAGCTGTGGGACACCTTTCCCTTCTCTTTTCCTCTCAGTAATTGCCTTTTCGAGAGTGCGGTCATAGTCTGATATTGGAGATTTCTTTTGAGCATCACGTAGCTTTCTCTTCTTTTCTTCCAACTCTTGCCTTAGAGCTGATTGATGTAAGTAGAACGACTTTTTAGCTTCTTTCTTTGCTTTATCGTCGTCTTTAAATTTCTTGAAATGTGCGGCAACATCGGCCTTTATTGAAGCCGATATTTCCTCTTCAGTCATCTCAGACGGAAGTTTCTGAGGAATCTTAACAATAACTTTCCTTGTAGCTTGCCTCTTTGTTTTTGGTTGGGCGGCTGACACCTTTGCTTTTGTGGCGGTCCTCTTCTTTGGCGATGGGGCGGCAGGTGTCGGCGTTGGAGACCGTCGTGGTGGCGTTGGAGACCGTCGTGTAGGCGATAGGGCCGGTGTCGGCGTTGGAGAATGTCATGGAGGTTCTGGGGCCGGTTTCGACGATGGAGACCGCCTTGGAGGTTCTAGGGAGGAAGCTGTGTCGTGCATTTCACCATCAGCATCCCTCGCAACACTATAACCAGCAGGTGATGAATGTTGACTTAGGTCTCTGGGATGAGCAGGAGGAGGCGACGACGATACAATAGGAGGTGATGCCCTAGGAAAAATGATATAGCGCTTGCGCCAATAAATAAATGTCTTCTCCGCTTGTCCTAAAGTCGTCTCCCCATCACCTCCTTCAATGTCAAGCTTAGCATCGCGATGACCTTTTTCAACTCTATCGACCGAGACGCGAGCATATCCAGCTGGTACTTTTGACCCATGGCATATTGGTGTCTTCGTAGGGTCGATAGGAGATACAATACCGGTAGCCACCATGATTGTGGTAGCCCCCTCTGGAATGTGCAACTCACATGGTGTATTCAGTTCTGTGATGTCATCCACGGGGAAGCGTAGCTTTGCGTCATCAACAGGTTGAGGCACTTTCGTGGAAGCACAACTGCTTTTCAAGTGAGCTGATGGGTTGATGTTGACTAGCGGTACTGATCCAGTACTTTGCATTCGGCTGATTGCTAACTCCACTTGCCTTTGGATTTCCTCGCTCATTCTCGCTTGAAGTTTCTCTTCTCGCTCTTTTGCTTGAATAGTTGCTTCGCGTGTTTCACTAAGCATTTGCGACATGCTAAGTTTCATAGCTTCCTCCTCTTTCTTCTTTCTCTGGCGGCTTCTATATGTATCTTTATCTTGAGGGAAGGCATGCTTCCACGGCACCACGCCATGACCTCTCGTTCGCCCACCGTGTTCCGCAGTCCCCGGGGCATATGTCAGCTCATCTTTATCTCTATCTGGTGACCATAGTCCTTGTTCCCTCATAGATTGAGCGTAAACCAGTTTCCTTGCTGCTTCTGTGAGTCCTTCGGTATACGTTAATCTCCCAGTCTGAGGGTCAATGCCTCCCCCGTGACCAAAAAACCACCACTTACTGCGCTCAACCCAATCATCTGATTCTAGTTGGATTCCCCTAGCTAGAAGGTCCTCTTCTTCTTTTTCCCACTTAGGAATGGCAGTCTTGTAGCCACCTGATCTCATGTGATGATGGTATTGCTTTTCTCGGGCATTATGTTGGTTCTGTTGAGCTCGTGATTCGCCCTCTTCGGATGTCTTGAAAGCTACAAAGTCATCCCAAAATGGTCTCAACTTGACGTAGGATTTTTTGTTGAAATCTGGAGTAAGGTTCTTCTTGATAAAAATCATTATGCAATGTCTTTGTCCAGGCCTGGAAATATGTTACCATCTTCTTCATAGCATAGTCCCTAACTCTCCCCTTCAGAGCTTCATCTTCTGTATCGAGCGAGAAATGTTGAAGGACTTCTTGCCAAATTAGTTCCTTGTCACGATCAGAGACAAAACTAATGTCAGGACGTCCTTTCCTTTGCCTCCATACACGAGCACTGATCGGAAGTCTATCCCTTACAAGGTAACCACAGTTGGTGGCAAATCTATGTGCATGTGGTCCAAGTACAACCCCTGTTTCCTCATCGAATTCTGTGATAATGTACCAACCCTCCAATGGCTTCTTCGGGCCTCGTACATTTTTCCTCTTCTCCGTAGTTGTCGTTGATGCAGGCGGCTATGTATGTAGACACACAAAATTTATAAATATAATTATACAACTGTAATTATTTTGATTTGTAGACATATATATACCTCGGCAACATTGTCTTGTGCGATATTTTCTTGCTCAACATCTGGCGCAAAGTACTGACTTCCGTCATCTACTTGATTCGTGTCATCATCTACTTGATCAGTGCCATCGTTGATCATTAACAAGAATTCCTCCATATCATTCGGGTCGTCCATTTCTGCAACTATAAAAGCTAATAAGTGTGTAACACGTACTTAGAGTAACCACTTAGGGGTAGACACTTAGGGGTTTAGCCACACTTGGGGTAGACACTTAGTCTAAAGTGTGACTAATAAAAGGGTTTAGGGTAGGGTAGACACTTAGAGTTAGGCACACTTGGGGTAGACACTTAGTCTTTGTGTGACTAATAAAAGGGTTTAGGGTAGACACTTAGGGGTTTAGGCACACTTGGGGTAGACACTTAGTCTAAAGTGTGACTAATAAAAGGGTTTAGGGTAGGGTAGACACTTAGAGTTAGGCACACTTGGGGTAGACACTTAGTCTTTGTGTGACTAATAAAAGGGTTTAGGGTAGGCACTTAGAGTGTGTGTAAACCCTAAACAAATGAAAGGTCTAACAAATGAAAGATCTATACAATTAGGGTTTAGGGTAGACACTTATGATGTATATCTATAGGGTTTAGAAACTTAGGGGTTTAGGGTAGACACTAAGTAGTTTGTGTGTGTAATAAAAGTGTTTATGGTTTAGGGTAGACACTTATGATGTATATCTATAGGGTTTAGAAACTTAGGGGTTTAGGGTAGACACTAAGTAGTGTGTGTGTAATAAAAGTGTTTATGGTTTAGGGTAGACACTTATGATGTATATCTATAGGGTTTAGAAACTTAGGGGTTTAGGGTAGACACTAAGTAGTGTGTGTGTGTAATAAAAGTGTTTATGGTTTAGGGTAGACACTTATGATGTATATCTATAGGGTTTAGAAACTTAGGGGTTTAGGGTAGACACTAAGTAGTGTGTGTGTAATAAAAGTGTTTATGGTTTAGGGTAGACACTTATGATGTATATCTATAGGGTTTAGAAACTTAGGGGTTTAGGGTAGACACTAAGTAGAGTGTGTGTGTAATAAAAGTGTTTAGGGTTTATGTTTAGGGTACAAATATATACATGTTTACTAGCAATAATAATGGAAGGTCAATATTTCTCTAACAAATCCATCTATATATCAAATCATATATATATACATGTTTTCTGGCAATAATGGAATTAATAAGGTCAATATTTATCTAACAAATCCATCTAGTAATATATATAATGAAAGGTATCTAATTCTATAACAAATGAAAGCTCTATATTTCTCTAAGTGCTTTAATCTATTTCTAAAACTAATGGAAGGTCTATATTTCTAAAACTAGCAATATAATGAAGATACATATATATCAAATCTATATTTCTCTCTAATAAGTGCTAAAATCTATTTCTAAAACTAAAATCTATTTCTACTTTTTACACACAATTCACCTTGTATCTTCTTCTTCTTCCTTCTTTGATCTTCTTCTTCTTCTCGATCTCCTCTTCATCTAGAAAAACATACATAAAATGTTAGTGTGTGAAAACAAGAAACTAATAACATACAAATTAATAAAATCATTTAGTAATTTTTCCTTTTTCCTTTCTTTCTTTCTTCTCCCTACCTTCTTCCTTATTCCTTCTCTCCTCTTCTCCTTCTTTCCTCTTCTTCCTTTCTTCCTTGTAATTTTTCTTTCATTTTCCTTTAATTTCTTTCTTCTTTCTTCTTTTTCTCCTTCAAAGCCGGCGGCGTACGGGAGGCGGCCGACGGCGGCGGCGGTGGCGCAGAGCCAGCGGCCGGCTGTGCGGCGAGGTCGACGGTGGCGCGGCGTGCAGAGAAAGGAGAGAGGTGGCGGCAGCCGGCTCGGGCGCGATGCAGGGCTCGGGCGCGGCGGCGACCGGGAAGGGCGCGAGCCGAGGCGAGGCGAGGAGGGGCCGGTGCGGAGGCGGAGGTGGCGCCCGGCGGTGGCGCAAGTGCCGAACGACGGTGGCGCAGGTGGCGGCGGCGGAGCTCGATCTCGATCGACGTCGGTTGAAGAGAAGACAAATGAGGAAGGAGAGAGGCAGGCAGCCACGGCTTATATAGGTAGGCACCCTTTAGCCCCGGTTGGTAAGGGCTAAAGGCCTGTTTAGGCGCCAAACAAAATTTTAGTGGGCAGGTTTTAGATGTTTTGGTATTGTATATAGTTTAATATCTTTATAAATTGCTCTAGGTCTTGTAAATTGCATAATAAATTAAATACATGCCACAAAATTTTAAAAAAATAACCATTAAATTTCCTTTTGCTTTATTATACACTAGAAAAATGTATAACATAAAATCTTTTACCTTTTTTATAATATCAAATATAAATGTAACTAACCATTAGAATTTGGTTAATGCAAAAGTATATTCTTCAATTAAAAAAATTAAATGCTTGGTTACCAACAGGAAATTAGTTTATTCATTATTTTAACGTTAAACTATTTGTGTTTCACCATTCATTGTCCAATTATGCGATCTTTAAGTGTACCCTTAAATAGAAAATTGTAATGAGACACTAAATGACCCTATATGAAAAACTTTTGAATACAAAGGTTTTATAACTCATCAAGATCATTCATTTTAGAACTAAACTTTTTCAATGACAAATGTAGATCTTTATTTATTTGACCAAAATGCCTAATACACATGTCACTTGATCGACATCACACTGCTAAGCTAGATACATCAAGCGGGCACATTAGTGATCTTCTTCTTGACATATGTCCCTTGGTCATGATCATGTCGTAACCATGGAGTGTCCTCAGCATTTAGAAGGATGCTTGGGTCTTTGGTCAAACTGAATGGCGCAATTCAGTCATCCCTTTCGTAAAGTTCAGACATGTCTGAGTTGTTCTCAATTCCTAAAATGTTTCTTTTCCCTGAAAGAACTATGTGACGCTTGGGCTCATTGATGCTTGATGTGTCATCGTTTTTTCCTTTCTTTGGTTTTGTAGACATGTCTTTTACATAGAACACCTGATTCACATCAGCAGCCAGGACGAATGGTTCGTCTTTGTACCCAATAGTGTCGAGGTCCACTGTTGTCATCCCATAATCCTTGTCAATTGTTACCTCGACTCCGGTCATCTTCACCCATTGGCACTTAAACAAAGGGACTTTAAAATTAGGTGCATAGTATAGTTCCCAAATCTCAACTATGCGGCCATAATATGTTTGCCTTTTTCCATTTGGGTCAATGGCATCTATGCGGACACCACTGTTCTGGTTGGTGCTCCTTTTATCTTAGTCTACAGTGTAAAATATATTTCCATTTATCTTGTAGGCTTTGTACGTGAGGATGTGCCATGATGGTTGTCTAGCCAACAAATACAGTTGGTCATCAATACTGTCATCACCATTAAATTTTATTCGCAACCAATCACCGAAAGTTTTCATGTGTTCATGCATAATCCAAGCTTCATTCTTCCCTGAAAACTGGGATCGTAGGAACTTCTTGTGTACCTCGACATACGGCTCCACCACGGAGGAGTTTTGAAGAACTGTGTAGTGTGCTTTGTTGAAATAATCATCCCCCGTACCGATATATGTTTTCTTCCCTATTGTTCCTTTCCCACTAAGTCTCCCCTCGTGTCTTGATTCAGGAACACCAATCGGATCAAGGTCGGGAATATAGTCAACATAGAACTCAATGACCTCCTCTGTCCCGTAGCCCTTAGCGATGCTTCCTTCTGGGCGAGCACGTTGGTGAACATATTTTTTCAGGACTCCCATGAACCTTTCAAAGGGGAACATGTTGTGTAGGAACACAGGACCGAGAATACTAATCTCCTTGACCAGATGAACTAGGAGGTGTTCCATGATACTAAAGAAGGATGGAGGGAAAACCAACTCAAAGCTGACAAGACACTGAACCATATCGTTTTGTAGACCAGCTAGTTCCATTGGATCGATTGCCTTCTGAGAAATTGCATTGAGGAATGCACATAGCTTCACAGTGGTTAGACGTAATGGTGGAGGTAGAATTCCTCTTAACGCAACCGGAAGCAATTGCGTCATAAGCACGTGGCAGTCATGAGACTTTAAGTTTAGGAATTTCTTCTCTGACACATTTATTATATTCTTTATATTGGAGGAAAATCCAGATGGGACCTTGATGCTGCTTAGACATTCAAACATGCTTTCCTTCTCTTCTTTACTAAGAGTGTAGCTAGCAGGCTTTAAATAATGGCATCCATCTTTTGTCTTCTCTGGATGCAGGTTGTATCGTTCTTTTATGTCTTGCAAGTACTGTCGTGCTTCAAGCGTATCTTTGGCTTTTCCATACACACCCATGAATCCTAGTAGGTTCACACAAACATTCTTTGTCAAGTGCATCACGTCGATCGCGTGGTGGACCTCTAGGACAGGCCAGTAGGGTAGCTCCCAAAATATGGACTTCTTCTTCCACATGGGTGCTGTAACACCCAAAATTTTGATTTCATTTAAAATAATAGAAAATGACTTATTAATGAATTGTGTGAGCATTTCATTTAGGGAAATTGTGACACCCTGTGTCAAACTTGCATTAGGATCATCATTAGCCACTAAGCACATCATTTCGTTGCATTCATGTTTGCATATGCTATCGTTTCATGTGTGTGTTTATATGCTTTGAAACTAGAATTGAATAGGTGTTTTGTGCTTAATCTTGTGTTTAACATGTTTGGTTAAACCTTGCTTTGCTTAGGGTAAAAGTGTGGTTTGTTTATGTTTGTTTAGTTACCATGCTTAGTTTTATCAAGTGAAAGAAAATGGAAAAGGAAATTAGAATCGAGACAGGCCGAGCACCACCCCTTGACCTCAACCACCGCTCGATGGACGTGACGGACCGAGGGTTCGATCGAACGACCCCGGGCCAGAGGCTCGACCGAGCCAGAGGCTCGATCAGCTAGTCTATCGACGCCCCCTCGCCATCGACCCCCCCCCCTCGACTTCGACCCCTCGAAGTTACGAACCGAGGCTTGAGCGAACGACCCCGCACGGAAGGCTCGACCGAGTCGGAGGCTCGATCAGCCGATCGACCCTACCCCTCGATATCGACCCCCTCCCGCGCCCTTGCCCACGCGCACTCAACCGACCGCGGCTGAGCCGTACGTCGGAATCATCCGCCGCGTGGCCGACGATGCCTGACCGCGGAAGTGGAACACGCCATCGCCGCCGCTTCGGCACTGCGCCGACATCGCTGTCGCCGATCGCGCTGTCTCGCTCGAATCCGTGTTAACGGCGCTAGGACCAAGTCAGGCACTGCTTTTCCGCCGCTGACGTCCTGCTTCGCCGCCGCAGACCTGCCAGCCGCCCTGCCGCGCGCCGCGCCATCGTTTCGCAATAACGCCGCCGCAGTGCCGCGTCCGATCAGCGCCCCGCCTTGTCTCTTTCGCAATCAAGCGCGAATCCGCGCTAACGGCGCGTCGACCAAGTCTTGATCCGCTCTGCGCCGCCCGCCGCGAACACGCCAGCGCCGCTGCCACCACCGCACCATCGTGTCACGGTCCCCTCTAGCCGCGCCGGTCGGCCATGACCGTGCAAGGAGGAGCGCCTATACCTCCTCCACCTCCCACACTCTTTTACACTCATCCGCACTCGCGCAATCACTCGCAATCCTCTGCCATCACCAGCCGAGAGCTCCGAGCACCGCAAGCGCCTTCTTCTCAAATCCACCACCACCCGAGCTCCTTTGCTCAATCCCTCTCCTTCTAGCTTTCGCCTTTGCCCCGCACCCACGCTGCTCGCCTCTGTTTAACCAGTAGTGGACTCCAGTCGCCGGAACGTCTTCGCCATTCTTCGACTCCGAGTCGCCACCGCACCGATCGACCAAGCGTTCACCATTCGCCGTCTCGTCTCCGACGCCTCCATCTTCGTGGAAGCTTCGCCGGAGTTAACCGAGGTGAGAACGTTTGTCCCTAGCTTCAGTTCGACCCGCGTCGACACAGCACCGTTGGCCGTGCGCCATTGCCGCCGCCGCGGAGCTTGCACGTGGACAGGTTTCCACAGAGCCTCTCTGGCTCAGCTAGCCCTCGAGCCGCACTCACCACATCACCACGATGCTCACGCACCCCAGCGCCGAGCCTCGTGTTGTCGGTGATCACTTCGTCGTGTCACACCGCCGTGTTGCACCGCCACCGCACACTGTCGACCCCTCTTCACGGTCGCAACAGTTCAACCAACACCCCAGTGGATGCGCGTAGTCATCCCGAGCCTAGCACAACCAACCCCACCGCCGGAGACCTCACCGTCGGCGAAAACACGTGGATCCGGACCGTTCTCTGTTCCGCTCGACGGTGGATGGACCTCGAGTAATCGAGGGTCATGCCCGTCAGTTGCCTCGAGCGCCTCGACGTGCCTCGAGCCCGTTCCCGAAATGATTTCCTATTCTATTTTCAGTGTTTTGTATGCCATGCTTGTTTGTTTATATCTAGAGTTTGGTGAAATCCTTGTTGTTAGATTCTGTAAGTTATAAGCCTGCTTTATCCTGCTAAGCTAGTAGCTCTAGCCCTTAGTAGATTTGTGGTAGTTCTCTGGTCCTATGCTTAGAATCTCTGTAGTGTGTTAAATCTTGTTTAAGCATCATCCTTGCACCATTCAGTTATTTATTTATGCATTGCAATCATTTAGGATCCATGGAGGAACGTCAGGAGCCCACAGAGACCGAAGTCCAGGAGGTACAGGAGCTGTACGAGGAGTACCACGAGCTCGACACTAACCTTCCTGAGTGCCCTGACCACCAGCCCTCCACCTTCTCTCAAGGCAAGCCCCGGAGCATTCTTAAGCCTCCCACTTTTACAATTAATCTACTTGAGTATTTTATACTGTGATGCATTAGGTGATAGGAATTGTTTGAATCTCAAATTGATGCATTACCTCCCTTGATATTTGTTTTACCTACCTTGTTACCCTGTTAATAATCAAGTAAAAGCAACCGCTTAGCATGCTTAGAATAAGGGTTACCTTTCTTTTTATGTTTCGTATTATCCCTTGAGGGTAATACTATCACGGTTGGCTATATTCGCTATCGTGGAAAGAACCTATGGTAGTAATGAAATACGGCCAACTGGAAGGCAAGTGCACCAAGTGGTTTAGACTTGGGGGCAGTTCGTCCGTTGGATCGTGTAGGTTTGTACACGATGGTGGCCCTCTTACATCTTTGAATGCGCCCTTTCACATAGGGGTCGTTGTGAGTATCGACCCCGAAGCCGAGTAAACACTGTCCGGGCCGGAGCTCGCTCTGCTGTGAGCACCCCCTAGACTGTAGATATGATCTGCCCGTGGTGGCCATCTATTTTCTACAATTGGGTGGACCAATGCAAGCCCGCGTCGATTACCACCTGGACTTTGTTGAGCGGTGACCTAATGCTGACCCGACGGGGAAAGTATGGGCGTGTGTTAAAGGTAATCTTACCAGCTGGTGTATATCGATTCGAATTGCCGCCCCCACTGGATATGGGGGATTATGCTGAGCTTCACCACGGTACAACTCCATGTGACACCTTAATGGTTCTACTAAAATATTGATGAAGAACTGGATATCTGTTATTATATTGTTTGAGTAGATCAAGTGTGTGCTCTAGTATAGATGCAAATAACCTAGAAATAATTAGTAGGATAAAAGATGACTGCACATCGCATCTTTAAAGTAAACTCCTTTTAATTTAAGCATTTCCGCAAAGTAAAGCTTACCCAACTCTAGATACAGCCATGCATATCCTTGGAGTCTTTATTTTCAGTTAGACGGGTAAGTCTAGCTGAGTACATTCCCGTACTCAGGGTTTATCCCATTTGTTGCAGATGGCCAAGTATACTTCGGCTATTGTAAGCACTGTCTCTATCCTGTTGAAGGAGAAGAGGAGTAGGCCTTGGGCAAGGTCCTCTACAAGCTCATCTTTTGCTGTTGTTGGACGTGATATCATGGGCACCCCTGTCTTTTAAAACTTCAAGTTCAGTTTCGAACAATGTTTTATTCGACCACAAGTGTTGTGGAGTAAGTACTACTTTTATTTGGAACAAAGTGTTGTAATAACTTTATTTCGTACTTTCAGTATTTTCAGTTGATTTGTGGCTCGTTCGAATGTGTATCCCTGAATGTACGCGATCCTGAGTTGATGTTAGAAATCCTTCGAGATTTTCGAACTACCGGGATTATATGGGCTCAAGTGTTTTAAGTGGTAGTTAAGTCAGCTACCTTAGCACTTGATCTCTTATAATTTGGGCGGTTCCGTCACAGAAATAATAAAGTTTATTGAATTAAAATCAATTCTTAGTTTAGTAACATGTTAATGCATACATGCTGCTGCATAATTTTTATTGTGATGATTGAATTTGCAAAACAAAGTTCAAACGAATTCAAATTTGTTTTTGAAAATGGATTTGGAAAAGAAAGAAAAAGAAAAGAACTTAGCCTCTCTCTCTCCCTCTGTTTGCTATTTCAGCCCAACAAGGCTGAGGCCCAGTCCGGTTCCCTCTCTTTCTCTCCTGCTCGGCCCACTCTCCTCTTCACCCGCGCGGCCCAGCAGGCCGGCCCAGCGCGCAGCGCAACTCCCTCCCTCTTCCCACTGACCAGCCGGGCCCGTCGGTTAGCCCCGCCCCAACCATTCCCCTCTCTTCTCTCTCTCGCTGTCGACCGGGCCCACCTGTCAGCGCTGTCTCCCACCTCCCGCCGCGTTCGGGCGCTCAGAGCAGCGGGACGCAACCGCCGCGTCGCCCCGCTCCCACTCCCCCACGACCCTCCCTCGACTTCGCAATCGACCCCGTGCATCCCGCACCACCTCCCTCTCCCGTTCATTTAAGCAGAGCGCAGTCCCCATCTCCTCCTTTCTCAGTCTCTGTTTTCTCTCCAAGAACGCGCCACTGAGCTCCACCGCGGAGGCTTCTCCCCGACGCCGTGCCGTCGTTTTTCGTCCCGCACCGAGCCCATTCATGTGGGAAGCCGCCACTACCGATCATCGTCTGCGTCGTTGACGTCCCGGAGCCGGCACCGTACTCACCCGCTCTGCGTCGCGTTTCTCCGAGCACGAACACCGCCATCCCCGCGCCGCCGAGACCTCTGAGTCGTCGTCGTCGCGTCTCTGTGCTTGGTGAGCTTCACCTCTCTCCCCTCTTTTCCCCAGTACCTCTAATTTGGCGATTCACGGCCTATAGAGCCCTGCCCGTGAGCACCGTAGGCCACCAACATGGCGTACGCGGCGCCCGTCCTTCCTCCCCTCTCTGCATTCAATTAGAGCCGTCATGAGGATCGCCGTGAGCTCCTCCCTCTTTCCGTGCCCTCGCCTAGTCGAACCGTGATCTCCAGTGCGTGAACCGTGCAAGCAGCGCGCCGCCGCGCCGCCTCTGCTCGCCTCCCTGCGATCGACCGAGTGCACCACCGCACTCGCCTCGCTCTCCTCTATCTCCCTGTGGTCTTCCGGTGGCCAACCGAGGCCCCTAGGCCCTTTTCCCCTTCTCGCCGCCGAGCTCGGGTCGCCGGCAATGGAGCGTCACCGCGTCCACTGTCTTCTCCGACCGACTCTCTCTCTCTCCCCCCTCTGATCCGTTCTGAACCGTCCAATTCCAAGACCAACAGCCGGGATTAGATACCCCTTCGGGGTTAAGTGGACGGTCCACCGTGGACCCGTGGACTCTCGGTCCCGCGCTGAGTCAGCGGGTGCACGCACTATGTGGTGCACCGCACCAACCCCGAGCCGCCGCGTGGCAACCCTGTCGGCCCCGCGCCTCAGCCCTGGCGCCTTTCGCTGAATACATTTTCTCTGTTCAAAAGCGTAATCCTGATCGTTTAATTCATTTCAGAAAATAAATAGAAATTCACTATTTACAGATTTGCCACTGCACTGTTTTGCTTATAAAAACTTTGTTTTAACTCTGATTAGAACGATTCGAATTGCGTTAGATTCGTAATGAAATTCTCTACATGTTAAACCCTCTGTTAGTCATGTTTGAAACATTTAAATTTGAGGTTAAATTAAATAATAAAGACGTTCTTAGAGAACTAGTTTAAATCATATCTTTTGTGTTTTAAATCCGATTTTTGTGAAATTCGCGTTGAAATGATCGTAGCAGTGCATAGTATCTTTTTATAACCTTTTATCTTCTGTTTACTGTTGCTGGTGTACTGTTATAATAGTATCCTTGTTTGCTTTGTATGTATGCAATTGGAATGTGTGTTGTTGCAATGCCGTGATCGAGTTCAGATGGTGAGGAGTTTGGTTGTGACCAGGAGTACTTTGATCAGGAGTGCTTTGACCAGCAGGAGTTTGAGAACCAAGGCAAGTATAGCATGGGACCTACCTTGTTATCCTATTCACCATAATCATGATTTCATGTGCATGTGTTTAATTTGATACCCGTAGTATATTTCCCTAGAATTGAAATCCTTTACCTTGACTCCTATGGGTTATGCATATGGGTAGATGGCTAGTGCAAATATATATAAATGATACTTGATCCCTGCCAAATGTTATAATGCTTTGAATGAATTGGTGAACCTGATCATGGCAATTGGGACATAACCCTTTTATAATAACTCACTGTTGGCAAAAGCTGGGACTGACAGTGCTACCGTGGGAGCTACATGGCTCTAGCTTTAACTCAGTAGTAGGCTCTTTTCTAGCTCGTTAGCGGTTACCTGAAAGGGCGCATTGGGCTCTTGCCGAGCTGGTTATAGTGCGGCCTCTGTCCGAGTTTGAGCGTAGGCTGCGGTCTTTATGCTACTCGGAAGGGGAGCTCTATCGCCCCTTGCCAATCCTAGCGGCCCTAATCTTGTTAGACGAGATACTATGAAAGGTTTCATAGTGAACCCCGCCCACTCACCTTGGCAGTGTTATGGGAGTAATTAACCCGGGCATTCGGGGCATCACGACTCACGAGTAAAGATGCACAACCTCTGCAGAGTGTAAAAACTGATATATCAGTCGTGCTCACGGTTACGAGCGGCCCGGAAAACTGACGGTTTAACTAATTAACCTGATCAGTCCTTATGTTCCTGTTGCCACTATAATGATGATGTTTATGATTTTCTTAATCTTGGCAATGATGTAAGTGGGATCATTTGGGGCTTAAGCATAAACTGATGTTACTTAATAATAAAACTTTGATTAACTAAAAGTGCTAAACGCAGTAAGCCAGTGTCATCCTTTTGAGCTTCATAACCCCATGTTATACTGCTGAGTACGAATGTGCTCACGTTTGTTTTACTTTTCAACTTTTGGATAAAAATCCCGGATGGGTAACAGAAGCAGGAAGCTATGAGGACTATCCTGAAGATTTCTAGGCTTGGTCAACCAGTTGACCTTCCTTGTGAGATGGAGTTCCATGAGAGTTAGATGTATCTTCCGTTGTCTTATTTATTTATGTAATGGATCTATGTACGCTATGTATTAAACTCTGTGATGGTACTATGTAATTTGTGAACTTATGTGTGGATTGCTTCCTGGGCACACATAATGTTATGCATCCTATTTCGTCCTTGAAATTGGATGTGACAGGTGCGCGGCCATTAGCATCTTTTGGAACTGGTACGACCCCTTCTCCCTTTCCAAAGACTACATGCACAACCTTGACCATATCAAGTACCTCCTCTCCAGTTTGGTTGTCAGGCTTGGTTCGTTTCACTTATTCTTTACAATGCTTTCCTTTTTTTCTGGCTTGGTGATTCTTAGGAAGAAAACGACGATGGCCAAGGTACACGACCTTTCGACATTTTTTTAGATATACACAGTCAAGGTCATCAAAATAGTGTGTGCATGCATTATATCTCTTGTTTGTCTGTCCTGAAAGATTACTTAGGGCAGGCCAATCATTGATTGTTACGTACAACAATGCTCGCAGGTCGAAGTGTTCCTGTTTGTACTCATCCCACACATGTACACCTAGTTTGCTCCATAAAAGCAGGAGTTCCTCAACTAAGGGCCTTAGGAATACATCAATGTCGTTGCCAGGTTGCTTCGGGCCTTGGATCAGCACAGGCATCATAATGAACTTCCGCTTCATGCATAACCATGGAGGGAGGTTGTAGATACATAGAGTAACAGGCCAAGTTCTATGACTACTGCTCTGCTCCCCAAAAGGATTCATACCATCCGTGCTCAAACCGAACCTTAAGTTTCTTGCGTCTTCTGCAAACTCTAGGAATTCTCTGTCAATTGCTCTCCACTGGGACCCATCAGCAGGGTGTCTCAACATGTTGTCTGCCTTACGGTCTTCTTTGTTTCATCGCAACAACTTTGCATGGTCCTTGTTTCTGAACAGACGTTTCAAGCGTGGTATTATAGGAGCATACCACATAACTTTGGCAGGGATTTTCTTCCTAGGACGCTCTTCGCCCTCAACATCGCCAGGGTCATCTCGCCTGATCTTATACCACGACGCTTTACATATGGGGCATTCATCTAAATTTTCGTAGTCCTTGCCACGGTACAGGATGCAGTCATTATGACATGCATGTATCTTCAGGATTTCTAATCCTAGAGGGCACGCGACCTGTTTTGCTTTGTACTGAAAGGATCAAGATGCCCAAGAGGAGGGTGAATTGGGCTTCTTTTAAATTTCTAAAGGAAACATGAAAACCTATCAAATGCCAATCACCCCCTAGTGCCTACCGTCCGTGTGTCTTAGCTAGAAAGCGGTAGCAGTTCATGGAATTTAAGAACAACCTAAGCAATTCTAGTAGGAAAGATAAGAACACAGCTCAAAATAAATGCAATAGAGTAAAGATCTAGGGAACAAGAATCTCAGTGACGCAGCGATGTTTTCCCAAGGTATTGAGGTGTCGACACCCCCCCTAGTCCTCGTTGGAGCACCTCGCAAGGTATCGCTCCCCCTCTACCCGCGCAAGGGTAGAGTGCTCTCTACGGGCTGATTCTTTGCCACTCCGGCTTGGTGAATCGCCCACAACCGATCACAGAAGCTTGGAGAAGAGCCGCCGACAATCTTCCGGCGATCACTTCCTCCGAACACCACCAAACCGTCTAGGTGCTGTCGAACACCAAGAGTAACAAGCACAAGACCTTGACTTGACCAACTCAAGGCTAGGAAGGTGGATGGATGCACACAAATCACTTCTAATAACTCTAGGAGGGAAGAACAAGATGAACTCTCTCTAATCTCTCCCTCACTAGGCACTTGGCTCTCCAAAGGTTCTCTCAAGGTGTCACCAGCTGAAACAATGGCCAAGAGACCTCCTAAGGACGAACGGGACAACTATAAATAGTCCCCACCTCCAAAACTAGCCGTTTTTTGCCTTTTCTTTTCTCTACGAAGCCACCGGACTAGTCCGGAGCTCACACCACCGGACCAAGTACATTGGTCCGGAGCTCACTCTGAATTCAAACTCAGGCACCGTCGGACTACTCTGCTTGGTCCGACGCCCTGGTCCGGAGCCAGGGTGCTCACTGAGTGAAAACATTTTCTCTTCTTCGAACCACCGGACCACTCTCCTTGGTCCGGAGCCCTGGTCCGACGCTCTGGTCCGGAGCCAGGGAGCTTACTGTATGAAAACAGCCTCCTGTCTTGAAGCGTCGGACTAGCTGTCGGACTCACCGTCGGACTAGTCCAGAGTCTTCTTTCAGGCTCTCTCTCTCTCTGACACGAGCCATCGGACTACTCTCCTATGGTCCGACGCTCTCCAGACAGGTGATCCGGAGCTTCTCGAGCTAGACTTTTGCCTAAGTCAGGGACCGTCGGAGCACTCTCCTTGGTCCGACGCCTACTTGGCAGACTGGTCCGGAGCCTCTTTCTCCCCCTATTTCAACTGTTTTCGCTGAGATCTCTCAAGGGATTTTGCTTCTACCATTTCTAGGGTTAACCAAGGGCTGAAAGCAAGGTCTCTAGGACTAGTTGTGACAAGTGTGCATATACCCACTCTCCTAAACTCTCCTAGGTCAAGCTACTAATCTCATACCCCCTTTATAGTACGGTCAAAGGAAAAACAAAACCCTAGCTATACTTAGTGCCCTTCTCAACCTTATGGCACTAAGAACTAGCCTAGTCTTCAACTTGTATCATCATCCTTTGCAACCGAAACGATTTCCATCTTGGGGGCATGAATATCCATTAAGCCCATTCAAATTCTATCACTAATGACCTAACACAAATGACTTTGCCTCTGCAAAACACACGTTAGTCATAGTGACCTAGCATTGTCGTTAATCGCCTAAACACAAGGGTCCATGATTCTTCACGTACGTAGTGGCAGGCAATTCGTTAGGCTTCGGAAGCATCTTTTTATTAATCTTGAGTAATTGCCCAAATGCCTTGTCGGATATGCCATTTTTTCCTTACATTGTAGCAACTCCAGTGTTGTACCCAACTTATTTTGTCAATCTTCGGCGCTCGGGTATAGTAGTTTCTTGTGATCCTCTAGCATGCGGTCAAACTTAGCTTTCTCTTTTCACTTTCACAACCTCTTTGTGCATCACTAATGACTTCACCAAGACCATCATCTTCAGAGAGTGTGTCCTCTGCCCCTGCCCCTACCTCTTCTTCTTT
Organism: Microstegium vimineum; assembly: GCA_022036555.1. Taxonomy (NCBI): domain Eukaryota; kingdom Viridiplantae; phylum Streptophyta; class Magnoliopsida; order Poales; family Poaceae; genus Microstegium; species Microstegium vimineum. Next base: position 53,914,230 of record CM039131.1, on the reverse strand, counting down.
TGCTTCATCCATTGCAGTATCATTGAAGTCACCATATTGAGCAATAATGTCGTCAGGGTCCAATTGTTCTTCTTCGTCTTCTTCCATCATAATTCCGGTTTCTCCATGTTTGGTCCAACAAATATAGTTTGACATGAAACCCGACTTCAACAAGTGTGAGTGAACAGTCCTTGAGCTAAAATATTCCTTCAAATTCTTGCACAAGGTGCATGGACAACATATGAAATTACCATTCCGCTTGTTTGCCTCAGCCGCTCTTAAGAAACCATGCACGTCATCAAAGAACTCTTTGGAGCAGTGATCAACATTGTACATCCAATTGCGTGTCATCGTCTGCATTATATGACCCAAAACATAATTAAATTTCTTATTTTGGTCAAAAAATAAAATTATAAAATACCGAACGAAAGGTCGTCTGCATTAAGATAACATGATCGAGATGGAACACCATCATGTGCCATTTCCGCGTCATACAAATACTAATGTATGCTCTATGGAAGCCTCGACATAGCGTATGCTAAGACCATTAGCACTATAAACAGAAAACCTAAAATGCACTTCAGTAGCATAATGATCTCCCGACCAATCCCAACTAAAGCAGACAAATTATCATTCATCTCCTCAACATCGACAGACTTCTTGAGATGGCTCACTGCCTCATCAGCTTTCGTAGTCTTCGCGACGTGTGTAACGTACTCTTCCTCCCAGTACCAGCTGCGGCATCCAGTGCCATCCCACTAAAAATAGAAATAAAAAATCAACACTTTAATCAAAATAATCAGAAAATATAGGTACAAATTAACCATAACCATCAAATATGATAAAATATATAACTCACATTGCGATCTGGACACTTATAGAAGATCCGACCGTTGTTGGGACCCGGCTTCCCCACTCGGTACTCTTTCACAGTCTTTTGTATACACTTGCCACAGGTAATGAGAGGGAGGTCTGGCCTTAGTCGCTTTGGAACCCGATCAGAGGCCGAGTGTCCCGAAGCAGTTGTCATCTACTCTCTATACTCATTTTCCAAACTAGATATTATAAATTCCTTATATTCTAAACAAAGAAAATAAAACAACTAAAATTTACATTTCTCTAAAATCATCAAATGTATCATTTAGACAACTAAAGTATTCTATGTAGCTACCTTATTCATCTAAATATATAATTATTTTGAGCTCAAGTGGCATATATATAAATCAAGAACAATCCACCATAAATTCATCATTTAATAAAATCCTAAGAATCTATATTTCTAAAACTAAGCTAAACTAATCTTGAAATGTGGAACATATAATACCCTAGAAATAAAAGGTGTATACTTAGAATACTAGTTTTAGTTGTCTTGTTCAAACTATTCAAACAATGTCAAGTGAATGAAGCTTAAAATGACAAAAAGAGTAATAATCATAAAGAAAAATCACATATAGAACAAGAAACAATATATATTGCGGCTAAAACATGAGAGGTTGAAGATAGTAACATTTCAACGAGTTGATGGAGGCGTAGAAGTGATCAAATGAAGCAATGATCGAAGAGGAGATGAAGAACAATGAAGAACACCAAGAACAAGAGCAAGAACAGAGAAGGGGAAGAAATGAGCTCTTAGGCTCGGACAGGGGAGGAAGAGAGTTCAAATAGAGGGGGATCTTTAGTCCCGGTCCATTGAACCAGCCAAGACTAAAGGCCAAGAATTAGCCTCGGTTTGTGCCTTAAACTGGGGCTAAAGGTCTTACCCCGGTTGGTGTTACCAACCGCGGCTAAAGGTGAACCTTTAGCCCCCGGGACTAAAAGTCCTCTCCCAACGACTCGTTAAGGTCCCTTTAGCTCCGAACACAATTTCCACTGAGGCTAAAACCGATTTTAAAAATCGCTGAAAGGTCTGTTCTGTACTAGTGAACAGTGGTCGTCTTCCCGTCCCTTATAGATCTTACACTCGAATACATAAAGGTCCCAGCCGGTGGTGGCTACCTCCTTTCTAGCCTCGTGTCGTGGGTGTGCTGCCCACACCTGCACAAGCTTCGGCTTCGGCTACTGAGTTTTGAGATCTCTACGACTGATCTGATGTTGCGCATTGAGTCTGGCACACTTTTGGAGCTGTCGCTAGAGTCAATGTTTCAGTTGCAATTCTTGGAACTCAGGACGCCTCGTCTCCAAGTTCTACATATTGACGACTCCTTGGAGCTCAGTGGGTTCACAGTCTCAGCTCCAAGGCTGGAGAATCTTACGTTTTGTGTACAACAACCTGTGCATATTGATGACGTTCATGGTCAACTGTCAAGTGTCGGAACTCTCAAGATTCAAATGCTCTCACATGGAGAAACCGAGGATGACGAGGACAGGAACCATGCTAGCATTCATCTCCTGCAATGCTGTAGGTTAACTAGATGCCTTGAAGTGTCATTTGAAATTCGAAAGGTATGTTGTATGCATTCAGAGGGACAACCCATGAAAATGCTAGTGTCTTCATTTATTTGTTCGATTCATTCATGCACTTGAATATGTTCTATGGATTTAATTTAATTTGCCTCAAATCAAAATTGTTAAAAGAATAAATCAACATCCACATAGTCTGATATTTATTTTTTGTCGATAATATTTTCTTTTCTATAGTTTCTCATGTGCGTGTTTGTTTTATCCTTCTTTATCAGACAGAGAATCAAACTGTTGACATAATCAAAGGCAGGATTCCTCCACTTCCTTATGTGACACACTTAGCAGTTGATATTAATCTGCTGGAACTACATTCCACTGGACCTGGTGTAGCATGTCTCCTTGCACAATGCAGCAATATTAAATATCTCAGGCTACAGCTACGCTACATCATTGGAGAGGTGAGAAAAATGTTGTTCCATGAGTCCATACATACTAACTGGTTAGAGTTTTGTTTCTTAAATTTTGACCCACTTGTGTTCATTCGTGGAATAATAATGCATATATCCTTCCACGGTCTTTACTGCAGAAGAAGCAATCAGAATTGGATTTCTTATGTGATAATAACTCATGCCATTGGAGATCCCATGAGTTTTCTTTAGATCATCTCGAGAAAGTAGAGTTCAAGAAATTGATGGGAACTGATTGTGAATTCCAGTTCATTCAATCCATACTAACAAAGGCAACAGGAATTCAGACGGTAACTATTAGTTTAGATGAATTGTACCACTATCGAAAAGACATGAAGCATGCTTTTAAACTTATGCCACCACTAGACGGTGGGCTCTGGACTACTTGCACGGGTGATGAGTTATCCTATGAGTGGAGACGTAGTCTATGAGTGGAGACTACTAGAGAGTAGTAGAGAGATTGCAGTTCTACAGACATGTTGAATATAAGCGTTTCCATATTAATAGGTGTCTTTTTTATTATATAAAAAAATAATGGATGGCTTCAGACGCTCTATAGATTCGTGCAGCGAGTTATGTAATTAATTTGTGGGTTGTTTTTGCGCGGTTTACTTGGATCAGTCACATCATTGTCCATAGAGTAGCAAAAGTGCTCCCTCAACAGAGTAACAATACTTTACTATAGGCAGTAGCCGAAACAGGCTGCAAACTTGCGCGTGTCCCGTATGGCCGCTGAATTTTGACAGGCGTCTTGGTTGGTTGAAAATCTCTCTGAGGATCAGTTAACTGATTATTAGGAAGACAAGCTCTGAGGATCAATTAACTGATTTTTAGTAGGGGCCGAGGCCCCTCCAGTTTCTTCAAAATTAACTGATTATTAGGAAGCAAATCCCAGTCGGGCATATATATCTTGAGTATTGCAGGTGGATTGGCTGGCTGCCATACGCCGGAGCTGGCGCTTACGGCCCTGCAGGCCCGTGTACTCGAGATGGCTGCGGTCTCCAGATTCTAGGTGCTTGCATGATGCTTGTGAAATGCGTAGCTTTAGTATGCTCTGTAAAATGTCCTTGCATATATGCAAGTGCTGGCAAACTATGCATATTGTGCTTGCATATGTACATATTGCCGTCGTTTTATAATTTGTTCTCGAATGCTATGGTATCAATGGAATGTAGAGAAGATACTGTTGATTATTGCAACTTCAGAGGCTCCAGAAAAACTGGAGTGATCATTCTCTGGCATCCAGTACCAATTGTATATATGATATAACATGTTGAAGTTTACACTTAATCACAAAATCAGAAACTAATTTAATTTAACAAGGAAGCTAATTAACGAGCTTCATATTTTTACTTCCCTACTGACATCATCTCCACAGATATCCTATTGTTTTGTATATAAAAAAAGAGCAGGCATACCATCATCTCCTGGCGCTTTGAGATCTTTGATGCTATGCATCCCCTTATTTATCTCTTCAGTCTTGAGCTCTTTGATAAGTGATGTGTTCATCTCGTGCGACACCTTCGGCTTGTAGCAGCTCATCAACACGATCACCTGCGTTTGAATGGAATAAGCTTTTTTATTACTCAATCCATCCTAAATTATAAGTTGTTTGACTTTTTTGACTTAAAGTTTGACCACTCGTCTTATTAAAAAAATTACATAAAAATAAACAAATTTAAGTTATTTTGAAGAACTTTTATTAATAAAGCAAGCCACAACAAAATATTTGATATTTAACGCAAATTTTTGAATAAGACGAATGGTCAAACTTAGAGCCCAAAAAATCAAACGATTTATAATTTGAGATGGAGTAGTAGTTAGTAATAAAAGTCCTTTTCTTTCCTTCCTACTCCGATCCTCCACCACCACCCCCATCTTCTGCCACTAGCACTGGCGGAGCTTAGTGGGCAATGGCCCCTCCTAAGCTAGATTAATTCTTAATGAGGGTCTTAACTTTACTACTTTAGTTGCAAATGAAATATTAATATGTTCTAATTTTCTTGCATTTTACATCATATTGCCTCGTTCTCTGTCCATGGCAACCTACAAAGCTCCGCCACTGTCCACTAGTATGCGGCTGCTCTTTCTTCTTTTCTAAAGCGTACTGGTACAATAATTTTGTGTTAGGATCTCATGGAATGACATGGATCGGAAATACCTCTTCCGGTCAACAAACTATATGTGTGCAAGCTACAATCGTGAATGATATAATAATTTAGAGGGTGTTTGAATCCAGAGACTAAAGTTTAGTCCGTGTCATTTCGAACGTTCAAATGCTAACTGAATGTTCGAATGCTAACTAAGAGAATTAGATATGAGCTGATTATAAAACTAATTGCACATGAGTAGACTAATTAATGAGACAAAACTATTAAACCTAATTAATTATAATTAGCACATGTTTACTGTAGCATTACATTATCAAATCATGAAATAATTAGACTTAATAGATTCGTCACATAAATTAGCATCAACTTATGTAATGGTTTTATACTTAATCTATATTTAATAAACTAAATTAGTGCCCAAACATCCAATGTGATAGGGCTAAACTTTAGCCGTGGGGATCCAAGCATCCCCTTAAATGATCCTATATTACCAAAATTTGCTAAAGGGATGGTGCACATAATTATTATGGAAACCCCCGTGGTCCAACGATCTTTTATATATCTTCCAGTAGTAATTCTAGATACTATTATGTATAATGTTAGGTTTGGTGATTCTAGAGCTGTCAATGTGTAAATGATTGTTGATCCGGTGGATCCATTTGTAACTCCTTTGAAAAAATTACCCGAACATCACTTATTTTCCGTATTTCAAATACTCTGTATAGTACCCAATAAATTATTGAGCGCTCTCTTATTGATTTTTATTGTTTTTTGTGCCAGTGGACTTAAGAAGAAAGTTTGAACTATCAGGCTACAATTGTGTTATTCGTGAGGGTGAGATGGAAGAAACAGTGGAGCACCTTTTTATAAGCTGTCCTTTTGCCACTGCCTGTTGGGACTACTTTCATCCGAAGACATACCTACTTCTCAACCCATTTCACAAACTCGGAATAATTATTAAAAGTTCAGATAAATCAAGCTTTCTTTATGGAAATTACTCCCTCCGTCCTAGTTTAAGTGGACGTCTGAAGTTCAAAATTTTTCCCAAATTATTCGGTCACTCGCTAAGGCCTGAGGCTCTGAAACCTGACATTCGCGTACAGAGGCAACCAAGAAGTGCAGCACCAGTTGTAATATTTTATTTTATTTCCTCTTTCGTGGACAACTACAGTATATTAAAAAAAGAAAAAAAAATCGATGGACTCTGGTTTGCTCTCGTCCATACTGGAAATACACTGCAATCATGTTCTTTCAATACCGTGGATGACAGGATGCCAGAAGTCTTTTATAGGGGCAATATAGTAATTTCATAGTCACACTAAGTTCGTCCCTCAAATGCTAGACGTCCTGTTAAATTTGGACGAAGAGAGTATACTTTTTGAAAGATATATTTGCAACGATTCAAAGATGCAAGAACATTATGAAACAAGAGGTCGCCGCGCTTTTACACGGGCCTAAAGACAAACTACTTCCCTAGAATTCACGAATGAAAGTATTCTTTAATATGATGTCTCAGTTTCCCCCTTCCTTTTGTTGTCTTTTTTTCTCATCTGTTTTTTGCTCCTTAGTTTCCCTTCTTTGTTACTTGTTTATTTGTAAATTTGTTAACTTTTTGTGACCTTAATTTAATTTTCAGCAGAGGCTTCTACCCCTCCGTCCTGTTCTTTTTTTTAATAAAAAAAACACTGTACGTGTGCATTGGCAGTGCAAGAAAATGAACAAATCCGTCCAGAGGTCAATGGGCCTTATAGAGAGGACATGATGAACTGAGGAACCAAGCGTCCCGTTCTGGGCCGAATTCGCCCCGCGCTCTCCCCCCGCCTTGGCCTAGACGGCCTGCTAGGCTGTCGGATCACATGGGCTACTTGACACGGGTCTGTCCCTCGGCCTCCTCCTCCCGAAACCCCACTATTCTCCCATTTCCTCCCCTCCTCTGGCAGCGGCGGCGGCGGCGTCGCCCCCCCGCGCGCCCCTGCCGTCAGCCGGTCACATGGGCGACTCCAGCACGATGGGCGTGCGAAGCAGGTCGAATCCGAAACGACGACGAAGGGCGGCGACTGTATCCATCGGCGACGGCGGCGATGTGGACTTGATCAGCGGCCTCAACGATGACTTGCTCCTGCGTATTCTGGATCTAGTACCAGACGCCGAGAACGTCGTGCGCACTCACGCGCTCTCGCGGCGGTGGCGTGGCCTCTGGACGGGGGTTGCCGCGCTGCGCTTCGACTTCGACAGCTGGCCAAAGTCTTGCAGGTCAGACGCTTGACGCCGAGTGGTACATTGCTTTCGTCAATGGCGCTCTCGCGCTCCGTGCTATCCGCTAAGGAGCCTGCCTTCGTTTTTGCAGGTCAGACGCTGCCGCTGAACGGTACATTGCCTTCGTCAACGGCGCTCTCGCGCTTCGTGCTACCGCCGGAAAGGAGCCCGCTTTCGTTGAGGACCTAGCGATCTCGTTCGACATATCCAGACTAGAAACAGGACACCTCGTGCCCCTATCCGGAGAAGCCGCACAGGGATGGATCCGTTACGCGGTGCATCACGCTGTGAAATCTTTCATCTTGAAACTGATGCTGCCATGGCCGTGGCGGTTCCACAGGGATCGCGATAGCAACGACATCGAGCATCCTGTGTTGACCCTTGATGATGAGATGGCTAACTATGCAAAGATGGAGACCATGCATTTGACATTGGTTGGGGCAAAACTTCGACTACCTTCTTCCACAGTGGTCTTCCCGTCCCTTATAGATCTTGCACTCGAAGACATGGAGCTCCCAGCCGGTGGTGACTACCTCCTTTCTCGCCTTGTGTCGTCGGCGTGCTGCCCACACCTGCGTAAGCTTCGGCTTCGGCAATTGAGTTTTGAGATCTCTACGACAGAAGTAATGTTGCGTATTGAGGCTGGCACACTTTTGGAGATGTCGCTAGAGTCAATGTTTCAGCTGCAATTCTTGGAACTCAGGACGCCTAGTCTCCAAGTTCTACATATTCATGACAAGTCCTTGGACCTCAATGGGTTCACAGTTTCAGCTCCAAGGTTGGAGAATCTTACCTTCTGTGTAAAACAACCTGTGCATATTGATGACGTTCATGGTCAACTGTCAAGTGTGGGAACTCTCAAGATTCAAATGTTCTCACATGGACAAACTGACGATGGGGACAAGAACCATGCTAGCATTCATCTCATGCAATGCTGTAGGTTAACTAGACGCCTTGAAGTGTCTTATCAAATTCGAAAGGTATGTTGTATGCATTCAGAGGGACAACCCATGAAAATGCTAGTGTATTCATTTATTTGTTCGATTCATGCACTTGAATATGTTCTATAAGATTTAATTTGCCTAAAACAAATGTCAAAAAGAATAAAATATACATCCACATAGTCTGATATTTATTATTCTCTAATGTTTCCTTTTCTACTTTCTCATTTATTTGTTTTTTTTTATCAGACAGAGTATCATACTGTTGACATAATCAAAGGCAGGATTCCGCTACTTCCTTATGTGACACACTTAGCAGTTGATATTAGACTGCTGGAACGACATTCCACTGGACCTGGTGTAGCATGTCTCCTTGCACAATGCAGCAATATTAAATATCTCAGGCTACAGCTGCACTACACCATTCGAGAGGTGAGAAAACTGTTGTTCCATGAATTAGTCCATACATACTAACTGGTTAGAGTTTTGTTTCTTAAATTTTGACCCGCTTCTGTTCATTCGTGGAATAATAATGCATATATCCTTGCAGCAGAAGAAGCGATCAGGATTGGATTTCTTATGTGATAATAACTCATGCCATTGGAGATCCCATGAGTTTTCTTTAGATGATCTCGAGAAAGTAAAGTTGAAGAAATTGATGGGAACTAATTGTGAATTCCAGTTCATTCAATCCATACTGACAAAAGCAACAAGAATTCGGAAGGTAACTATTAGTTTGGACCCAATCTACTTGCGAAAAGGCAGGAAGCATGCTTTTAAACTTATGCCACCACTAGACGGTGGGCATTGGACTTGCAATTGCAAGAGTGCTAAGTTATCCTACAAGTGGAGACGTTTGTCTATGAGCGTAGACTAGAGAGATTGCAGTTGTACAGACATGCTGAATAAACGTTTCCATATCAATGGATGGCTTCAGACGCTTTATAGATTCGTGCAGCGACTCATGTAATTAATTTTGATTTGATCTTTATTGCTGTTTTTTTTTGCGCTGTTTACTTGGATCAGTCACATCGTTGTGAATGGAGTAGCAAAAGTGCCCCCTCCATAGAGTAACAACAATACTTATCAGTTATCACTATATAGGCAGTAGCTGAAACAGGCTGGCGTGTCCCGTATGGACGTGCTCGTATGGCAGGTCTGTGGATGGCCGCCAGCTTCATGGAGCGAGCTACTACGGAGAAGGTTACTGAGGTTCAGCAGACGTTTCTTCTTGCACTGCCAAAAACACATGGTGGTGGTGTTTGTTTTCGTTTTCGTTTTCGTGTGCACTGTCAAAGCCGAGGCACTTGAGAAAGCCACGTCGTCACGATCTGCTCTACCCTGCTCGGCCGAGTTCGCGTGTTGCGGCTGCCCAGGTGCTCGATGGCGCGGAGGGCGAGGGCGGCGTCGACGAACGCAACGTACCGTCGGACATTGTCGTCGCTCGCGGCCGGCCTTGCCGAAGGTGATGCGCAAGGCCTCGCCAGCGAGAGCGCGTCCATGCACACCACGTCACGTATGTCGGGCAGCAGCTGGATGACGCGCGGGAGGCGGGGCCGCTGATCAGGTCCCGGTGGATGGAGCTGTCCTCGACCGTTTCGACGTGCCGCAACCGCAAGCAAGCGCGTCAGTGCCAGGGCCTCTGGTCTTGGCGACGGCGGCGGGAGGTGGCGCCCTTGGCCGTTTCGACCTACTAGGCCCGGGCATCGTGTTACTTGTACGCCTGGCCCGCTGTGGTGGCGGGAGGTGCCGACGGATTCGGTCGATTTCTATGCAAAATACTCTTGTACCTACGAAGTCTATACAAATAGCGAAGGAACACGGCCCATATCTGTTTTTTTTTAGAAATACACAGGCCGTATCTGATGCCATCATGTCATGTTATGGGCTCTCAATGTGTTGGGTCTCAAGAACTTAGATTGGGCCAGGAGTCTTGTTAGGCCGTGTGAATCCTTACGCTTACCCCGTTCCCGGCCTTCCCTAGCCAGTTCCGGAGGTATATAAAATATCCAAAGAACGGCAGCGCAGGAATGATTCCGGCCATGAATTTCGGTAACCGAACGAGGGCACGAGGCCTAATCTGATCGCATCTGCTCCGGCGGCGGCGGAGGTGAGCAGCCACAGCGCAGGCAGGGCGCACGATGAGCGCGTTTCGACGACGAACGGCGTCTGCCCGGCGGGGCGCCGACCTGATCAGCGGTCTCAACGACGACGTCATCGTGCGCATCCTCGAGCTGGTGCCGGACGTGGTGCGCACGGGCGAGGTCTCGCGGCGCTGGCGCGGCCTCTGGACGCGCGTCGGCTCCCTCACCTTCGACTCCACCAACAGCCAGAGATTCAAAAGAGCCAGCGGCGTCAGGCGGTTCCTCGCCTTGGTCAGCAGCGCCCTCGCCCTGCGCGCCGCCATGGCGGACGATGCCGTCCTCGAGCACCTGACCATCTCGTTCCTGACGGGAACTCTCGGCCAACAAACAAAACAGGTGGTGTCGCAGTCCACCCAAGCTGTGCATGAGTGGATCTTGTATGCTTTGCGGAGCTCGGTGAGATCTTTCGTCATTGAACTGATGCTGCCTGCTACGAGTAACCTGGAGGAGCTACCCACGATCAATCTCATCCAGCTTCCTAGTTCAGCAAATCTGGAGAGCGTGCACTGGAGACTGGACGGTGTAGGTGTCGTGCTCCCCGCCACTGCAGCGTTCACCTCACTCGTGGATCTCTCGCTTGAAGGTTTCAAGTTCGCTGCTGGCAACCTTGCCCGATTCTTGTCGTCAGCGTGCTGCCCTCGTTTGCAGAAGCTGCGGTTGAGGAAGCTTAGGCTTCTTAAAGTGGATACAAATCTACTCAAGGTTGAGTCCAGTGCACTCTTGGAGCTGTCCTGCGATGAAATGAAAGGCGCTTGGGGTTTGAAACTCAAAGCTCCTAGCCTCCGGGGTCTCCATCTGTTGGACCGCCATTGCTACCTCAAGAGACTCAAGATTTCAGCGCCGAGGCTGGAGGAGCTCACCTTCTTATATGACCTCTCTGTGCATATGTCCATTGACGGTGATGAATTGACAAGCCTCAAGACCGAGTTGCAATCACATCTACATGATGATTATGGAGGATTGTCTGATGATGAAGACAAAGATTATGGTCCTTATAACCTTCCGACCTCAATTTTAGTTGCATCTGCCTACTCCGGTATTGTACGTCACTTACATGCCTGGAGCTGTTTCTTGCTGTAGTAGAGGTATGCATCCAATCCAAATTCCAAAAGACATCCGAATATATTAATTCCTTGCAAAGCCTAAACTCCTCCTAGAAAACCACACTTCAAGTTTCATATTTTCTTCTCTTACAAAATGACCTTCTAGCTAGCTAGCTTTGTGATGCAATTTCAATTTCAAATTCCATTATTTGTGTGTTTGTGGATGATGAAAACAAGTTAAACAATAAATGCAACCGTTGATTTTGCATCGATTCAATTTGCTATTGAAATTTTCATTCATACACACACACACATATATATATGCAATAATTGTATTCAGTCTTATACTCTGAGTAGTTATGAACTGAAATTGTATAGTTGTGGTTGAGATTTTGCAGCTGAAATTTGTTTGCGAATATTGGAATCTGGGATTCTTAATTTGTGTGTGCATGATTTGCCATGAACCGTTAAAAATGTTGAATTAATTGTTTATTTATGCACCATCTTGCGTTCTTGAAAGTTATTTTTTCACAAAAAAAAAAGAGGAGGACAACAAACAAATATCGGCCTATGCTGTCAAGGGCCTTTATAATTTTTTACTAACATTCTTTTCTTTTCTAGTTTAGTTTTAAAAACAATGATGTCTTGTCTGGATCCGTTTTTACTTGCATTGTCTTTGTATCCTTTATTTTTTTAGACAGGCAGGCGGCTTGATGACCTGATCAGTGGGAGGATACCTCAGCTTACGCACCTGGTATCTTTGATTGTTCATGTTTATTTGCTCGAGTTGCACTCGTTTGGAGTTGGTATAGCAGATATCTTGGCACAATGTAGCAATCTCAAATACTTCCGCGTACACTGCTACTTCAAAAGAATGGTGAGTAGGAGGGTGTCCTAGTTGGTTAAATTTCCTAGATATGGAACATTATTATTCCTTTACATTGCACTAAAATCACGATTATATCTGTAGTTGTTACCGCAGCGCCGTGAGCATGCCTATTTGTGCGATCAAGTGGACCACTGGAAATCCTCCCATCAGATACACTTGCATGACATCGAGGAAGTAGAGTTCACGGGACTAGCAGGAACCGAATGTGAACGCTGGTTCATGCGACAGGTGATCGCGCAAGCCACACATCTCCAGAAGGTGACTCTCAGTCTCAGCCCAATGTGCAGGCTGGCTGAAGAGGATGATAAATACTTTCTGAGCTCCGAGTTTATTCCAGGCGGTGGTGGTACGTGGATCTGTCATGACCCTTGTTTGTCCTATGAGTGGAAGCCTGATCCATAATTAAGCGTGCCTGTACTTGAATTGCTCAGAGGTTTGTTATAAAAGCCGTGAGAAAAATGTTTGCTTATTGGTGGTTGCCTGATGATCGAGTGGTGAATAAATTGTGAGAATAATATTTGCTTGGAGAGTATAAATATATCAATGTATAATGGCACAAGGCATGCTTGCATGATCCATGTTTAACATTTTCTTTTCATGTTGTTTGTAGCCATTTGCTTAATGAGCGTTTTGGCTCGAGCAGGAAACGCTCCCCACGCCCTAAAAATAATATATTGAGATCTTTTGACTCTCCAAAAAAAAATTAAAATAACTTATAATTTGGAATAGAGAGAGAGTATATGATTGTTCAAAAAAGTTTATGATTGAAAGAACTAGCTAGTTTCATTATGCTCTTTGGCCATCATCCCAAATATGTAGAGATTGAGGCATTATATTGTTGCATCACGTAGAGGTATTACATATATATGGACGGACTATGGTCGTCCTATGAACGTGCCACTAAGGAGCTATTATACGTCAATGTGCAGAAGAACTGACATAGTACGTGTTACATCGTCATGTGCACAATGTAATTAAACAGAACAACCGGATCGGAGTAGATCTTTAAGCTAAGTTATTAGCTATTCCCTCCCTGAATAAATCAATCAGAGTTGTTCAAAGTCAAACTTTTCTTATGTTTTCCTGAATCAATCAATCTACATGTGGAGGAGATTTTGTCTATGAATCAAGACCAGCTAGGGAGTAGAGAGATTGCAGCACACTTGTTGAGTAAGGGCGGTTTTCATTTTTTTGTTGAAACTTGAAGCCCCTAATTGATTGTTGGATTTTTGCTTGTAATATATCATGCTATATGATCTTTTTATTGGTGTAATAAAGAGTGGGTTTTTTCGCACATATATACTATACTCTATACTCTACTACAAGGTGCGTGGTTGCACTTTTTTTTAGAAAGGCGGCAAGAGTTTTGCCGTATTTTTATTAGACGAGGAAGAGAGAAAACAAATTAGGTTTACAAAAAATTAAAAAGACGACTCAACTCAAAACTACTATGGCACACCGGCCATCAACCAAATGATTACTGAAACTAAAACAAAAGGAAAACAGAAACAGATTCCAAACCACTGCAGTGAGCATTGTATTACCTATCTCTATCGGTCTTGCACTGCGTTGCAGAGCTCTGCATTGCTCCACGCTCTGCCTCACCGGCAAGCTCCATAACCACTTCATCCGTGTTTTGATGAGATTTATATAAAATTTCTCAGGTATGCATGCATGTTTGTTCATATAAATGTCTTATTAATAAATAAATAAAAGTTAAGAGAGTAGAGAGTACAGTTGCAGACAAATATAGTGAGTAAGCATTTATATGTTACTAGCAAATGTGTCTGTGCATTGCAACGGAACTCAATACGAATAGAAATCGGATTCCGTGCTGTGGAGGGTAAACATGTCCGTGTGTTGCAATAGAACTCAATACATGTAGGAAAAAGTAAGCATTTATATGTTACTAGCAAATGTACTCGTGCATTGCAACGAAACTCAATACGTGTAGAAATTGAATTTCGTACTGTGGAGGGTAAACGTGCCCACACTGTGTTGATACAGAACTCAATACGTGTAGGAATCAGATTAGGGGAGTCGGACCAAAAACATAGGGGAGAGAAATTTTGCCTCTATTATTACGGACAAATATGGCTGTGCGTTGCAACGGAAATTATTTTTTTCTCTCTCGATTTTGATGTTGTCATTGCTCCATACATAGTCATGATAAAATTCACATATGAAAATATATTGCTTGTTTATTTATTATATATGCTTAGTCATGGATGGCAACCTGGTGTCCTCTTAATTTTGATTTAGAGTTGTTTTGTTTTCTATTAGTACCGCAACACATAATTGCTTAATTTCTATTCTTATTATCCTATTTCTATTTTGATTAGAATTTGTTTTTATTGCTTAATTTATATTCTTGTTATCCTATTTCTACTTTGATTATAATTCCTTCTCATATTACTAGGAAGTCTTACGTGTTTGATATATGATTTAGATCAGAGCTTTATTTGGATTACAATTATAACTCCTACATTTTAAGGTTATATTAAGAAACTATATTTGTAATCGAACTCAGTTTCGTGCTAGATAAGAGCTATTCTTACTCGTATATCGTATATGAGCACAAGTTATATATATAAGTCCGAACAGAAGAAACTATTCATTACTGGTAGTTAGATGCAGACGAATCTAAAAATAATGGATGAACGAAAAAAAAAGTTAGAAATTTTGCATATTTATTATTAGGTATAGATATAGATTATTATATTATTAGGTATAGGTATAGATTTAGCTTTCCTTGTTGACTGTTTGTCGTTGCTGTATCATGAGATTCAAGCGTGGATTGGAGATCTATGAGGGCTAATTTGGAAACTCAAATCCTCCTAGATTCCCTAGATTTTCCCGAGATGGCAAATCCATGGGAAAATTATTTGAATACCAATTTAGTTAATTATATGGAGGGATTTCCATCCCGGGGTTTTCCTCCCCTTGCTTCCAAAATTAACCCTTATGAGTAGAATGTCCCTAGTTATTTAAAATTCCTTGTATTTTTTTTTGAGATTACACAGTACAACGCAGACACTCAACACGTACGCACACTCGCCCCTACGAACACACGCACGCAAACCCTACCCCTATGAGCACCTTCGAAGGACTGAGCCGACAAATCTTGAAGTTGACGAAGTCACCACAGGCGCCTCACTGTCGACGGGAACGTCGCCTACCACTTAATGCATAGCGCCGGAAAATCTGGAATAAATCCAGAATAAAGTGTCGCACCCAGGATTTGAACCCTGGGTAGGAGCCCCCAAACCAATGACTTTTGCTATTGCGCCGTGAACCCCTTGACAAAATTCCTTGTATTTATCATCCTGTTTTTCTCTTTGTGTGGGTTGGATAACAATGAGGATGTTGCACATATTTCATTTGAAGATCTAATTAGCCCTAATATTGTTCGTGTCAAGGTTGCAGCAGTTCTTTCCGCAAAAGTTAGCCAAACATCACCTGGGTATTATTTGTTTTCTTTTTTTCTCATTTGGATGGCTTGGAACGCTAGCTTTTGTATATTCGTGCACCAACGTGTGATCATCGTTGAGTCATGAAATTCGCCATTCATTTGTGAAATTCATAGTTCAGTTACGATGGCTTTTCAATTAACGCATGCCCCTAGCAAAGCTCTTTTCCTGTTGTTGTTTTTTTTTAAAAAAAATAGTATTTTTATAAATAAATTATAGATTCCATCCATATCTTAATGTTTTTTCCTGTTTTTTACATAGTTTTTTTAAAACGAATTATAGATTTCATATCTTGATATATATGGTGAATTCTGTAACTGATTGAGAACCTTTCTAAAGAGCTTTTGAAGATGCTCGACCGTATTAGCAACTGTTGAAGAAAGATTACACAAATCTAGTCCCTCCATTTTGGCGACTTGCGGTATTATCCATATATAAATCTATACAATTTTTTTGCGAGCTATATAATACTATACATTTTTTTAAGGAAAAAAACTGTTGGAGACGTCCGTTGTCGGCTGCTACAGAGGCTCTATTTTTTCTTTAGTTGGACGCGTGCGCGTGCATCTATCTCTTATATATATTGCCGTGTCGTGCCCATATAGGAACAAATCATATCCGGCAGCACAAGGGCAATCGGGAGATCATCGATCGAGCGATTCGCATCTACTACGCGTGGCGGTCGCACAAACGGGCTAGTTAGTCCACGATGGGCGTTCGAAGCAGGTCGAAACGACGACGAACGGCGAATCCATCCGTGGGCGGTGACCTGATCAGCGGCCTTAACGATGACCTGCTCGTGCGCATCCTGGAGCTCGTGCCGGACGCGAGGGACGTCGTGCGCATGGCGTGGCCTCTGGACGGGTGTCGCCGCCCTCCGCTTCCACTCCAGCAGTTGGCCGGCGGTTGGTCGGCGAATTCGAAGGAAAGCCGGCGCTGCCAAACGGTACCTTGCCTTCGTCGACGACGCTCTCACGCTTCGTGCTAAGGTGACGACGACGACGGCGAGGTGTTACGGCGCCGTCAAGGACCTGGCGATCTCGTTCAACATAACAGGCCACAAAACAGAAGAGCTCGTGTCACCGTCCTTCAAGGCTGCACAGGGATGGATCCGTTATGCTGCGGAGCACGAGGTGAAATCTCTAGTCCTGCGCCTGTATCTTCCATGGTGGTGCTACATAGACCGCATATGGTGCTACATAGACCGCATATCCGAACAAGATGATGACGAGAACACGGAGCGTCCTAGTAGTCCTGCGGTGGCCCTTGAAATCTCTGCAAAGTTGGAGAAATTGCATTTGGCATTGAGTCGCGCAAAGCTTCGTCTGCCTTCTTCTTCCACCACCACTGTGGTATTCTCCTCCCTCACAGATGTTTCACTTGAAGACACCACGGTCGCAGGCCACCTCCTTTCCCGACTCATGTCAGCACCATGCTGCCCCCGCCTGCGCAAGCTTCAGCTCACTCATCTTTGGTTCTCTGCTACGATGGAGGAGTTGCTGCTTGAAGGAGACGCACTTTTAGAGTTATCGCTTGACATATAAAATAATATGAGATCCTTACAACTCAAGACTCCCAGCCTTCGGGTTCTCCATGTTGAGCAGTGCTTTCATCTTGAGGAGTTCATGGTCTCTGCTCCAAAGCTAGAGGATCTCGAGTTTATTGCAGAAGAGCCTTTGCGTATTGTTGACGTCCATGATCACTTGTCACGCGTGGGAACCCTTAAGATTGAGTTGCACTCACATGGATACTGCGACGACGAAAACAACTGTAGCTTTGACCTCTTGCAACGTTGTAGGTCAACCAAAGATCTTAAAGTGTCTCTTGAAGCTTTACGGGTATGTCATGTGCATTTATGGCTAGTGTTTGTCCAAAATTTATTTTTCCTCGACAATGTCTTCTTTTCCATTTTCTAATTTTTTTATTTGACCTTTTTTTCTTAATTTTATTATCAGAATGACAATCGAATAGAAGGTGACATAATCAAAGGCCGGATTCCGCCGCTTACTCATGTGACATCCTTAACAATTCAAGCTACACTACCGGAACCACATTCCTGTAGAGATAGCATAGCAAGTGTCCTTGCACAATGCAACAATATTAGATACCTCAGCCTAAAGTTATGGTACATATTTAAGGTGACACAGTTTATTCCTCCATCAGTCCATATTAGTTAGATTATTTATTTCTTTATTTATTTGCGCTGTTCTTTTTATACGGAATGAAATAATGCATATTATCCTTCCACATGGTGTTTAATTTACAGGAGAAGGACTTCACCACAGGACAATATCTTTTATGTGATGACTCATGCCAATGGAAATCCAATGAGTTCTCCTTAGCTCATCTCCAGGAAGTAGAGTTCAAGAATCTGGTAGGAAATAATTGCGAATTTCAATTCATTCAATCCATATTGACAGGGGCAACAGGAATCCAAAAGGTGACAATTAGTTTTGACCCACGCTGGTGGTTAAAAGGCAAGGAAGATGCTTTTAAACTCGTTACACCGCTACTAGACGGTGGGTTGTGGACTACATATACTAAATTATTATTGTACAAGTGGAGGAGATGTTGTTAATACTAGGTTGGTAGCAGAGAGATTATTACACCGCACTTGTTGCATAAGCATGGTTTGCATCTTATTATTGAAATTTGAAAGTCCCTATTAATTGTTGGAAGTTCCTTATATCAATAAGCTATATTCTCATTGGTTTATAGAGTGGGTTGTTATTGCATAAATCATGAGGAGGTTGCAGTTATCTCTTGTAGAAATTGTGTTAGCCTCAATATTTCTCTTGTCATCTCCAGACTGTCATAGCATTCTTTTCTTAAACTTTTAGCCGGCCGTCCGAGAGTTTCTATGTTTGATCTTATTAAACCGAGGTTGCAGAAAAGATATATCTTTCCTGAACTACTTTTTTTCAAAGAAATATTTTCTCTTTTTTTTCTTTTGAGGGGAGCAATTTTCTCAGGCTGAGGTGAAGACAAAAAAAAAAGAATTTCCAAATATATAACACCTGGATAAGCACTTATGCACTATTTAGCAGCCAGGGTGTTGAGTATAATTCTGTTAGGAAACTAACACTTTAGGAAAAGTCTGAACTAGTTTAAGCAAGTTCAGGTTTCCTATTCCTAGAAGGATATGGACTCTTACCAAATTATATCTCCCATACCGTATATGGAGTATTTACTTAGACTATATATATGGAGGAGCACCCATTGTAATATGATATCAGAAATAATAAAGAGAAGAGCTCCACCGTAACATTGTCTTATGTGTTCTTATTTTACTTACATTGATTGTGTCAAGAGAGAGATCCTTACCGCTAGAACGAGAAAACTTAACACGTTATCAGCACGAGTCTGCCATCCTCCGTTGATCTCACATTGGTGATATCGCCGGATCCGTTGTCTATGTCGCCATCAGTACAAGGTTGCGACGCCGACCACGCTGTTTTCCTTCACCAGCGCCGACCTTGCCGAAGAGCAAAGCGAGCGTTGACTTCGTTCCTGGCGATCCCGGTTCTGCTTCCCCTTCACGTCTACCAACCTCCACTGCATAGAACTTCAACCCGCGTCGCGAGATCGACTACACTACATCGACGGTATGTAGCAATCGCGTCTCGAAGCTCAATTCTACTCATAGAAATCAATCTGGAATTTTCCCCCCAATTTTTGTTATTACAGGTTGCGGTTGTTCAGTAGCCTGGAGATAGGAATCCTGTGGGCTTATACCCGAAATCAATTAGGCTGGCATTCTTGAAGCCGCTTATGCAATCTTAGCCACCGAGATAGGAAAATCTCTGATCTAATTAGATTTTGGTGCGGTATTAAATGAACACACTAGCAATGTCGTCACATGGTCATCAAGCTACAGAGCACTTCTGAATGACTCTTGCACATGGCATGAAGCCAAACTCGATTTGAGTTACATGACCAACCGGCTCGAAGCTGTGTTCTTGTCAAATTGGATAAGGCTATCTTTTTCTTGTGCAAAATCTAACTATAGAAATAAGAAATCTGGTTCTTGAAGAATCACCTCTACTGGATAGTTTGCAAATCAGAAATTTTGCATATGAATTTTTAGATATTGAATGTTGCAGTATTTTTTTATGTCTTTTAATTAACATCTATGAGAAGTTAGATACAAGGTGTATGCAATTTTTAGACATCTACGGACTACAACTATCTTTTTGCCAACCAATATATTACTAGCAGTATATTGATAGAGGGATATATTTTTCCATGCCATACAGATATGTCTCATATTGTCAAGCGTCAATTCACTGAACTGTACCCGAATGGCAGCAATTACCTGGCTTGGTCTATTGATGCTGAGATTATTCTTAGTGGGAAAGAACTCTTGAAGACTATTAAACCCATAGATAAGGCTGTTGTTGCTTCTGATGCCGAGAAGGCACAGGCACTGTACTTTATTAGGCATCATCTCAGTACTACCCTGAAGAATGATGCTGAGAAGGCACAGGCACTGCACTTTATTAGGCATCATCTCAGTACTACCCTGAAGAATGAGTACATGACTGAAAGAGACTCAAAAGTCTTGTGGGATTCATTACGTGAACGCTTTGAAAATATTGAATCTATGATTCTACCCAAAGTCAAACGCGATTGGCAGAACATTCGCTATCAAGATTACAAGACTGTTGAGGACTACAATACCGTTTTATATGGGATCGTCACACGCATGAAGCTGTGCAAACATCCTGTAGAAGATAAAGATCTTATAGAAAAAACTCTGTCTACTTTCCACCCTAAGATGACCAACATTAGTCGCCAATATAAAAAAAGAGAATTATAAGACTTATGTTGAGTTAAGCAATGCCATGCAGCAAGATCAAGGTGAAGATGAGACCATTATGCAGAATCATCTTTCACGACCTACTGGAAGTATGGCTCCGCCTGAAGCAAATGCTGCATCTTTCAAGAAGAAAGGTGATAAAAAGGGGAAAGGGGAACATAGAGCTCCTATAAAAGAAAATGACAAGAAGTCAAAAAAATTCAAGAAGAAGCAATGTGTCGGTGTTATGACCCGGGGGTCAAGTCCACCGGCTAGTAAATTTGTATATTGCGTGCTCCCTCTCCCAGATGTGATGCAAGAAGGACACAAGATTTATCCTGGTTCGGGCAAAGAAGGCCCTACGTCTAGCGGGGGAGGATAGATTGTATTATCTTGCACCAAAGTGCTCGTACAAGGGGGGGTACAAGCTGGTTTACACGGGGATGCTCAGAGTGAGCTGAGGCCTAAGGCTAGCACGGCTATCCTAGGCGGTCGGTTGGTTGCTTGAGGGGTCGACCGAGCAACGGGGTGTGTGGAGTGTGAGGATCAGAGCTGAAGTCTGAGTGCGAAGTGTCCGGGCGAATGTGGGATTATGCGAGAGTTGTCGCGAAAAAAGGGGGTCCCCCCTTTTTTATCTCGGCGTCCCCTTTTATAGACCAAGGGGAGGCCCGAGGGTACAGGGTCCTAAACTATTGTAGCATGGGAGGCGTGTCCGCGGCATAGTGTTGGCGAAGGGACGTCGATCACTGTGGCGGCATGGCCTTCCCATTCTTCCGATGCTCCGGGGCATGGTGATAGTAGACTAGACGTTGCGGCACGTCGCGGCACAGTAGGGTCGTCCTTCTGTAAGCGGGTGCGAGTCCCACAGTTGAAGCGGGACGGGGCGGATGGGACGGGCCCCATACCGGAGTGGTTGGAGGTAGGGGTCGAGCCCCCCGGTCGAGGGGAGGGGTTGAGACCCGCGTGGCCTTGTCGTATCCCTGAAGACGTCGTCGAGGACCGTCCTGTTCACGTCTCAAGGGGTGCCTCTGGAGTCCGTACCCGTGACGTGGTTACAGCGGTAGCACAGTCAATGGAGGTACAGGGCATGGCGGTGAGTTGATGGATTTGACTGCGGTCGTGGGCGCCCATGGCGTTAGGCGGATTCCCTTTAACCCATACCGGGGGCAGGTGAGATGATCGAGCTTCCCGTCCGGGGGTCGTTCGTTCGACCCCTTTCCGTCAGTTAGAGTAGAGGCGGAGTCGGAGAGGTCGAGGTAGAGGCGGAGGGGTCGTTCGTTCGACCCCTAGTCCGTCATTCGGCGCCGAGGTAGAGGCGGATGGGTCGTTCGTTCGACCCCTGGTCCGTCATTCGGCGTCGAGGTAGAGGCGGAGGGGTCGTTCGTTCGACCCCTGGTCCATCATTCGGCGTCGAGGTAGAGGTGGAGGGGTCGTTCGTTCGACCCCTGGTCCGTCGTCTTTCCAGAAGCGGGCCGGGCCATGGCCGGTTGCTATCACCGGTGCAGGGGGCCTTCGTGTGATGGGCCCTTCTTTGCTGACTTGAGCGGTTGGTTGGTTCCTGTCTTAAAAATGGTTGCTATGTTAAGCGTTAAATTATCGAAGGGTTTAGGGTACCCCTTACCTTTGTACCCGACAGTAGCCCCCGAGCCTCTGTGCGGATAAGGAGAATCCGCATAGGGGCTTTTGGCATTGACCTGCAGAGTTAGTAAGAGACCCGATTCTCCGTGGGGTAGCCCCGAGGCCCCAGAGGAGTGATTAAGAACTCCTCTAGGGGCTATGATATGTGTTTTCTTGGGGGGAGTAAGGATTACCCGGAGTTTTTGCCCTTGACCTGCAGGGTCAGTAAGAGGTTCGATTCTCCGTGGGGTGCGCGCGAGCGCACCCCGCGGGGGTAGCCCCCGAGGCCCCAGAGGAGTGATTAAGAACTCCTCTGGGGGCTATGATGTGTTTTATCGAGGGGATTTAAGGTTACCTGGAGACGTGGCGCCCTACCGAGGGGTCGATTCCGTTTGCCAGGCTATGAGCATTCCTTTCCCTGAAAAGAGAGGTGCTCGAGGGCGGCTGTCGAACCCTTCCGAGGGCCAGCCTTCGCTCCCTCGAGCGTTACTGGAGTCACAGCGCCCCTACCGAGAGGTCAACTCTGTCTGCCAGGTCACGAGTGTTTTCGACCCTCTTTCGTCGAGGGGTGCCGTGCGTAGTCGGGCCCTCGAGCCCTGCGTGGCTGGGCTTTCACTACCTCATAGCGTCTTTTCCACGGATCCTTGCGTTCGTATTGTGGGGCGAAGAGCATCGTGCTATCCCCGTTAGGACAAGCCTCGAAGTCCTCTATGAGCTGGTGTCGGGCAGGTATCCATAGAAATGGTGCCCGGTACGGGTAAAAATCCAAGTGAGAACTCGTGCCCCATTCGATAGGGGTCAATTAGAAGCCCTGAGGCGTTCCCATTAAGCAAGACCGTATGGCTTACCAAGGTGCCAACTCCGTTCAATGGGAGTTGGTGGCTCGATGCCTCCCGGCGTAGGGATCCTTAGGTATTCCTTGGTTATGCCTCGGATATGTCCCAGGGGACCTCGAGCGTACGTTCTCGAGCTAGGGGCACGTGCCTGCCCCCCCCCCCGGGTCATCCCTGACTCGCGTACTCGAGGGCAGTTGTCGAACCCCGTTCGTAGGGCCAGCCTTCGCCCCCTCGAGATTTTAGGGGTGGACCGGAGTCCGCAACCATGGGTCCTTCCTGACCTCAGGTACTCGAGGGCGGCTGTTGAACCCTATGTAAGGGCCAGCCTTTGCTCCCTCAAGATTTGACGGATGGTTCGTCATCCGTCGCTAGTCTCCGGACGTGACGTCCTATCCTATGGAATGCAAAGGGGGAGGTAGGTAGGTATATTAAATGCGGGGACATACCTGCGTTTTTGTCGGATCCGCCCGTTGGGCTCGAGTACTCGAGGGCGGCTGTCGAACCCTGTTCGAGGGCCAGCCCTTGCCCCCTTGAGATTTTGGGGGTGGACCGGAGTCCGTAACCCGAGGTCCTCTCAGACCTCAGGTGCTCGAGGGCTGCCGTCGAACCCTGTTCGAGAGCCAGCCCTTGAGCCTTCGAGGTTTGGGGGTGGACCGGAGTCCGTAACCCGAGGTCCTCTCAGACCTCAGATGCTCGAGGGCTGCCGTCGAACCCTGTTCGAGAGCCAGCCCTTGAGCCTTCGAGGTTTGGGGGTGGACCGGAGTCCGTAACCCAAGGTCCTCTCAGACCTCAGGTGCTCGAGGGCTGCTGTCGAACCCTGTTCGAGAGCCAGCCCTTGAGCCTTCGAGGTTTGGGGGTGGACCGGAGTCTGTAACCCGAGGTCCTCTCAGACCTTAGGTGCTCGAGGGCCGCTGTCGAACCCTGTTCGAGAGCCAGCCCTTGAGCCTTCGAGGTTTTGATGGACGGGCCGTCGTTGGTTGCTTACCTCCGAAGATACCGCTTACCGCCGCACGCCTTTTTAGGAGATGTCCGTTCGGCCGTAGCAGTGGCAGGCACAGGGCGGGGTGCGGTGCGGAGCCCGATGATGCGACAGGCACATGGCGGAATACAAGGAGGCGGTATGCACGCGCATTAAATGCGGAGATTCACTTGCCTGTTTGCTGGATCCGCCCGTTGGCCTCCCGGTTATAAATACCGGAAGTGAGGAGTCGACCACTTTTTTCTCGCATTGGCCTTCCCTGCCTCCTTCTTGCCATCGCTTTCCCTGCCTCCTTTTCCTCGCCGTTGCCTTAGACGCCCTTTGAGCCGGACTTCTGCACGCGCGAGAGTAAGGAGAGGAGAGATTGGGAACGTACCTTCCACCCCCACGTCCGAGCGCGTCAGCCTCCCTGCCCCCATGGCCAAGTACAGCCTGCACGGCCCTGATGCCTGGCTCCCATCTTCGGCGACCGCCGCACGCCTAGGGGATCTGGTGGAGAGCGGCCTCCTCCGGCCTATCACTTCCGTCGACCGACCGGAGTGGGTAGTACCGCCGCAGGAGCACGCCGAGCCCAATCCGCCGGAGGGCTACGTGGTGAGCTTCGAGGTCTTCCACCGGGCGGGGCTAAGCGCCCCTCCCAACCGTCTTCTGCGCAGTATCCTTCACCACTACGGCGTGGAGCTTCAGCACCTTACCCCCAACGGTATCTGTCATGCGGCGGTTTTCACCGCCGTGTGTGAAGGGTACCTAGGGATCGAGCCGCACTGGGAGTTGTGGCTCCACCTATTCAAGGCGAGCCTATTCCACACGTCGGTCGGCCGCGGCACCCGCAAGATGGTCAGGACCGGGTGCTGCAGCATCGCCCTCAAGCGGGTAGACAGCTGGATCCCGGCGAAGCTCTCGTCGAGCCACTCCGGATGGCATTCCGGGTGGTTCTACATTAGGAACGACGATGATTTGCTCCCCGCCTACACCGGGAGGACGATCGACTCGAAGCCCGACCACTGGAGGTACGGCGTCAAGAGGAAGAAGCAGTCGCGCCTCACCCACCTGCTTGACGCGATCGACCTTCTGAAGAAGGCGGGACTCACGGCGGCAATCGTCGCGTCGACTTTCCATCTGCGGTGAGTCGTGCCGCTGATGGCTTGACCTCTACGCCTCAACGAGATGTGCCCGGGGGTCGACCTCACGGGGTGTCGCCTCATGGGGGACGAGCTACCCCCCGAGAGGGTGGCCCGCCGCGTACATGCCTCCTTCGCGGGCGTGTTCGAGGTCACGAGCGTCACCAGCATCCCCATGATGCCGGATCAGGGATACGTCCAGCTGGTAGGACTCCCTTTCTCTGTTAGTGTTCTCGTATTTGCCTTGTTCACCTTCTTTGCTTGCGTCCTAACTGCCTTGTGTTCCTCAGGGGGACGTTGACTTCCGGAAGTCACCTCCGCCGGTGAAAGAGGAGCAGGACGACTCCTAGGCAAGGCGCCTTCAAGCTGAGCAGGACAAGAAGACTAAGGACAAGGCAAAGAAGGACAAGGGCAAGAGGGCCCGAGAGAAGCAGGAGCGGGAGCAACGCCGGGCCCGGCAGAGGCGGGCCAGCCTTTCCGAGGAGGATTCGCCCTCGGAGGAGGATGTGGAAGAGGAGAGCAGCGAGGGGGAGGCCAAGCTGCAAGGAGGGCTTGAGGAGGAACAAACGGCGCCCGAACAGCAAAGGGCGGCCGTTAGAACCGAAGGAGGAGAGGGGTCGACATCGAGGTCGGCCCCTACTGGCGAGGTCGAGCCGCGGGGGGAACGCCCCGTGGCTCCTCAAGGCGAAGTGCCGCAGCAGACGCGCGGACGATCGTCACGATCCCCGTCGGGGGGTCAATCGGGCACGCCTCCAGCGCCTACCCGGTCGAGCGCACGGGTGCTGGGTACATCGACGCAGGAGGAAGCAAGCAGGGGGGCGACGGGATCGTCGTTGGCCCCCGCCCAGGAGACAGCGCCGAGGGCGGCCTCGACCCCCTCCGCGGACCACGGGAGGACTGGCTCCCGGCGCGTTTCGTTCAAGCCCCCGAGTGGTTCGAAGTCCGTTGGCCGGAACCCCATGACCCCGAAGGGGTAAGTTGCTTTTCTGCCGATCGAGTGGCTCGAGTGGGTCAAGTGTTTTATCGTTGGTTATGACCCGTGCTTACCGTTGCACATGGGTCTCTTTTTTAGGTCGAATCGCTCGGCCGAGGACGCGTCCCTCGCCCCGGCCAAGAGGCTGAGGACGGAGGCCGCGGTCGAGGCGATCGTGGAGGCCAGTCCCGCTACTCCGTCCCCTTCGACACTCACCCCAGAGGCGGCGTGGGCGGCCAGGGCCCGGGAGGCGATGGGGCGAGGGGTGGCGCAGGCTGCCTCGGAGCTGGCCTAAGTGGGGGAGGAGACGGGTCCGCCCGCCGCGCCGGCGAGGTCCGCCGAAGTGGCGGGTGAAGCCGTGCCTGCCCACCTGTCGGAGGGAGGCGCACCCAGGGCCTTGGAAGGCGCGGGGCCCGCGTCGATGGTGGTCGTGACCGAGGGGGTCGAGCCCCAAGCCGCCGCGGAAGTGGAGGTGGTGGACGTGGCCTCCGCGGACGAGGAGGAGACCCCGGCTCACCCGACGCCGGGGCGGTGGCCCGAGAGCCTCGCATCGTGGGAGGCGCGCCAGCAGCATGAGCACGGGGGCACTGCTGCTGCCGCACCGGAGGTGTCGTTGCCGGTGGAGGAGCTCTCCGCTGAAGAAGTGGCCGAGATGGTGGCCGAGCTGGTGGGCCCGGCGGAGATGGCCACGGCGGGGGCCCCTTCGTCGGAACCGGAGTCGGCTCAGCCTCGCTTCGAGGTTGGGCAGTCATCATCTCGAGGTAATTCGTCCTCCGACTTAGTCGACCCGTAGTGCGCCTGCGAGATTAGGTACTAATCGTTTTGTCTTTTTCACCGCGCAGGGTTGTTCTCCCGGCCGGGACTTCCCCTGCCCAGGGGCGATGGCTCGGAGGGACCGGCGATGTCCTCGCAGGGTGGCCCCGAGGTTGGGAGAGCCCAGCTCGAGGGGGCTTCTCCCTTCCTCACTTGGACGGAGAGGGTGGCACGCCACGGGGGTGGCGCTGAGATGCGCCGGGGCGTCATGCGGGAGGTCCAGAAGAGGATCGACCGCCGCAGCGGGTTCTGGGGACAGGAGCCCCTCGAGCTGGCCGACCCTCGAGACCCCGAGTGCACCTTCCTCAAGCTCGATTTCCAGGTCGAGCTCGGGGAGTGGGAGCACCTGGAGGAGTTCCGGGCGTGGTTTGAGCACGCGGTACGCCTGGCCGCGGAGGTTGCTGCCGTGGACCTGCATCGGGGGATGGAGGTGGGTTTCGTTCTTCCTTTGATTTTGCTTGGATTGCCTAACTGTTCTTTTCTGATGACCTTCCTTTTAATCCCTGTCAGACGTTGAGGGCGAGGTCGTACGATAAGTCCCAATTTATCCTCCGGACGCAGGAGCAGCTCCCCGCCCTCCGTACTTCGCTGGAGAAGGCGGAGGCCGAGGCCGCCCAGGCAAGAGCTGAGGCGGCAACCGCGCGAGAGGAGGCCAAGGCCGAGGTCGCCCACATGAGGGCCGGGGTGGTGGCCGTGCAGGAAGCAGCCTGGGCCGCCCAAGAGACGATGCAGTCAAGGGTCGATACGGCCCTCAAGGCGGTCATCAATGTCGGGCAGCTGCGGGATGCTGCCCAGGAGGCCTAGCGCAAGGCGGAGGAGGAGGTCGCCCGGCTGAAGGAGGAGCTGGCCCAGGCAGCTGAGAGCATCCGGGGGCTCCAGGGGGACGTCGACGCCGTCTCCCGCGAACGTGATGCGCTGGGCGTCGAGGGGGAGAAGGCCCGGACTCGGATCACCTCTCTGGGGGTAGTAGCGGCCAACCAGAAGAGAGCCCTCGATGACGCTGGCAAGGTCATCGAGGACCTCTAGGCTAAGGTCGGCGACCAGGCCGCAAAGCTTGTCGACGTCCACCGCCGACTCGAGGGGGCCGAGCAGGGCTACGCCACCCTGGAGGTGCATGCCCAAGGTAAGCTTTTTGATAGTGTTGCTAAGTTTACCTTTTTCTTGCTTTTTTGGTTTTGACCGAGTTACGCGCTCGTTTTGGCAGAGCTCGCAGCAAAAAAGGCCCGAGCCCACGAGGACCTGACCAGTCTTCAGGGTCTCCTCGGGGCGGAGGCGGGCCTTAACGAGAGGCTCGAGGGCGCTATCTCCTCCTTCTGCGACGACCTCGGGGTCGAGCTGGAGCCGGCGGTCGAGGGCGACGCTCGAGGAGACTCCCTGTTGCGCCGCTTCTACTCCATGACGCAGGAGGTGACGGAGCAAGTCCGCGCTGCCCTGCACGTGGGCGTGAAGCGGGCGCTTGCGGTCGTCCGCTCGGGCTACGTCTACGACCTCAGCGTCGTCGCCAGCGGGTTCGTCACCGACCCGAGGCTGACTGATGAAAAGAACAAGGCGAGGTGCCATGAGCTGATCAAGCTTGCGGAGGTGCCCGGAGGCGAGCTGGCGAAGCTCTTCAAGCCTGAAGTGGTCCCTTCGGCGGACAGAGATGGCGCCGAGTAGCCCTAGGCCTGCGAGCCAAATCTGGACAAGAAGGTCCATGTAATAGTTAGGCTTTTGTAATGATACAATGCCGAGCCCCCGAGGGCTTCTTATATATAATGCATTTTGTTTAAGATGTGTCTTGTTATTTTTATTTCTCGAGTTGTCTCTGCTTTTCTTTGTCTGAGTCGCCGCTCATGGACTAAGTGTTCGACGCACGCTCGTATCCCTAGAAGGGGGGAGCGAGTGGGGATACCGTAGCCCTGAGGCGTAGGGGAGTCCCCGGCTCGATGACCCTCGACCCTTAGGGAGTTCGAGGCGTTTTTCACTTAGCCGTGAAGCGTACTCGAGGCGAAGATCGAGAGGGAAATCCAAGTTTCGAAAAAACGTTCGGGTTTTTAGAGGACTTAGGAGGGGGGGTCCCCCCCCTGTCAGCCCCCGAGGGAGGCTTGACTTTGCTGGGGCAGAGTCGAGGCTACCTTAGAGTTACGAACGAATGTGAGATGTATTTCGAGAACATTTTATTCATTCATAATGTGATGAGTGTACATGATGCGGAAAATGCACGGGGCCTTCAAGGCCTTAGGGGTGAAAGCGGTTTTCGGGAACTTTCTTAGGGGATATTCCCGGTTAGCCCCCGAGGGAGGCTCGACTCTGCGGGAGCAGGGTCGAGTCTACCCTTTCGACCACGAGCGGTGATCTCTCGAGCTGTTCTTACTTCTACCATCCTTGGTGCTCCACTTTTTGGCGCAGTTGTTGGACGCACGCCCGAGGCCCTCGAGGGGGGGAGCGAGTGGGAGTACCTTAGCCCGGGGGCGTAGGAGAGTTCCTGGCTCGGCATCCCTCGACCCTTGTGGGTCTCGAGCGCGTTTCCTACCCTGCGCTAAGCGTGCTTCGAGGGGCAGAAGAAAGAGAGGCGTCGAGGTAGAGTAAATCTACCTCGAGTCATGAATGAAGATGAAAGCGCTAGGATCGCGGACTTTCGGTTCATTCGAGATGCGAGAATTTGTACATAAATGCGAAAATGTACGAGGCCTTGAGGCCTAAGGCTAGAAACGACGTAGTTGTTCCGTGTTCTGCGCGTCGATGCAGAAGAACGCGTCGACGGCTTTCTCGTCGTCTGCGTAGTTGATGACGATGTCCATGAGCTCGCTAACGGTCTTGGGGGTGTTACATCCCAGCTCCCGCACCAACTCCTTGCAGGTCGTCTCGGCGACAAACGCCATGATGACGTCGTGGTCGGAGATGTGGGTCAGCGCGGTACGCTGCCTCAAGAACCATCGGGTGAAGGTGCGGAGGGTTTCCCCTGGCTTCTGCTTGTAGCTGCGGAGATCCTAGGAGTTGCCTGGCCGCTCGTAGGTGCCGTTGAAGTTCCCCTCGAAGATCCTGACCAGGTCGGGCCAGTCTTGGATCAAGTCCGGGGGTAGCTCCTCGAGCCATCTACGAGCGGTGTCGGAGAGGAAGAGTGGAAGTTGCCGAATGATGACGTGGTCATCGTCGGCTCCTCCTAGCTGACATGTCATCCTGAAATCAGCAAGCCAGAGTTTCGGCTTGGTTTCGCCACTGTACTTGACCAGGCTGGTGGGTGGACGAAAACGAACAGGCAAGGTGGTTTGCCGGATCGCCTTGCTGAAGACTCGTGGTCCTGGCAGTTCCGGGGATCGACGTCGATCCTCGTTACTGTCGTAGTGCCCACCTCGATGGTTTTTGTAACCTCGAGCCTCAGCATCGCCGTGTAGGCGTTGTTTGTTCTCCCGCGGTGGTCGATCGTCGATGATGCGGTCTCGACCTGGTTGCCGCTCTGCCCCTTCCTCGACTATCTGCTGATGGACTTCCCAAGTCTGGGCGCGGGTTCCTCCACCCTGTGACCGTTCGTGATCTCGCTCGAGGACTCGCTCGAGCTGTAGGCGTTCCTCCTCGAGCTTGGCGAGCCGTTCTCGGACCTGCGCGATCTGGACATCCTCAGGTAGATCGACTTTGCCAGGACTCGGGGGGTCGGCGTCTCGCGTTGGTGTAGCGTTGCCCCCTCCTCCTTCATCTGTAGTTGTGGTGTCGTCGACGTCGTCCTGGGGTTCAGCTTGACCGTCGAGGTGGAAGCATTCCCAGGTGGGATCGTAATCCTCATCGGGGGAGTCCGAGTCGGGGTCGTCGTGGTAGAAGTGGGGGAAAGATCCCCTGCGCTCCTCTGCCAGGCGTCGCCGCAACATGCCCCAGGTCGGGGCTCGTCTTGGCTCCGGGCGCTCGTCCGGTGGAGGGGTTGTGACGTGGTTGATCGTCGCACGCGGCGGGGTCCCTGGAGACCCGCAACGTGTCTGTATCTGCAAACCTGCGAGGGCAGAGCAGAGTCTGGCGCTATTGTAGAGCCCATGCGGGAATGGGTTATGCGGTGGTGGCGAGGTCGAGTGTGTCGGAGAGGCCACGGGGACCCCCTGGGATGACGATATGGCAGGGCCAAAGTCATGCTCAGAGAGGTGCCCGCCCCCGACCCGCAAGCATGGGTCAAACAGGCTCCCGAGGGGGGGGACTTTGTCTCTAGCTGAGGCCGGGGAAACGACATCCGGCGTCTCGGAATCCGCACGATGACGAGTGCGTCGGAGTCGCTCGCGCCTCCTCCTGATCGCAGGCCAAAGGCGCAAGCGGAGGGACCGTCGCCTGATCCTCCTTGGCTCCGGCGTACCGAAGCTGCTGCCGTCCTTGCCACGAGTAGAGAGAAGGACTATGTAGTGGCCCTGGCCCGTGGACATGAACTCTAGACTGCCGAACCAGATGATGGTGGCGAATGGAAGTGATGGGATCGTGGAATCCATCTGAGAGAGTAGTTTGGAGTTGATCGACACGCAAAGCCCCCCTACCTGGCGCGCCAACTGTCGGTGTTATGACTCGGGGGTCAAGTCCACCGGCTAGTAAATTTGTATATTGCGTGCTCCCTCTCCCAGATGTGATGCAAGAAGGACACAAGATTTATCCTGGTTCGGGCAAAGAAGGCCCTACGTCTAGCGGGGGAGGATAGATTGTATTATCTTGCACCGAAGTGCTCGTACAAGGGGGGTACAAGCTGGTTTACACGGGGATGCTCAGAGTGAGCTGAGGCCTAAGGCTAGCACGACTATCCTAGGCGGTCGGTTGGTTGCTTGAGGGGTCGACCGAGCAACGGGGTGTGTGGAGTGTGAGGATCAGAGCTGAAGTCTGAGTGCGACGTGTCCGGGCGAATGTGGGATTTTGCGAGAGTTGTTGCGAAAAAAGGGGGTCCCCCCTTTTTTATCTCGGCGTCCCTTTTTATAGACCAAGGGAGGCCCGAGGGTACAGGGTCCTAAACTGTTGTAGCATGGGAGGCGTGTCTGCGGCATAGTGTTGGCGAAGGGACGTCGATCACTGTGGCGGCATGGCCTTCCCGTTCTTCCGATGCTCCGGGGCATGGTGACAGTAGACTAGACGTTGCGGCACGTCGCGGCACAGTAGGGTCGTCCTTCTGTAAGCGGGTGCGAGTCCCACAGTTGAAGCGGGACGGGGCGGATGGGACGGGCCCCATACCGGAGTGGTTGGAAGTAGGGGTCGAGCCCCCCGGTCGAGGGGAGGGGTCGAGACCCGCGTGGCCTTGTCGTATCCCTGAAGACGTCGTAGAGAAACGTCCTATTCACGTCTCGAGGGGTGCCTCCGGAGTCCGTACCCGCGACGTGGTTACAGCGGCAGCACAGTCGACGGAGGTACAGGGCATGGCGGTGAGTTGATGGATTTGACTGCGGTCGTGGGCGCCAATGGCGTTAGGCGGATTCCCTTTAACCCATACCGGGGGCAGGTGAGATGATCGAGCTTCCTGTCCAGGGGTCGTTCGTTCGACCCCTTTCCGTCAGTTAGAGTAGAGGCGGAGTCGGAGAGGTTGAGGTAGAGGCGGAGGGGTCGTTCGTTCGACCCCTAGTCCGTCATTCGGCGTCAAGGTAGAGGCAGAGGGGTCGTTCGTTCGACCCCTGGTCCGTCATTCGGCGTCGAGGTAGAGGTGGAGGGAGTCGTTCGTTCGACCCCTGGTCCGTCGTCTTTCCAGAAGCGGGCCAGGCCACGACCGGTTGCTATCGCCGGTGCAGGGGGCTTTCGTGTGATGGGCCCTTCTTTGCTGACTTGAGCGGTTGGTTGGTTCCTGTCTTAAAAATGGTTGCTATGTTAAGCATTAAATTATCGAAGGGTTTAGGGTACCCCTTACCTTTGTACCCGACACAATGGAAATCAAAGAAGATTCCATCGGGGGGTGAATACGGTAAACAAGACCAGGAATGCTATAAGTGTGGGCTGCGAGGCCACTGGTCACGCGTATGTCGCACACCTAAGCATATAGTGAATTTGTATCAAGAGCTAAAGAATCAGAAGAAGTCCATGCATGAAACCCACTATGTTGAAGGAAAGAAGTCAACACGAGAAGTGGGTGAATGTTCCAAGGCTGCAAGGGATCAGGAAGCTCCCAAGTATGAAGCGGCATCAAAAGAACAACAAGATGGCATGGATATTGACAAAACATCTGAACATGGAGATCTTGATCTTGACAATTTTGAAGATGATGACCTTCTAGGAGAAGACGCAATGGATGATGTGCATGGGGACTATGTCTAGTCTTCTAAATTGTTCCTAGCTATCTATTAGTATTAAGTTTAAATTAGATTGGCATTAAGAGTAGTTTTAAATACCTGCAAGTATGTGTGGTCCTTGGTGTCAGCTCATATAGAGCTTTGGTTATTTTGAGAAAGTGTCCTGTAGACCTTAATATATCAATATATAATATTCTCGGATTAGTTATATTATGTCTTTAAGCTTTTATCTGCTTAAATATTCCTGGAGTAATTTTATTCTTTTGAATAATGTAGTACAATGGCTATGGAAGAGGAAATGTGTCTAGTAGATAGGGATACCACAAACACTATATTACGGGATATTTGTTACTTCCAGACTCTTAGAAAGAATGAAGGAGATGTAACAACTATTGCTGGCAGCAGTAAGCATATTGTTGGCACTGGAAGGGCCACAGTAATACTCCCTAATGGAACCGAATTAGTAATCCAAGAAGTGTTACTTTACCCTGAATCAACTAGAACTTTGTTAAGCTTCCATGACATACGTGCAAATAATTTTCATGTAGAAACCAATGCAGATAATGGTGCAGAACGCCTTATCATGACAAAATTGCACAGAGATGAAAAAATTGTTGTTGAAAGTTTTCCCTCCATAAAAGATAGCCTGTACTACACATTCATACAACCTATTAAGGGTTATGTTGCGATGAAAACTATCTTTAAGAACCAAGAAGCATACAGAACTTGGCATGATAGACTAGGACATCCTGGACTTCGTATGATGCAAAATATAGTTAAAAATGCTAATGGCCATAACCTGAAGACTACAGAATTCCCAAATCAAGAAGATTTTCTTTGCCTAGCATGCGCAAAAGGGAAACTTATAACTAGACCCTCAATTTTAAAAATTCGAGCAAAATTACCTTCATTCTTGGACAGAATCCAGGGTGATATATGTGGACCGATTACGCCTCTGTCAGGGCGATTTCGGTACTTCATGGTATTGATCGATGCATCTTGTAGATGGAGTCATGTATGCCTATTATCTACTAGAAATCATGCTTTTGCACGGCTGATGTCACAAATAATTCAATTGAAATCAAATTTTCCAAATGAACGAATTAAATCCATTAGAATGGATAATGCTGGAGAATTTACTTTGAAGGTGTTCAATGATTATTGTATGGCAATGGGCATTAAATTGGAACATTCAGTACCACACGTGCATACCCAAAATGGCCTAGCAGAGTCATTAATTAAGAGGATCAAGTTAATTGCACGGCCATTACTACAAAATTGCATGCTGCCGACCACTTGTTGGGGCACGCAGTGTTGCACGCAGCTTCACTCATACAACTAAGACCATCTTCTTACAATGAATTTTCTCCTCTCCAAATAGTGCATGGCAAAGAACCTAATATTTCCCATCTGCGTAAATTTGGATGTGATGTATACATTCCAATACCACCACCTCAGCGTACTACAATGGGTGCCCAACGAAAACTTGGAGTTTATGTTGGATTCGAAAGCCCATCAATTATAAAGTACTTAGAGCCTAGGACTGGGGACCTACATAAGGCTCGCTTCGCTAATAGTATTTTTAATGAAGATCATTTCCCGGCATTAGGGGAGGAAAATACCTCTCTAGGGACGAATGCCGAGAAATAAATTGGGAAGCCACTGGAATTCATGCAATGGATATCCGCACTAGAGAGACTGAACAAGAAGTTCAAAATATAATAGATTTGCAAAGAATTGCTAATCAGTTGCCAGAAGTCTTCACCAACACAAAGGGAATTATGAAATCACATATACCAGCAGTAAATGCACCGGAAAGAATTGATATTCCTTTTGAAGAGGATACGTCAAAAGTATTTCAACTAAAATCTTCTACCTCTAATCCTAGGAAGAGGGGAGCCCGGCTGCATCAATTTTAAATGAATCAAATATTAAAGCTCCTACAAATTTCTCTGGGGAACGCCTCAAGAGAAATAAACGTGAGCTAAAGAATAAATCAAAGAACCCTATAGAAGGTGAAGGAGCTCCAGTTAGAGCACCACGTGATGTGGATACACCTGAAGTGAGACTTCCTGTAGAACTTGCACCCTGTGAGAATGTGCGCACAACTAATACTCACATGGGCAGACCAGAAATTCCTGATCTAAACGCACCGGGAAATAGCGTAGATCTAGATGAAATTGAAAGAATAGAAGAGATCTCAACTAATTATGTTGAAACAGGAGTAACTTATGATAGAAAGACTACTAATGTCGACATTTATTTTGTTGAAAAGATTGCCAATATTGATCTGGATCCAGAGCCGAAATCTATATTAGAATGCAAGAAGCATTCTGATTGGTCAAATTGGAAAGAGGCAATCAAATCAGAATTAATATCGCTTAATAAAAGAAATGTGTTTGGTCCTGTAGGCCGCACACCTGAAGGAGTATACCCAGTAGGTCATAAATGAGTTTTTGTCCGGAAAAGAGATGAAAACAATATGGTGGTACGATATAAAGCGAGATTAGTAGCACAAGGGTTTACGCAGAGACCCGGCATCGATTTTGATGAAACTTACTCTCCTGTTATGGATGGAATAACATTCCGGTATTTAATCTCATTGGCAGCAAATATGAATTTGTAGATGAAATTGATGGATGTCGTGACCGCATATTTATATGGGTCATTGGATACTGAAATCTATATGAAAGTCCATGAAGGAATTAAAGTCCCTAAAGAAGAAAAACACAACATGTATAGTATAAAATTGAAAAGGTCGTTGTATGGCCTTAAACAATTCGGTAGGATGTGGTACAACCGGCTTAGTGAATACCTCATGAAGAAGGGATTTATGAATAATGAAGATTGTCCTTGTGTGTTTATTAGAAAATCAAATAAGGGATTCCGTATAATCTCTGTTTATGTAGATGATCTGAATATCATTGGAACCACAAAGGATATTGAGGAAGCTAGTTCTTATCTAAAATCTGAATTTGAAATGAAATATTTAGGTAAGACTAAGTATTGCTTAGACTTGCAGATTGAGCATACCCATGAAGGGATACTTGTACATCAGTCAGCTTATACCAAGAAGGTATTAAACAAGTTTAATAGTATTAAACAAGTTTAATATGAAAGACGCATGCCCACTTAAGACACCTATGGCCGGAAGATCATTAGATGTTGAAAAAGATATTTTTAGACCAAAAGAAGAAAACGAAAAAAAATATTAGGATCTGAATATCCGTATTTGAGTGCCATTGGAGCCTTAATATATCTAGCGAATGGTACTAGGCATGATATTGCTTTTGTTGTTAATCTCCTAGCACGGTTCAGCTCAGCTCCTACTCTACGTCACTGGAAGGGCGTTAAACATATTCTAAGATACCTGAGAGGTACTGAAGATCTTGGATTATTTTTCCAGAAAAATCAAGAATTAAGTCTAGTGGGTTATGCTGATGCAGGGTATATGTCTGATCCACATAATGCAATATCTCAGACTGGATATGTATTTTTATGTGGTGGTACTGCAATTTCCTGGAAATCGACAAAACAGACAATGGTGGCAACCTCAACGAATCACTCAGAAATTATTGCATTATTTGAAGCAGCTAATGAATGCACTTGGCTTAGACGCATCACACAACATGTGCAAAATACGTGTGGTATAAATACCATTAATTCCCCAACTATTATCTTTGAAGATAATGCAGCTTGTGTTGCGCAAATACAAACAGGATATGTGAAGTCGAATATCACGAAGCATATTTCGCCTAAATTGTTTTTCACGCATGAATTGCAAAAGAAAGAAGAAATTTCAGTGACTCTTACCAAATCATGTGACAATCTAGCAGATATGTTCACTAAGTCTTTGCCTACAACTCCTTTTGAAAAGTGTGTACGTGGTATTAGTATGAGACGCCTCCGAGAAGTACAAAGCTTGAGGAGGACATCTAATTGAAATTATAGTATCTGTTTATGTCTAGAAGACAAAATAATTTATTGTAGCAGAATAATTAATAGTCTAGCAGATTATTTAAATATTGTACTCTTTTCCTTTATGAGTTTTTCTTTGATCTAAAGGTTTCTCATTTAAAGGTTTTTAATGAGGCAATGTGTGCAACATAAGTACGGTGTATATGTTCTATTCTTTTTTCCCATTGGGTTTTTGGATAAAGCATATATGTCGTGGTATTCGTCCAAGGGGGAGTGTTAGGCAAGTTTAAGCAAATTCAGGTTTCTTATTCCTAGAAGGATATGGACTCTTACCAAATTATATCTCCCATACCGTATATGGAGTATTTACTTATACTGTATATATGGAGGAGCACCCATTGTAATATGATATCAGAAATAATAAAGAGAAGAGCTCCACCGTAACATTGTCTCCTATGTTCTTATTTTACTTACATTGATTGTGTCAAGAGAGAGATCCTTACCGCTAGAACGAGAAAACTTAACAAATTCAACACACCGGTGGCCAGAGACACCCCCACCATTTAAATTCCGATGAGGTCTCAGGTAGTAATAATTCAATAAAGGTCATCTATATTTTACTCCCACTTACTATTCCGCATTGAATGGTGGTGGGTGGGTGCGTACCATCTGACTTCTGGAATAGTGCATGCATGATGAAGTTTGATTATTCCATGGTCACATACATACCTATTTTAATTATAGCAGCCATGGAGGAGTAATAATTCATTGAATGGTGGTGGGTCGGTGCGTACCATCCGGAGTAGTGCATGCATGCTGAGGTAGTAATATTTCATTGAAGGTCATGCAGATTTTCCTATCACTTATTGTTTGATATTAAATGGAGGTGGGCATCGGGAGTATCGCATGCATGTTGGGGATTTGATTACTCCACATTCACGTACCTGTCCAATTTAATTCTATCGAGATATATAGTAGTAATAATTGGGTAGAGGTCACCCGATTTTCTTTACTTCCATTAAAAAATCTCGGGATTAATTAACCCAAGCGACGGTAGGCGGGATGTGATTTATATACGAATCAAAAGATTTGACAATCCATCTCGTGCGCTTTTATTTTGATCAGTAAATAATTATATCCAGACTATGAGCCGTAAATTTTTATGTGATAATAATGAACATGTGATCAAATACTTTTATTACTAACATAATCATTTGATTACTAATAGAATTATTTTGCTACGTAAATAATTCTATCGTGACCTAAAAGCTTTAATTTTACATGTGATAACCACCAATGTGTTCGGTCTCCGATAAATCTATTTTTAATTACTAACATAATTATTTTATTAAATAAATAATTCTATTAAAACTTGTGAGCAGTAAATTTCCATGTCATAATCATTGACATGTCACATGTCGAGTCCTTGGTCAGATATTTTTTATTACTAATAGAATCATTTTATTATTAATAGGATTATTTTACTATGTAAATAATTTTGTCTTAACATATGAGTAGTAAATTTACATGTGATAACCAAGTTTGTGTCCGGTTTTCGATAAATCTATTTTTATTACTAATAGGATATATTATTTTTTAAAATAAATAATTTCATGTGAATAGTAAATTTGACTATGATAAAAAATCTGTATGTCCGATCTTCAATTAGACTATTTTTTACTAATAATAGTATAAAAAATACATAAAGTTAGCAAAAATATTGTACACAACTGAAGAAACTAGCTTGCATAATATTGCACGCAATTGAAGGAGTGCAAGCCGTTGTCAAAGTTGCGCGGTGGCACGGGACTGAAAGTTGCGCCTCCACGGCTGGCTTCTTCGGATCAAAGTTGTTGCCGTTGTTCCTATCTCAGGCGATGGCGTAGTGAGCCCGGCAACCGCGGTAGCCGCAGCATTGAGAACGTGGACCATTGCTAGCATGGTCAAGCACCAGTCGTAGATACTGGCTTTGGATGTACTCTCGTGATCGATCAGATGGATTTTATTTCTCGGTAGTATATTACCAATAATATGTTCAGTTCCAGATCAGTGGATCATCATAGATATTTATTCCACGGAAACATGCCCCCTTCCTCGTGTAGCTGGACGCACGGACTGCTGATTGACATGGGAGACCGAGTCGCTTGACGGATCTAGGAAGAAGAAGAAGAAGGAAGAAGATGTAGATCCAAATGAACTCGACGAAGAAGACCTCGGTAGGGACTGCCGCTCCACACCGCCACCGACAGGCCAGCTCCTCTCCGCGAAGTCCACCCCCGGTGGGCTGGTTGGCTTACCGCTCCATGCGCGATGCCATGTCCGCACCGCGAGTTCTGACCCCAAGCAGTCTCGGCCGCCTCTACCCAAGATCCGCCCTCTAGCAAGCCTGCGGCCGTGTCTGCTCTGCGATGTGAAAACAACTCAGGCCATCGCTTTATCAAATCATTACATACCAAAAGCATGTATGGGAAAAAAAATAGAGAAAAAAAATATCAAATCGGATCACAGACCAAAAGCATGTATCGGCTCGCTTACACCTCGCGCTGAGGAGCATCGCTGGGCCTCACGTCACTGGGTCTCGCTGTCGCCGCCGACCATTGGGCCTTGCACTGACCCGTGTCCTTGAGCTCGCCCCACCGGGTTCCGCGTCGCCGGGGCTCACACGAACGGAAGTCCTTGGCAGAGCCGCCCCCCGCTCCACGTGTGTCGCCCCTTGGCAGGCCGGACATTGCGTCCGCACGGAATGCCGCGGCGAGGTGGTTGAAGCCACGGCCACGGTGAGGTGCGGGTGTGCTGGATCGTGGGGAGCACTCGATAAAAAAATTTGGGGACACCATGTCCACCGGGGATGGGAGTGCTGCACGTACGCGGCCACCAGGAACGGAGCGTCGCGCAACACGGTTGATCTAGGCAACAGGCACTGCGCCTCCACTCAGATTCGTCATCGGCCAGTGCCATCAATCGGTCGAAGCACCCACCTGCTGAGAGCCATGTCGAGCATCAGCTCCCAGCTACCTCATCATATGGCGTGCCGACTTGGATGATGTCGTGCCAGCGGGTGAGAGGCTGAGAGGTACGAACGAGCTCGTTGCGACCCATGACGACGGAGATGGGTTCCTATGAAATATGAACCGGTGACAGGAAGAGTAATATCCGATCGAGCTAGAAATTAGGCAGAGCTAGGATCAAGGCGAGTTTCACGGGCTAGAAAGAGGTAATAGATTCTATTACGCTTATGACGCGCAAGAGCAGTATTAAATAATAGACGATTTTATTCCTGTGTGGGTTGATAGTAGTAAATATAAGTACGATGATATTAATTATTACTACTGGAGGCTAATAACCGGAGATGGGTGGCGCTCCGCCGGAGTGTCGAATTTTATTCCACGTCCTGTGAGCTAAATAGTAGAACTATATATATATATATATATATTCAACCGGAACCAAATAGAATAATCTAGCTCAAGCTCGCGCGCGATCAGTTGAGTAGCGCTATCGATCGATCT
Source organism: Microstegium vimineum (assembly GCA_022036555.1). Lineage (NCBI taxonomy): Eukaryota > Viridiplantae > Streptophyta > Magnoliopsida > Poales > Poaceae > Microstegium > Microstegium vimineum. Next base: position 53,873,760 of record CM039131.1, on the reverse strand, counting down.
ATTGACGGTGCGTGTGATGAGATCACACTCCGATCCGCCCAGCGAAAATGCTCCAAGCTAGCCTCGAACCAAATAGCATGTACGTAGTATATGTAATTAAATATAGTACGTGTACGTACTAACAGTGTGAAGACGACGATTAACCCTTATTTATCCCTCGAATTAACATTGCAATGCAAACACACGCAACGCAATATATAAGTGGCGATCAGCCAGTACATGTTACATTACAACCACTGAAGATGAGATGTACGCACAAGCGACAGATAACCAAGAACGAATCTTTTGAGGACATGTGCTGGAGATATGCTTGCGCATCATTATCATCTACTCCTACTGTATTAATCATGTACTGCTACTAGGCCACCCCAGGTGTGGCTGCGGCAGCCTTCACAAGAGGTTTATTTGGCGCACTGCTGGTCGGGGTCGGGGGTGCCGTCGGGGTTGTGGACGACGCAGCCCTGGCCGTCCGTCGGCCCGCACACGCAGTTGCACCCGGGGAACTGCTGCCCCGGATAGTTGGTGCACGTCACGTATGCTCCTTCCACGCACAAGAAACCGCATTCGTCCTCGCCCACCGCCGGCCCCATCAGTATCATCACAAATCCTAATTTGCAAATTGTAAATTGTAAATTGTAAATGATGATGATTACCTTCTGTCTGCTATCATTAATGACAATGAAACAACGAAAAACAAGATCGAATGGATTAAGCCATTTGTGGAATAAAATCCTACCGGAAAAGCAGAGGGCAACGACGACTGTGAGGGAGGCCATGCTTTGCAGTAGTTGCAGCTACGACGACCGCTGTATGTGTTGTGTCAGTCTGCAGTCTGCACTAGCTAGTACGACGAAACACTGCACTTCTTATCTCTCGTCTCTAGCGCAAGAAGTACGTACGTTGAATTGAGCCTCCTCTTATATTTATAATGCAATTGTAACCAGCTGATCGATGAGAGGGCTTAATTAGTAACCTCCTTCACAACAAGAGAAATATATATATTCCCCAGCTTTATTTGTTTTTGTTACTGTTGGTCCCAATGTTGAACATCGACGGCTCCTAAGCAAAGCTTGCCGTCCGAGGTCGCTCATGGTGCCAAGCTCATACGGCAAAACCGAGACGAGCATAAGGCCTGGCCAGGTGTAAGCAGCAACCTCGGACGCCAGCAGAGGAGAATTTCATCTGCTCTTGACTAGTACCTGCAGTGTCACGAATGACGGACTAATGTTCTAGCTTTTTTGTTTTTCTTCTCGTCAAAAGTCAAAAGATCTACTTTTCAAGGCCCTGTTTTGGAGATGTACGGTTTTCCAAAAGCACATCCTCGGGAAGCTTTCTGAAAAAAGCTAAAAAAAAAAAAAACTCCTCTGAGAAAGCCTCTCTGGCTCTCTGTTTTTTGAACCAAGTATAGATTAATTTAGAGCTTGTACGTTGAAGGCAAACCTATTTAGGAGGATCTACCTTTTCAGGCTTTTTAGACAAGCAAGACCCTATTTAGATTGGAGGGACTGGTGACTAGTGACTACTTATTAGTCTCAATTAGTCCTAATTTACAAAACATTTGGACTACTACAGGGACTAGTAGTGACTACTACATAGAAGTCTTAAGGGGGCTGTTATTTAGGACTACTACATAGAAATCACTAGTCCTCCAATCCAAACAGGGCCTAAATTAAAAATGGCCAGAAGCTTCCTTAATTAATCATCATAACTGAAATCAACTTTAACAAGTACAAAATGTCTTATAGTTTGGAGTTAATGGAGTATAATTTAGAATATAGGGGTCATAGTCTGTTATTACCTCTAAGGGGAGAGGGGTATACCATCAGTCCCAACTAGATTTCTAGGCGGCATCTGTTTCCTCGAATGGATCGGTGGGCTCTACGGAAGCTGAGCAACAGGCGATGGGAGACGATCTGGATATTGCTAGAGCTCTGCCACACCTAATTTTAAGGATAAAATTGAATATGAATAATTCATGTGTGCCCAGAGATCAATCACACACATAAGCCGATAAATCTTTAAATAGTACCATCACTGAGTGTTTATTACATAACGAATAATATTTAAATAACATAACAGCGGAAAATAAAGATAACTCTCGCGACGAACCTCCACTTCACAGGGAACGCCGACTGGTTGACCACTAGCCTAGTACTCCTCACGGTAGTCTTCATAGCCATCTGAAGGGGTTGAGAAAGCAAGAGTGAGCACTTACGTACTCAGCAAGAGTAACATAGAGTTATGAAGCTCAAAAGATTGACACTGTCTGTACTGCGGTTGCTTTTAACTTGGTCAAGTTTTACCAACACTTAGCTTTAATTATGCATAACCCAATTGATAACCACATGATAAGATTAGAATAAACATCATTAACAATTAAACATTAAACAACATGATCATCTACACTGTGAGTTTTCCAGGCCGCTCGTAACCGTGAGCACGGCTATCATGATAGATTTACACTCTACAGAGGTTATACACTTTACCCACAAGCCATGTTACCCATATGCCCGGGTTTATAACTCTCATAACACTTCCAAGGTGAGTGGGTAGGGAACACTATGAAGTCTTTCAAAAGTCTTCCCAACATGTTGCCAGACCCTACGGACCCAAGGGCAAGGGGTATGTAAAGCCTCTACTCGATGGTACCTTTCGAAGCGGTAACCACCCTAGAACATGCCCTACAACCAGCTCGGTAATGGTGGCTTTCACGAATGACCAACATGCTAGTACGAATCTTTATACTTGACTAAAGCCAGAGCCATTATAGCACTCATGGTTGCATTTAAGTCCCAGCTTTTGCCCTACAGTGGAGTCCTATTCCATGTTGCTATAAAAGCCAATTTTATCTCCTTGTTGCATATATCATTAGTCAAGATTCAAATCAAGATCCATTATTGTAAAGCATAGCAAAGCTGCCCATATGCATGTAAACCCATGGTGATAAGGTAAAGGATAACAAAGCTATGGTATAGATCTAATAGGAATCAAATTAGACACATGCAATAATGACTAGATTGAATTATGGTGAATAGGTAACAAGGATGATCCCATGTTAAACTTGTCTTGATCACAAAGCTCCTGGTGATCCTGATCTGCTGCAAAGAACTCTTGCTCACCGAAGATCTCACCGGCTGTACTCGATCAACATCACCACGCAATCATCCGAACAATCATAAACGAAGCAATAAAGACATGATCAGAACATTACACCATAAACAATAAAGAGACTTTGAAAAGGTTATAAAACAGATCTATACTTTACTACGATCACAAAGACACGAGAATCACGCTAATCGGATCTAAAACGAAGAAGTTATAGATTAAACAGGATTTTGAAAAGGACAAGATTAAAGCGTAAGCAAATGAATTTTCTTTGATTTTCAAAAGTAATTAACATAGATGAAAACTATACTACTGGATAGAGCATGAAATTACGGATCTAACGCAACTTGAACGGGTCGATTTGGATTTAAAACGAGGAAAATATGAGCATTTGATTATCAGTGGCAAAACTGTAAAATAAGAATTTTCTTTTATTTTCGAATTAAACAGAATTAAGAAGGGAATACGTTTTCCCGAGGGGAAAGCGTATAGATCAAAGGCGCCATAGGACTGCGGGTTCAGAGCTGGAAAAACAGAGGGGCTCTTTAGCAAAACGTCCAGAGCGAAGGGGTACGGGCTAATCTGGTGTGTTGGATTAGGGATGGATGGATCAGATTAGATCCAAGGGTGAGAGAGAGAGGGGATAGGCAGCGCGATGGTCGGGTTGTGCGGCGCACGACGGCGGCCATTGCCGGGCAGAGCTCGTGCTCGCTGGCGCAAGGGGAGAAGAGGGTTCGGTGCCCCGTTTTCAAAACCGAGCGCACCAGGAGAACGAGGACAACGCCGTGAGTTCGTCCAGAGCCACGACGAGGCTCGGGGTCGGTCGCAGATAGCCGGCGACGTAGCGTCAGCGGCGGCGATGCTCCGCAACGGCGGCACGGGCAAACCAGTGCATAAAAAGGAGGGAACAGAGGGGGGAAGGGTGTTCCGCATCCGCGTGAGGCGAATTCGAGGCTCAGAGAAGCATGAGGACGGTCGAGGAGGGCCGGCCCCGACGAACAGCGGCGGCGCGACATCGGCGCTCGGCGGCCCGACGATTCAGAGCGCAAAAGAGGAGAGGAGGGAGAGGAGATGTTCCGCAAGCTCGCGAAGGTTATGCGCGGTTCGGAGGAACTCACCGAGGTCTGTGAAGCTCGGAACGGCAGCGGCTCGACGGCGGAACGCGGCGGCGACGGCGGCACTGCTCCTGCTGCGATTGCGGGCGAACCGAGGGCGAGAAGATGAGGGATACGGCGCGGGGGCTCGGCGCTATTTAAAGGAGACGGGGATCGAGTCCTACGCGGCTACGAGGCGCGAAAACCGCGGAGGCGGTTGCGGCCGACGCGTCGCGGCGCGGCGAGGCGTGTCCGCCTCGGACTGAAGGGGGAAGAAGGCGGGGCGCTGACAAGCGGGCCTGGGGTGTCAGCGGCAGAGAGAGGGGAAAGGAGGGAGGCGAGTGGCGCCGACACGCGGGCCCGAGGTGGCAGAGGGAGAGGAGGGGCGCGGGCGCGGAGCTGGGCCGACCCACTGAAGAAGAAAGGGAGAGGGGGAGAGGCAGGCCAAGTTGGGCTCTCGGGCCAGAAAGAGAGGGGTGAGGATTTTCCTTTTTCTTTTTATTTTATTTTTTTTGAATTTTGCAAATTGATTTTCAAAAATAGATTTTGAATGTATTTTCTAGGGTTTTGAAAACCAAGCCACACAAAGAAAATGCAACAGCATGAGGTGCACAAACAAGTTCACCCTAGCATGATATTTAATTTAGTTTTATATATTTAATTCTATGCTTCAAAAAAGACTTAAATTAAATCAAATTAAACTCAAATTCGAATCTAATTTCTAATTCAAATTTTAGGGTGTTACAAGCTCCATCCTTTGGGATTTTGTTGTTGGCGCAGCTGAATGAGATGCGAGTGTCTCTGCTGCAAGATTCGTCTTATAAAAGACATGGCCAGCTACAATAAGACCAAACAACATTTGCGAGACCAAAATTTTCAAGACAGCAATGGTTCAGCCCGCAATACTGAAACACAGCTTACATGGAACTCACGCTCAGGTTACAGTCAAAAATCACAAGGACAATAGGTATAGTCACGAGATTTAGCTCAAATAATTCTGGCGCTAATTTAGTTTATAAACAACGACGGCTTCAAGCGTACAGTCTCCGACTCCGATACTGATGCTACTTTCCTACAGTAGTCCTAGCGGCATGGTTTCAGTGCTGCTCTTGATTCTGTGTAGCCTGCTGTGGAAATGGCGGCCTCTGCTGCCGCATCGAAGGGCCTCTTTGCATTGTTTCCCTCCGCTCCACTTGGACAGTCTCACGTCTTCTGTCGTAGCGAGGACGAGGCTTACTCCTTACCTGCTGTCTCTCATTGAATCTGAACTGAGGTCTGTGTATGACCTTGCCATCTACGAATAGATCACCTGCAAAGTGGTAATCTTAGTGCAAGCAAATAACAACCCATATAATATGGGATTATGAGACAAGACTGACACCTCACTTGTAAGTTGTAAGATGAACATTGAACAAGAAAGTAAAATCATAGAGAACTGTGGTCTGGCTGGATCCAGAATGACCAGTGAAATTTCACTGAAGTAACAAACAACAGTTACCTACCTCCGTAGTCCTTGTTAGGAACATCTAGATACGAATCAGGTAACACCCAAAGAACTCCAGGCAATCCTTCAAGAAGTGAAGACAACATAAAAATTTAAATTCAGTTAAAACTTCATGGTGCAAAAAAACCTTAGCTAAAGTTAGACCAATGGAAATCCCACCTTTAACTTTGTACGATAACTCCTCTGAAATCAATGCACCAAATCCTGTGTATGTTGAAGTGCACACTGAGTAGATTTTCTTCTTTGCTTCCTCCTCACTGCCCGACAGGATCACAATCAAAATTTCAATTCTCAGATGACACGATTAGGGTTAAACATATATATCTTCTGGGTACATGTGTGTTTACAAACTTTGGTTTGTAATATTAGAGCATGGTAGTATGTTGACAAGGGTTGTGCATAAACTATGAAGAAATTCTGAGTATTCTTGCAGCCATTAAATAACATTTTTCATGTAAATGAGAACAAAGTCATAATTTATTCAAGAAGAATTCAAATCAACAAGAATGCATATTCAACAGCCTATATGCCAGAAAGTCCCCAAAGCTAGGTTCTGACAATCCTGCACATTGCCGAGAACCTAGTGGGTTTTTTGCTGTGCTGCAGCTGGCAGGTGGCAAACCAGCAGCAATCAGACAGCAAAACAGGACCACAAGAGAAAAAACAATCTACAATTGCACACTTTATTCAATTAGGATGTATTTATACATATAATAACAGATTTCATGGACACAAAGGGAAAGTTATGCTAAATGCATACCTATATAGAACAAAGGTGTATGGGTAAGTGAAGATCATAAGGCACATACTAAGGATACATTCTTGACTAGTTGCAATAAAGTCATGCAAAAAAACCAGAGGTAATAAAATATCAAGTACGAATCGGATAATTCAGATATGGTTCCTGGTTAAAACATGATAGACGAGATTCACTGCATCTTAAATAGTTCAGATGTCAATGTCACATAAATCCATAAACACAGAATTTGTACTGGCTTTCCATTAACAGAATCCAACATAGAAAATGCTCCTGGTTATACTCTTTGTGGCATTCAGGGCTTGAACAACTCATAGCCAAGTGAAGATGGAACCTGTGTTAACAAGGGTCTAATCTACTATGTTGAACAGTGGGGTTAAATGTACATGAGCCGGCATGCATCGGGCCATCCATTTCAGTCAAATGCGCATAAGCCAGCATGCTTAAGACCGTCCAGTGCAGACAAAGCACATGAGCAGATGAGCTGCATGCCAGGGCCCTCCATATCAGGCTGTCCATTTCAGTCCAATACCCATAAGGGCATAAGGTGGCATGCCTAGGGGCATCCGGTGCAGATGTGCAGTCAAATGCACATCTAGTCTAGATAAAGGGCACGAAGCTACAAAGCTGATGAGGTGGTGAGCTTAGGCCCAAAGGCGAGCCAAATGCTTTTAACAGCAAGGCGCAAGGTGTTGTTGCAAGGTTACAGGCACGAACCTCGCATCATGGGAGTATAGGACGAAGAAATCGAGGATAAACTAACCAATAACATCTCTATATGCGAGAAAATGGATTATGCAGCATACATGTGAGCGTCAAACAATGTACGGATTACTGGCACGTTCAATTTGTAGGGTATCTGCCTAATGCGTTGGACAGGTCACAAATACTAGTCACAACAAAATGCACATTTATTTACGGATTCAATTAGCTCAATCGCCAATTCTGTTAGGGTGTGCAGCGACGAATGCGCATACCTTCCAAGGACGGCCGCGAGGGTCTTGACGTAGGCCGCGACCATCTCCTCCTCGGAGGGCTTGGGTTCGGAGGGGAACTCCAAGACGATGAGCCAGTGCTCGTAGTCACAGCCGTCGAGAAGGATCGTCTCCTTGGGCGGGCGGTTGCTCCAGTTCGGGGAAGGGTCGTTGAGCGGCGAGTGCCCGGACCCGCCGGAAGATGCGGTCCTGGCCCCGCGCGGCGCGAGAAGTGCCCACGGGGCGACGTGGGCTGAGGCAGCCGCGGCGGCGAGGGGGGCCAGGCGGCGGGGGAGCGCGCGGGAGGAGACGGAGAGGAGGAGCGCGGAGAAGCCGCGGCGGGTGGCTGATGCAGCCGCCATGGTTCGGGGCACTCGGTCCGATGGAGACGGCGGCGCTGGGAGTGGGAGAAGGCGGCGGGGGCGAGAGATGGTAGCCGGAGACACGGAGTGTGGGATGCGGAAGGAATGAAACACCAGGTATGGGCTGGGCTGGTGTGGTCTGGGCCAACAAAACAGCTAGGCCGGCCTTTCTCGGTGGCCTCCTGAGGGTTCCCCGGGCGCCGCAGCCCGCAGCTGCAAAGGACACGGATTCAGTAACTTTCCTCAAAAAAGTCACGTTGTAACTTTCGCACAAGTATCCACCGTTCAAAGCAGATCAAACGGCTCACAACCAATCATGTATAGAGTATCAGTATTTTATTTGGGCAAGCAGACCGGCTCCTACGGGCTGTCTTCCTCCACGCCGGCATCACACGCCGCCGCGCCGCGCTCCTGTGGAGCTTGCCCGCGCCGGCTTTGCATGCCACCTCGCCGTCCTCCGAGGGGCTGCCCACACCAGCCCTCGCGCACCGTTGTGCCGCCCTAGGAGACGAAAGGCCGACGCCGGCTTGTCTCGGCAGTCGACAGCACAGCGTCAATTCAGACGCAGCAGCAGGAATGGCGCCAACCGCCACGCCGCGCAGCCAGGACGTTCGGAGAAGCTTCGTCCTTGCACCCTCACGGGGCTTCGACCGCGCGCTCGTCTCGTCGGTTGCGTGCACGGCCAGCGCACGGCGAGCGGCACGGCGAGCTAGTGTCTAGTAGATAGCACTACGCCACTACAAGCGTGCACGGCAAACTCAGAGAGTTTGGCTTTGAAGTAGGCGTCCACGCGTCCCGTAGAGAGGAGCTCGTGCAGCGTGGTAGAACGGTGAGCGAGCTTCTGGTAGCGGATGACGGCATACGCTCACCGAACTGTGCTCGTTGCTCACACTCGAAGTGCTGGCTGCAAGCTCGCCATGCCGCCCCGCTCTCTGCTCTGGCCACGCACGCTCGTCGCGTCGCCCTCCACGACTCTCGCGCTCGCTCCATGTCCGCATTGACCTCTGCGCGACCATGAGCTCGCAGTATCGCCCTCCGCGCTTGCCATGCCCAAGTCCGCGCCATCCGAGTTCCGCACACACGCTCGCGGCGGCGCTTCTCATGCCGAGCAAGCCGTGTGTGGGCCTTCCTTTCCCAAGGCAGCGCAGCGGTCCGCGAGGGCTGGTGCCGGCAAGCCACACCGAGGCCGGCGAGGTGGCGTGCGAGGCCAGCGCGGTGGAGCACTGGCACGTGAAACCAGCGCGGGAGCGGGTGGCGGGAGTGCAGGACTTAAGGAAGAAGACTGTCCTTGGGAGTAAAAAATACTAATACTTTATGCTTGATTCGTTGTGAGCCATTCGATTGATGTTGAATGATGGATGCAGGTGCGAAAGTTACAACGTGACTTTCCAGAGGAAAGTTACTGAATCCGTTCCGTGTCCGCGTAGGAGTACCGAGTACGTACCTGCGCGATGCCAGGCCGGGCTCCCGTCAGCGCGCTTTGGCTTGCCATTTGCCTAGTATATGTGTATGTGCATCGCAAATCCAAATACCCATGACCGCTTTGCGCACCCCTCCCATCTGCCATCTCCCAAGTCCCTAGTAGAGATCCAAAAAAAAGGCACAAGGGACGTACGGAACGAAACTGGCGTCCCAATTTGCTTAGGGGTGAAGGGGAGTGGAATGGATGGATGGCACACCGCACACGGGCGTTTATCAAGCGAACAGAGATCTGTGTGGCCAATGCAACCCAAGTTTTTACGATTTAGCTTTTTTAAAAAACAATATTGACCTCTGATAGAACTATCTCATTTTTAGTCCCTGGGGTCGGCGTCATGCCTCACGGTGTCGAGCAACTGGATCCCATGCCCACAAATTTTTACGATTTAACCTTTTTTTTTTGGAAAAAAAAATCAAGTTTGGACCCCTGGCAGAACTAATCTCGGTTCTGGACCCTAGGTTCGGCGCCCTGCCTCACGGCGCCGAGGTAACGTATGTTGACAACATACCTCACGACGCCGAGCAACTGGACCCGATGTTGCACTGGAGCTGATGTGGCAGGAGGCTCGGCGCCCTAGATTATGGCGCCGCGCCGACCTCGACACCACATATCATGGCACAGAGTTATTAGCCTATATATTTTAGCCTTAGAAATACAAGTAATATTATTTCTAGTATTAAACAAACTTGCTATTGTAGTTAAGTGGGTGAAGGCACTGGATGCTATTGTAGTATTAAACAAGCACGACGAACTACCGTCGACGGCGTCCAACGATGCCACCGCTTCTTTTGGCGTTGCTCATCACATGGATCAGCCGCACATGATGGCGTCAGCCCCGCTGCTACGATGCTACGATGGACTTGTCGCTGATGGAGCTCGCCCCCGGCTCCGCCGTTTCATCTAGCGCTGCTATGATTGACCTACCGTTGATGGAGCTCGCCCCCGCCACCTGTGCTGAGTGAGTCGATTTCCTTCCCGCTTTTCGTTTTCGTTGTGGTGGTGGATCCTGCTTCCGCTCCGCTTGCTTTGTTGGATGAGCAAGCGTCACTACCACGTAGTTCCTTTATGGTCGTCTGTCGCCCGTAGGAAAGTGGACTCATCAGCATCCGCAAGTCGCGATTGACCTAGTTGATCCACATAATACATGTCATCACTTTAGTCAGGTGTGCGCTTGAAGTCATGGCCATCGTCACTTGGATTCCACTTTTGGCGTAGGCCGTAGGGTGCGCCCCATCGTCTTCCGGCGATATGCATGATCTCCGATCGGTTTTAGTCGATTATCGTCTCGCCTGTGCACCGTCTCCGCAACCATCACTTGTCTAACACTAACGCCACCGTCTCGGACCTAACAGCCTTACGGGCAAGACATAGAAATTAGTAATTACAGACAAGACAACCAATGTTTCTAATTATTTATTCAATGCAGTACTTGTTCTATTTGTGGCGCAACACGAATATAGAAATTATGACAGTTTTGCCTCTTGTCACCCCGAAAGAGTTGTTATCTTTACGTAGTACTCATTTTAGGTCCTTGAATAAATAGATTTCTAGAGTTTGATCGAATTTCTAGAAAAAAAACGTTTGACCGAATTTCTTGAAAATCCTCATCAAGATTTATAACATGATTTATAACATTTGTTGAAAAGTGATTCCCGAACAGTGTTGGGATATGAGACATGAAGAGGTAGCTAGGTTTTTTTCTTATGAGTTGGACAGGAGAGCCTTTCACCTCTAATGCTCTTATCATTTATTTAGGCAAGTAGCAACTTTATAAACGACCCATTGGTTGGGTGATATTTACAAGCTACAACACTATCCTATTGGGCCTCTTGTAGGGGAGTTGGCACATATATGTATGGGTTCCCTAATAGTAGCCCCTCAGGTACTAGGTTATGACCGGTACTACATGATCTAGTAAATACTTATACAGGAAGAAGAGGCACAATACAACTTAAAAATCAATTGCGAGGACTACCCTTTGCAACCTATATGTGTGCGCCTCACTAAAAACTCAATCCCAAAAACCATATGGGAAAATGGAGAAAAGATCATGCACACATCTTGAGCCTATGTGTTCATATTCCTCACGTGTCTAGTTTCAAGTGCCTCGATCCCTCGCATGTCTTCGCCTTCGGGCTTCTGCAATTTCTGCTACTATGACAAGGTTAGCCGGCTTCACCCGTGTGCGTAGGTATTTGCCTCTAGAGTCTCCTCTATGCATAGGTCTTTACCTCCAAGGCCTTCGCCTCTGGTGTGTTCTTGGTGCGCAGATCTCCACCTCCGAGGTCTCCGCCCGTGGTGTCAAATTACAAGATGTGTATTGTACTATGGAGGCATACCTTTAATACTTTAATTAAGAGTCACCTCAAGGCATGTGAGTGACGTACAACAACAGAGTATTGGCAAATGCTACTGTTGTTGATGTCATATTCATCTCTATGTCACTACTACATATGTGGTCTTTACTGCCGGCTTTATCACTGCCGGAATTAAGAAAACTGACAGTAAAGACCCTTTTTTTACTTCAAAATAAGAAATTAACCGAGACTGACCAAAAACCGGCACTGAAAATTCACGTCACTGCCGGCTGCTATAAAAACCCGGCAGTGATGTCTATCACTGTCGATTTATTAGCCCAATCGGCAGTGACGAAGAGACCGGACCCGAAATTTTTATTCATTCCGCTTAACTCCACGCTTGCGTCCATCGAGATTCTTCTCCCCCTCTCTATCCTCCCCCACAGACTTCATCTCTTCCCGTGCTTTCCTCTGCGCCGCCCGCTCCTCCTCGCATGCATCTCTTTCGCGCCGCCCGCTCCTCCCACGCCAGCTTCTCCCCCGCACCGGCCTCAAGCGCGAAGGGCGCGTCCATGGGGCGCCGCCGCACCGGCCTCGAGCGCGAAGGCCGCGTGTCCATGGGGCGCCGCCGCACCGGCCTCGAGCGCGAAGGCCGCGTCCATGGGGCGCCGCCGCACCAGTCGCGGCTCAACCTCCTACCTCAAGCTGTCCACCCTTCTCCTTCGCCCAGATCTAGATCCATGATTATGCAAAGGTCGCTGATGCAGGTGGATCTAGATCCATGACCAGATGTATTCCTTCCCAATCTCATGAACATCTTCATCGTTCTTCTGTGTGATGTACTGATTCTGTGATGTACTGAGAATTGGTGATGTATAAATCCTTCTCAATCAATCTAATTTTGTATATGTGTTGAACCTTTCTTCTCTGTGATGTACAAATTGATTTGTGGTTGAGATTGAGTTGATTTATGATTTGTTGAATCCCTTCATTATTTCTGATGTACAAATTCTTCTCACGAACTGCTTCATAGTAGCGATCATGGTGGCGGCGACAGTAGCGAGTGCTGTATTCTCTTTTTTTTTTGTTTTTTTAAATCCTATCACTGACGGTTAAAGTAACCGACAGTGTTGAAGCAGTGGCATCACAGCCTCTTTGCTAGCGCCGGTTGGAAATCCGACAGTAACAACTCTTTTGGAACCGACAGTGAATTTGTTATCTGTAGTAGTGTGTGAGAACAAGTCAATCTTCAACCTCCTCATGCATGGCAATTCACCGTCAACGACGATATAGTCGTGTTGATCAATCAAGAAGGTGAGCTCTTCTAGTCTAGGGCTAGGCGGAGATCCCAAGTGTGTCAAGATATGGCATAGTCCTCAAAATGGAGAATCTGGAAGCTAGGCGTCTTCAGTTTTAGAATCCAAAGCCTTGTAGTTGTCATGCTTGACATTGAAAGCTCCAAGGGTGCACTGGCATTGATAAGCAACTCATACGATTTAGGGAGCGTAAGCTAGCTTCCTCAGTTGCATGCAGCTTTTGCAGGGACGTGCAGCATGCTGACGATAGGAGACGAGCAAGGAGGTGCCCCCTTTCGGAGTTTCAGTTTTTTAAATAGCCAGAGCTTCATTCATTCATCCTGAACATGTTTACAATCGTTTTATATGACACCCCGCAAAACCGATTGTGGTACATGTCACTCCTCCATTGGGTGCGAACGGGATACAAGCTTTGCACATTCATGAGCTAGACTATTACAAGATCTACTAGAGAAAGACAAAGAGAAATCATCTAAGCTTCGGCTTAACTTTTCAATCTGTTGTAGGATAGGGCCGACTTCAGACTGGTACCGTCGTTGCTCCCACAAGGTGACAAGCACCTGAAAATCAGTCTCCAAGACCAGACGTTGCACTCCTCGATCTAGTGCGAACTGGATTTCATCACGGCAGGCCGATACTTCTGCGGTCTAAGCGTTTAGGCAATGATCATACCACAACGCTAGGCTTACCTGAGCGTGAGCGCAGTCAGCGATCCGCCTGATTGCAGCGTCCCCTTGCAGTCACCGATTGGTCGTCCCTGTGCCCTGTCCGCCTGCCTCTGCACCTTGCAGTCACCGCCTGACGTCCCTGTGACCCTGTCCGCCTGCCGTCCCTGTGTTCCTGTCGCCGATTGCAAAACAACAATATAGAGTACCTGCTGCCTGCTGGGGCTGCAATATAGATTGGTAATTTGCAATACAGCCGGTCCTGCTGGGCTGCAATAGATTGGTAATTCTCCATTCACATTCTCAAATTTTTAACTGACTAGTTGAATGCCCATGCGTTACTACGGGATAACAAAATTTTATAAAAAAATACATAAATCGTACGATAATATAAAAATATTTTTCATAAGAGTAGACATCATTGATTCATGTAAATGTAAAACGTGTTACATGTCAATACATAGATCGTGCCCGTACGTTGCTACGAGATAATAAATTTTTATGTACTAAGAACACATAGATCACACTTTAATATAATAACATCATTAAAGTGACAAATCTAAAAGGCAAATAATATTTGTGAATTATCGTGGTATTGTTTTCTTCGGTTGCAATACACGGGTATGATTCTAGTTACTTTTAATATCCAATCTTCTACATAGGTAATCTTAATATTATTTATTTAACTAAATCGAAGATAAGATATCATTGATGTTTCATAAGACGCAACACGGATTCTCCATGAGAGTGTAAATAAAAAAGTATTACATGGTAATATTCTTGGCATGAAAAGTATGTATACAACATATCCGTATAGAATCTGATAAACCATTTGAAGTACCTAGGAGTACTATTAAATATAGCGTTATTAAAATAATATTTATACAATATAAATTGAATAAAAATGTATTGTATGTGTTAGTAACTTTCTATTACCTCGACGTGAGAATCTGTTTAAATATAATATTTTTCGTAAAAGTTTTATCCACTGTTGGGGTCTTCTTATCCTTATTTATTTAAGACACTTCTATTTTCTTCGTCAATATTCTTTTTAGCATTTTATCGATGCAAACTAATTCTGGTTCTTATATATAAGCTTCATACAGTGAAAGAGAAAAGAGTCGATGCAAACGAATTTCGGGTGACGACTCTTGTCACCGCTGCAATCTTATCCGGCGTTTGGCTGCAGGGAGAGCACAAGCTTTTTTTAATAATAAAGAAAAAGGAGAGCACCGGCTGTCCACTCGACCTTTTCCCAAAAATTGTCAATCCTATCCTCAGCGCCCCCACCCCACCCCACCACACACACAGGCAGTACCAGCACGCTGGTGGCCGGCGACGAGCAACGCAGCTGCACGGGCGACGAGCTGCGCGGGTGACAAGCAGCAGCGTCCCTTTGCGGACCAAGAAGCTCGATACTGCCTACTACTTTGTCTTCTTCAAGGTGTGACGGCGGCCGCGGAGAAGGGGACAAAGCCAGGCGCTATCGGGGGAGGCGATGGTGGCGGTGCAGCTCGCGCGGATGGGAGCCGCCCCTCCCCCTGGTAGCCGTCATCGCCCATCCCGTCTCACCGACGCTGTCCTCTCCAGATCTGGCGGGCACGCAGCCATGCCAGGCTGTGACGACGGCCGCGGGGAAGGGGACAAAGCCAGGCGACGGTGGCGGCGCAGCTCGCGCGGATGGGAGCCGTCCCTCCCGCCTGGTAGGCGTCATCACCCATCCCGTCTCCCCGACGCTTTGTCCTCTCCAGATCTGGCGGGTGGCGGGCGCGGGGACGGAAATTTCCTCGAGACACTGGTATCCGCGATTATTTTGCCCTCTGCATTTTCTCTGCTTTTATTCCAAATCGTATGTCGATGTGAATCCAACTATATGTGCTTACATGTGAAAACCAATTACATAGAGTCTTATAAATTTCCATTAAAAAATTTATGTGCTTTGCCCGGATTTGTATTATGCTCCTGAATCTTTTGTGTTACTTAACACATTAATTGTCATCATGCTAATTTTGTGAATCATTCTAATGAGGTGCTTCTACCTTATGGTTCAGTCATTCAAATCTGTATCACAAAGTATGCATACCATGCTGGTCTATTTATGAAAACCCCGGGCCATATTTTCTTCGCAGTACGATTGTTTGAATGTTCAATAGTAAACACGACACAATAGGTCTGCTGTGCAGCTTCATAATATTTGCTTTGCAGATACTCTACAAAAATGAAAAGGCAAGTACAAACATTAAGTAAAATCATCAGTGTTTACCTTCCAAGCCCTGTATTTGCCCATAGTCAACTGTATGTTGCATTCTCGCATTCTACATCTCCGAGAGGTCTACGGGTTGTCATTGAAAATAACCCCCTTTGGATACAAAGACAGTACCGATAATATTGTCTGCACTGATGTGCAATTCACGTACTTAGATTGTCTAGGTCCTCTCACCACCCTTGTTTTTCTTTATCATCAATCACCTTCAGTTATTTATTCTCTAATGCAAGTCTTATTATTTCAGGTTTAGCATATTATATCCACTCACTCATCTAACAGTTGCTTGCCTTTGTGCCATCTCTGTATTACCACTTTTTCTATGCTCCCTGCTGCCAAAATAATATTATGGCCATCCTCATTTTTGTACACCAGCACATGCCTGTAATTGTGCACTCTCTAATTTAACTTTTGATGCTTGATGCTCTAGAAATTCTATTCCAAATACTGGACAAAGCCTGATAAATTCATATGTGACCCTCATCCTGTCCACTTTAGCTAATTTTGATAAGTATATGATGTTTATTTATGGTGCTACCGCACCTCATTTCCAGTTTATTGTTGAAATATACAGCGTGTGACATTTATAGTTCTCTCACCCTCACAATATTTTTGGCCCTGTACTCCTGTCCCAGAAACACGCATGCTGAGAAATTTGATCATCTGCACATGCTAGCCTTACAAAGCACGACATAAGTGTTTCTATGTAATTAAAAATGTGTACACAGTATGCTTACTTCGATTCCCTACATGCTATTCACTTTTTCTGCCTTAAGTATGGGCCAAATATGTCTCTGATCCTCACTCTGTTCCTACTCATGCAGTTACTTCCATGACAACTACTCAACCTATAGCCCCAGTTAGCTTTTTGACGTTCTCTGTCTACGTGCAATTGCAGTCAAATATTATATTGGTCAGCCTTACTTCAAAAGAAGAGAACGCAGTTGAGGTATTGTTCTTGCATGCATTTAGCCATATATTCAAAATCCTACATACATATACCACTATAACCATTCATCAACTGGCCATTGATGGTCAACACTTTTTTTATACATGCCACATATGTGTACAACAATTTAATACTATGAATCCTAGAGTTCTCTTATTCATTGATTCCTACATGCAGCAGGAAAAAAGTAGTGTGGGGGTTCTGGCTAGTATTATGATATATGAAGAGACCAGACAAGTCCTCACCTTGACTGTAAGTTTTATAAAAGAGCAAAGCTAAACTCATTTTTATCGAAGACGCTACCTAATGAGAAATGGGCATAGTATTTGATTATCTTTAACAGTTGTTTGTGCTTATAAAAAATGGAAAGATTTCTCCATCAGTTCCTTTTATCACCTGACCTGTTTTGCATCCTAATGGCTCGGCAATAAAAATTATAGTGAAAATAATATTATCTAATTATTTTCATAAGTTTTAGTTCATTAAATGGTTGTTTTGGGTGCAGTTTGAAGTTTGCATATTTGCATAAAATAGGCCATGTTTTACTGTTGGCCTGATGCTCTAATCAGTTAGAAGTGAGAATTATGGAATTGATTGGTTAGCAATTGGCACCTTCATTTCTTTCTTGCATATTTGAGTATGATGGTTGCTAAGTGCTAACCTTAATTGTGCAACCGAGTGCAATTTGGCTGCAAGGGCTGCGATTTAGACATTGACAACTTCAAAGTTATTCTGCATTTTGTTTAACAAACTTTGACTTTACTTTTTCTCTTGCCTGTGTTCAATTTCTAACATTTTCCTGACCAGCTTAATCCATGGATATTGCCTTGCATCTTAATTCTTCTATTTTTATCTCTTGCCTCAACTTGGTCTATTTATTTGTAAAAAGACAAGATTAGTTCCTTTACATGTATAGGTAGATATTGTTAGTCGTTCCACCCATAACCAATAATGGTATCACAGACAAATACCAGTTAGATAGAAGTAGATAGCCTATTAGTCTGGATCAGCTTGGTGTGCTTGGTTGCCTTGTTTTTGTGATGTATCATGACACCAACATGAATATCTGAACAATAAGATCATGCAAATATGTGACATGGCACCTCAAGGACCAAGTTTTTCCTCTACACATAACAATAATCCACAATGATTATTTTCCATCACTATTAACTGTCCATAATTAATATATGGGATAGTCCATAGCAGAAGGAACCTCATTGGTTTTTCTGTATTATATTTAGAGTGTTACATCCCGTTTCAAATGTGGTGACATTCAAGTTTTTAGATATTTAATTTTAATTGTTAGTTCAATTTTTTTTCCTTGCAGAATGTAAACCCTGTTGATTTTTCTGTATTATATTTACAGTGTTACGACATAGTTTTTTATGGAGATCTATGTGTTAAATGCGAGGACATTCAGTTTTTTAGATATTTTATTTTAAATGTTACTTCATAATTTTTTTTCCTTGCAGAATGTAACCCCTAAGAAGCCTGCTAAAGTGAAAGTGACTGCTTTAATATCTGACGTTGTTGCAGATTCACCACACAAGGTAACATATAATTGGTTCAGCTTGTTAGATTTTTTTCAAAGAGAGCTATCTCAAATTGCCAGACATTCTTGGTTTCCTGCCTGCTGTAGTTTCTTGGTTGTTCTGTGAGAACTCAGTTGAAGTAGAATTGGCTGTTGACAGCTATGAAGTTACTCTGATGTCGTGTCAGATTTTCTTTAATTGCTATTTTCAGTTGAAGTAGGATTGGTTGTTGACAGCTATGCACTTACTCTGATGTCATGTCAGAATTCCTTCAACCACTATTTTCATTTAGGGCCAATGCTGTATATTGAGTGAAAGCACTCAAAATAGTTTAGATCCATGCACTAAAAAAGTGATGCAAATAGAAAAATAGTAGAGAACATGTTACTCAGAATATATTTTTTAGTGCACTAAGCTAGTAGCAGTCGGCTCTGAATTAGTGGTGGGTCGCCGCCCTATGTGCCTGGATTTGGTCAATTCACAACTAACCCTAAACCCTAACTGAAGCTAGTATAAAATGTTAAACGGTCTACCCAATTGTGCTTCTCCTGTGATAGATATTTTGACACCAAATATTAAGACGGTCTACCCAATTTGTTGCACAGCTCTTTGTTATTATTCTGTGGGCTATGTTTCACATGTGGTCTGCAACAATGTTTACTTGCTTCTATTATGTATCTCCAACAAATCTGAAATGCCAATGTAAAGTTGCAAATACCTGCATCTATTTTCTACCTAGTGCCCTGCCTTTTGTGCAATTGAGTTTAAATGTTTTTTCATGTTTACTTTGTGTTAAATTTGTATGGGTGATTCGAGTAGATACATTGTATTTTGATATTTCTATCAGTCTATTATCCCACATCCATAGGACTCTGGGGGAATACTTTGAAGAAGTTGAATATGTCTACATAGAAACTATTCTGTGTAGTGATGTGCTCAGGTTCATAGAATCTGTGCAGTATTTCAATCTTTCCTCAATTAGAAACAAAGGTATTTTATTTAGAGATGGAGTGCATTTTAGAGGCAACCTTAGGCTATGCTCAATTATAGTATGCTAACCCAACATAATGGTTTCCATCTGAATCTGATCTCGCCATGGAGAAAATTTGTGTTTGTCCTTCTAACCGTGCATAGAGAGTTTTCAAAAGTATTGCCTTGATCCATAGTAAGAAACTTCTCCATAGTAGAGCAGTAATGATTAATTCTGATGTTTCTCCAGAACTACATGTGAGGTATCACACATGCGGCAATTCAATGCTTTCCTGTCCAAATCGAGTTACTTTTTCTTTGTTGGGTTGTGGGGCTGGATAACACAAGCTTGATCAAACCTGCTAATTCCCATTGGGGTATGAATGAAGAATCTATAAGCAACAAATCTTGATGCCTTGATCTATGTCCATCTCTCAGTTAATCATTTTCTGTTTCTTTCGAAGTTTTATGATCTGTTGTTTTCAATGCATGAGTTAGTTTTCATGTGAATACTGGAACAACTTCATGCCATTTTACTCCAAATGTAAAATGTATATTTTGTTTAATACTACCTATTTTGTCAATTCACTAACAATGCATCTATGGTTCAAAATTTTCAGAGTCGATTAGCACCACCACAATTGAGATGTGAGGTACCTGGAAGGTTTATTGGAGTAGAGTTGAAGACGTCCGACAGATCTGCGGTAGGAGGTCAGGACTCAGGAGTACACGGATCCGCGGTAGGTGGTGAGGAGTATGGTGATGACGTGGTCGTTGGCGAGGTGCTGAGGATGCCGACGACAGGGCCCTATGTCGGCGATCAGCGGGGATGTTCCGCCGACGATGATGATGACGACTGGCGGCCGCTGGACGTGGGGCAAGATCAAGGTGGAGCGTCGTCGGACAGGCCGGGTGTGGTGGCTCGGTGGCAGGGGCACGACTGAGTGGAGCAGGGCACGACGCGATCGGCTGGGCTCTTCAGCGGGCAGCCGCGACCTTGCTGGTGGCCGGGTCGTTAGCGGGCAGCCACAACCACAGATATGATGACTTCCTCCGGTGGCGCCACAGATATGATGACTTCCTCCGGTGGCGATAAATCCTCCCTGCGAAGTTGATAGATGGAGGGAGGCGAGCTTTAATTGACGCGCTCGATGTTCCTTCCTTTCCCTTGCATGCGTGGTTCCATGCATGTGATTTGATTGCCACCGAGGTTTCCTTACCCTTTCCTGCATCTTCGTGATTGGATAGTGATTGCTTGTTTCCCTAATTGTAGCATGATGGAGATTGATTTCTTATTTCCCTTATTCCGACCTTTCCTGCATGCGTGAGATTAATGTCAATGGCCCCACATGTCGGCGCCAATTTTTTTCACCGAGCTTCTGTCGCACGGCGCACTCTTGCGAGGCGAAATTTTTTGCCGCACCACTTCACTTCGCCTCTTTGTGCTTTTTAGTTGTGGAGACTATGTTGTCTCTGTGTCATATTATAGAACGGTGTTGTTCAAATCACTGTAAACTTATTATATTTTGCCTATTGTCCGGCATAAATAATCATGTCTGGATGAGTAAAGATCTTAAGGATTTGTAATTTGATGCTTAACTCAAAGTTTTGAAATTTGTTTACATGATTACCAACTCTCAAGGACAAAAAATGGAGAACATAAGAGAGACTTACTATACTGAGCGATATAATAAACATACTCACGTCAGGTAAATGGATACACACATATTTCCACATTAAAACTATCGTTTTTGATTTTTAGATTCTGATTTGACCAGTTCGTCTTATTCAAAAAAATATAAATAATTTAGATTTTGATTTGACCAGTTCGTCTTATTCAAAAAAAATATAAATAATAAATAATACATAAACCATTGTGAAACTATATATCTAATGATAAAATAAGTTATAATAAAATAAATAACAATTATACAAATAATTTGAATAAGACGAACAATCAAACAAAAAGTCTCAAATTTTAAAACGACACTTACAATAGGACGGATGGAGTATATCTACCCTATGAAGGCACCATCTTTTTCTTTTCTAAATCTACCAAAAAAAAATCTCCCTGCTGAGACGATCTTTCTCCACATATCCCAGAAAATGTACTAAAAAAGAACTCCATCAAAATTAACCATTCGGATTAATTGTAAATATTCTCTCTCCTTACTCAGATCCAATGACCAACATCACATATGTCAATCCTTCCATCTCTCATGCACGGGCACAACACCCACGCCCGTGCCGCTCGGCCACGGTTCAATTTTTTTCACCGTATTTTTTCGGGAAAAAAATCAACCAACAAAAAGTCCCCCTCCTCTCCCTTCAACTAACGCCGGGTAGCCCTCGAGTTCGTACCTGCGCACGACGACGCCATCAACACGGTCGCCGCAGCTGGGTTCGGCGGCCTCGTGCTTAACGGCTCGGCCGACGGGATCGTCAAGGTGTGGAGGCGGGAAGAGGCGGCGACGGCGGGCAACAACCAGTCAACCAACGGACGAGCACGAGGCACGTCCTGGAGAGGGTGCTCCGGGAGGGCGACGACGCAGTGACCGCGATCGTAGTGTGCCCCGAGGCCCGCGCCGTGTACGTGGGCTCCTCCGACGGGCTGGTCACGTACTCACGTCCTGGCGGTGGGGCGTGGACGGCGGCGAGCCGAGGCTCGCGGGCGTGCTGGCGGATGGCCACGGGACGGACGTGGGCGTGCTGTGCCTCGCCGTGTCCGGGCGCGTCGTCGTGAGCGGCTCCGCCTACGGGACGCTCTGTGTGTGGCTGCGCGACGACGACGACGAGCGTGCGGGCCACGCCCACCTCACCGTGCTCACGGGGCACACGGGACCCGTCAAGCGTCAAGTGCGCCGCCAACGACGACGACTGCTACGAGGACGGCGAGCGGCGGTTCGTGGTACGGTGTGCAACGGCAGCCTGGACGGGTAGGTCAACGTGTGGCGCCTGTCGGAGGAGCGTGCGCTGGAGCCGCCGGCCGTATAGCCCGTAGAGACGACCGCAACGGCTCCATTTATGGCGGCGGCGCTATGGGAGTCGGAGGCCCCGAACAGCAATGCTGCCGTCGTCGTTTCAAGCTGGGCGCCCGAGCTAAAGGGTGTGGCAGCTGGATGAGCACGAAGAATTGAAGCTACAGCTGGTCGATGGCTAGCTGCACTGCTGCATGAGATGAGGTCGCACGGGTGTACGTGCAAGAATGTACTGCGCACACGTGTGTACTATATAGGAGAGTGTGTGTACATATACCGATATACGTAGAACATAGGGTTACTGCTCCTAGCTAGGATAAATTTTAAGGCGTGCCAAAAAAAATAAAAGAAAAAATATTAAGTGTGTGATGATCTCATAAGGGTAGTTGATGAGGATAAACGGACGGTTGCCCTTGTTTGAAAACGAGAGGTGTATACCAAAAAAATAGCAAAAGAAAAAATATAAGTACGTGGACGGATGATATCGTAGGCAATATACTAGTCGGTAGGGAGTTGGGATGTTTGCAAGTGAGAGAGATCCACGGGCGATCTAGGGGTGTCACCCAGCCAAATTCGATAGAGCGTCCGTTCCCCGCAGCCCGCAGGTGTACGGTGGGCCTGGTGCAAGCAGTAACAAGACACAGCCCAGTCCAAGCCTTGTCTGAGTCGGGCCTACCAGCCAACGCGTCCAGAGGCCGTAACTGAGCCCGCCCGCCCCATGCCTCTCGAATCTCTCTAGGCATCTTTATTTTGATGGCCGTACATGCGGAGGCGGCGTTGACTGCCGGCCGGTCGTCACTCGTCAGTTGGCTGAGCAAGCGGCACAGGCTCCCGTCCTGCGGCTCGCCGACTGGTCGTGCATTAGGGTGGCGGTGGCGGCGACGACAGGCACCACCACCACCTAGGGCTATCAACGGAGAACCAGGGCCTGTCGACTTGTCGAGGACATGCATGGTGCCCTCAGCAGGTTGTCAAGTGTCGAGCATTGCAAAGCGACACAATAGTGTAGTACATGGGGTCAGTGACTCAGTTCGTCACTGTAGCCTGAGACGTGAGTCTGAGTTCCTGACACTGACTAGGCTGCTGTCTCATCTCGTACCATAGTTGAAGTTGATCATGGACCGCTGCGTTGATCACATCATCAACAACGTTGATCCTGCAGACTGAGGAAATTTCACTGTACAGTACTGTACTTAACACGGCTGTGTCCACTGTCCAGCAGTGTGGCCTGTAGAGGTCCTGTTTGGTAGAGCTTATTTGGGAAGCGCTTTCCGGATAAACTATATAAATAAGATAAAAATAGTTGTCAAAATAAGCTAGTCTGATCTAACTTCTGCTTATTAGTACAAATGAAGCTGTGGGAATAAGCGTGTCCAGAATAAACTGCTGAAAAGCGTTGTGTTTGGCTATTCATTCTAGCTTATTTTGGCTATAAACAGCTTATAAGCTGTATCAAATAAGGCCAGAGTGTAGTCCTGTAGTGCTATCTTAGAGCAAGTATAATAATGATTAGTCAGCTGGCTGGGAACATCTCCACGTCACAGAAACCTGATCTGGCGGAGAGAGAAAAAGGAGAGAGAGTGTTGAACGGGCGGTTAACTCTTCGTCGGGATGTAACACAAGAATCGAGGAGGAAAGCCGCATGCAGCCTGACACGGGCGACGAACCTGATCCCGTGTGCCGGCATCACCACGTCCATTGTTGTAGCTCTCTGCGTCAGCCAGCCCTAGGCCGTCCATTCATTTCACGTATTCCACCGGCACCACCTCTGTAATCAACAAGTTCATGGTGGAATCCTTGCGTTCTTCGAAGCATGCTAGCTCGCTAACTCCCTGCCATCCATTCAGCGAGGAATCGAATCAAGCATATGGTTGGTACGGCGGATCCAAGATGCGATTAAGGAGGTTAAGTAATAAATATCATGATAAATAATAAAGATTTTGGAGAATTTTATAGAGATTTAATGGAGAAATAAGTAAATTTTATATAGATTTAAAGGAGAAGTGAGTAAATTTTGAAGAAATTTAATGAAGAAAAAGTAATTTTTATATATATTTAATAGAGAAAGAAGGCCATAGAAGGGCTACAGACCCCCGGATCCGCCCCTGGGTATGTGTTGATGTAGCATCGATCAAATATTTTATATGTATTTTATTTCAGGGATGGCTACGATAAAGTGATTCATGTTGGTTGTTTGGTAAAATAGCCACAGAGTTATAGGGTACACGAGATCCCAATTGATGTATCATACGTACAAACATTAAATAATAAAATATTACATACAGTTAACCTACCAGCCGGCTTATTATACATGTTTTTGCTAACGCAGACTTTAAATAACGTGGCATAGTCTTACGGCCAGCAGCGGATTAAATTATTAAACTTGCTCTTATCTGATTGTTTGCTCGACAAAGAAAAACATTGTTCAGTTTCATCTTTCCCCACGTACTATGTCCTGTAGTACACAAAGTCTGTTCGCTTCGTTTTTCAGGCGGCTTAAATCCAGTCAGAACAGTGTTTTTCTCTCACAAGAAATCCTGCTAAAACAGTACATAATCCTGTTAGAACAATGCATAATCCTGCCAAACGAACAAGCCGTTTAAAGGATGCAGTGCGGAACTGATTCCTTTGCACAAATATACTACTAGAACATAGTGCTGGTTCTCTGGTGAGCAATGGTCGAAGATGGATAAACACCGGCTGCTTGGACGCTTGGTTTCCAAGCGTACAAAGTGAATAAAAAAAAACATACATCAGAAATTTGCAAAACCTGGCACCTGCCAAAACCGAACAGGTACCAAGTAGTAGTAGCTAGTAACCACAACAGAAAGCTGTCGTTTTAAATTAGCAAGCAGTCCCACTGGCAAGAACAAAACAAAGCCAAAGAAGTGCCCTGTTGTAAAATGCGGTCCATCCGAATCAATAGACCCCTTCCAGGGTCTGTTTAGAACGCAGGATTTTCACATGAATTTCACATGATTCAGTTTATTTTTACAGAAAAAACGCAAAAACGGGAAAAAAATTCTAGCGTTCCAAACATGGCCGCCCCACTTTGGAGGGCTCTCCGCTCGCTCAGCATGTGTATGTGTGTGTTCATATCCGCGATTAGATTCGACACTAGTAATGTAATGTAACGCTAACATACGTCTATCTCTCTCTATATTTTTTTCGAAAACATACGTCTATAACTCTATAAGTACATGATTGCCGCACTACGAGCGATTAGTTGCTGTTTGATTACTGATCACCGGCAGCGACGAGAGCCCAGCGTTTCTTCCTGATGATGATACTCTGATGGCCAATGCTCAGGTACTGCGGTTACTACCATGAAGTAATATCTTAAATCAAATTCGGATCGTTGATTTTTCTAAACTTAATAATTTACTAAATAAATTACACCGGTTGTTGAAAGTAAAAGCATTTCGTCCAGTTTATTCGCATTATTCGCAGTACTAGTTAGTCTCTACATACACTCGCTCTGATTAAATTTCTATGACAATATCTGATATATATACTCCCTTCATTCTAAATTGTAAGTCATTACAAGAATCTTGGAGAGTCAAAGTTTCTCAAATTTGACCAAACTTATATAACAATATAATAATATTTATGATGTCAAATAAGTATCATTAGATTCGTTATCAATTATATTTTTATAGTATATCTATTTGATGTTATAAATCTTTATAGTTTTGTCTATAATTCTTGGTCAAACTTGAGATACTTTGACTCTCTAAGATTTTTGAAATGACTTATAATTTAGGATGGAGGGAGTACTATAAATTAGAAAATACGCAGGACAGGAGTAGTACATAGTACGATGGAGGGCAAGAAGAGACTCGCCACTTGCTGTCTACTGGTCGTGATGCTGCTGTCGGCCCAGCATCGTCCGGCGGCGGCCATGTCCAAGTTCTGCCGCTGCTACAAGGAGTGCTACGCCGAGTGCCGCAAGGACACCGGGGTTTGCCCCTGCAACGTTAACTGCCTCCAGGACTGCATCAAACGGCCAGCCACCGCCGACCAGCAGCTGCCGACGACGACGACGGCGCGGCGTCCGATGTCCGCCGTCGACTGCAACCGCTTCTGCCTCGGCGAAAGCATCTGCGACGTCATGAGCACCGCCTCCCCGGCTGTGGTGGCAGGTGATGTTCAGGCGTGCCTGGTTGACTGCCGCAAGAGCATCGGACACTCTGCTCCGCTGAAAGACGCCACCACCAACTGATGGCGGGGACGCGGCGATGTAGCTTCAGTTCAGAAGTGACGCGGTTGTACCCTATTTTATAAAATAAAAATTCAATAAATATTATTACCTATAGATGATCGTGACCGTTGAATCGAAATAAAATGGACCATCCACATTCATTCTGGAGCACCGTAGCAAAAGCCTACTCTGATTCCATTCTAGTCTCATCACGTCCATCCACACGCTGGCTTTACCCCGTTTTTCTCTGCCCTTCGCTTTTAGGAATTTTGTATGTATGCACGGCACGGCCACTTGCCATCCTGTTCTCCGAATTTAGCTAGCTTGGCACGGGCAGGAGAGAATTCGAATTTTGTATGCACAGGCACAGCCACTTGATTGCAATCCTGTTCTCCGAATTTAGCTTGGCACAGGAGAGCATTCGAATTTTGTATGTATGCACAGCACAGCCACTTGCAATCATGTTCTCTGAATTTAGCTTGACGCAGGAGAGCATCGAATTCTCTCCCTAGCTCCCTCGTACCAGGAGCCAGGACGGAGAAGAAAATTGAAACGTTGAAATTCTGTATGTGTTCTTTATTTCTTCGTCCAGGGGGGAGTGGTTGGTTGGGAGCAACATGGCAGCGAGCGAGTGTGCCAAACTGAAAGCCGTAGCTCAAAATATCTTCCTCCCAATTGAAGGAGCCAGCCCTTACAGATGCATAATTCCTATGTATATCGAATAAAATCACCCCGGCCGGCCGTTTATACTTTGCATTGCATGCGTACTCCGTAGAGTGACTAGAGCCTGGACATTCATGTCGGTCCAGTTGTACGCATGGGACAAATTTGCAGCTGACGAAAGATCGGACTAACTAGTCATGTGATCTCATCAGGTATTGGGGCTCAAATCCAGTAGTAGCTGTCTAGCTGACAGTGCTCACAAAAGAAAAGATCAGCTAAATCCAAGATTTTTCACAGTAGCAGAAAGATGGAAGGGGAAAGGCGAAGAAGATTACGCTACAAGCACCGGTATATATCGAATAATAAACGTCTCCTCGATCTGAATTTACATATTTACATAAATATTATTATTACACAAAAAGGGGAGGAGAAAAAGAAAAAAAGAGGAAGAAACAAATGGAATCTAGAGAAGCAAGCTAGAACACTGACAGCACAACGCACGCCTCAAGGAACCCACCCGCTACGCTAGCTAGCTAGGGATCTCATCTCATCTCATCTCAGACGACAACGGTGAAGTAAGCGAGCGTGAGCCCGCCGTCGGGTGCGCCAGCGAGCGCGCCGAGGAGGCGGCGGAAGGCAGCGACGGGGAAGGGGATGCGGAGCGGGCCGCGGCGCGCGTAGCCGTACTCCTGCGCGGCGCGGCGGAGGAGCTCGGCGATGGGCGGGCGGCCCAGCAGCTCGGCGGGGACGACGAACCGCTGCGTCTCCTCCCCTTCCGCGCCGACCTCCACCGGCACGTGACCCGCGGGGACCTTCCCGCCGGTGGTGGAACCCGGCGACGTCGGAACTGGCTCCAACACGGCGCCTGGCGCCACCCTGCACGCCCCCGTCGACACGCACCGGAGTAGCCCCCTCATCGTCATGGGCCAGATGGGCGTAGGTCGCCGCTCTTGCTAGTGCTACTGCTACCCCACGGGCGCGCGCGCGCGGTGGTGGAGATCGAGGAGGCTGCAGTTGAGTGCCCGAGGAGGGGAGGAAGAAGGCGGGGCCGCGCGCGGGGGCGTGTGCTCTGCAGCCGTTGCTTGCTATATAGCCGCGGGCTGCACGCGGGAGCCATGGACGCTGAGGCCGGCAGGTGGGACAGGGGTGACTGTGGCCCCACGTGGAGGTGGGACGGAGGTGGTGGGTGTACGAATAGGACCACGGCGAGTACCCGAGGCGAGCTGGGTGGGCGGAGAGAGAGTGGCATGGCCTTGATGGCCAGATGGGGCCATGGGGGTGTTGAGTGAGTGGGATCGGAGTCGGGATCGCGTGCGCCGGGCTGCGTACCGTGCTTGGGGGTGCTTGTTGGCCGACACGTCACGCGGCTGGCCCAGCCGCAAGTGGTGGTGCTCCGGCCGGCGGCGTCCCCGACGTTACGGTGGCGCGTACGGATGGACCGACGGTACGGAGGAAGACGGGAGGAGGATCCGCCGGCCGCCGGAGACCCGATCTTGTGGTGGACTGGACTCGCCGGACAGACAGACGCACAGGGTCGGTCGCGCACACGCACACACATCAAGGGCCACGAGCACACGTGTCGCGTGCCGTATCGCGTCCCACATGTGCGCGTTCACGGTGGAGCAGCAGCACCAGCAGCAGCCTGGAATTGGAATTGGAACCGGTAGGGCGTTGCCGTCGCCAGAATGGTGTCGCGACTCGCGAGGGCGAAGGCACGTGAGCTGGGCCCCACACCCCTTCAGTCGCTCTCGGGTGGGCGGGGCTTCCGTACGCAGCCTCTGTACGGTTCCGTAACCACGGAAGGCGGTGGTACGGCACGTGGGGCCCGGCCGTACGTTACCCGTCGCTTTCCCCGTCCTTTGGTCCTTCCTCCCTGGCCCACTACCCACATCCACAGGCATCTTTTTTCAAAAAGAAAGAAAGAAGAAGAGTTGGACGTGCAGCAGGCCAGCAGCAGCAAGGAGGAAAGAAGGGTGCCGTGGAGTGCGGTGGGGAGGTCGCGGCATGTACAGACATGGGGGGCGTGGTCCGTGGAAAGCGCTGCCGTGCCGACATGGGCGCGACGTCTCGTGTTGCGTCAAGGGACAAGGGTGTCTCTGTTCGCGGAGGAGACTAGGAGAGGACGAATTTTTCATTATTGCCGCGTGGGATTCCTTTTCGACAGGGTTCATGTGGAAAAGGCAACCGATTTGATTTGGTTCAAAAAGTTCGTACGATTAATTCGAGTTTTGCTTCGGGTCCTTGATATGCAATTCTAGACAGTAACAGGAGCCTCTCAAAGTCTCAATTCAATTGAGGTATCTAGATCTTTGGAGTCCTGTATCTATATCTATCTATACCTCCGGCTCCCCTAATCCGAGATTCGTACACGTATTGAGTTCGATTACAACACACGGGCATGTTTATCGGACAAAATACAAAGTCCGATTTCCACACGTATTGAGTTTCGTTGCAACGCACGAGCACATTTTCTAGTTAACCTAATATATGAAAAGCGAACTGATTCTGAATTCTTAATATCCCCTTCATCGTCCCTCTCACTATTCTCAATTCAAGTTTGGAGCTGCAAAACCTTAGTTTGTGTTACTAGTAGTTCTTCATGTTTGTATTAAAAATAAGGAAGTAAAAAAACAAAACTCTTATAATATACACCTATTAATTAATGACCTTATAAAATCATGCAAAATACAACTATATCTTAAATTAAAATTAAAATAACTCATATGAGCACATCTAAAACACAATATATAATAAATTTATCATTATAAACATATCTAAAAGACTGATCCGCTAGACCTTGAGATTTATGAAATTATATATCCTTGTTGCCAACGAGCATGTGACTTAACACTAAAAAAATAACACCTTAAATCATAGAATACATATAAGAAAATGTGATCACTCATAACAAGTCGATGAATTAGCCCAGACGATCACCACGACAAACCTGACTAGGAGAGTTGTTTTAAATTTTTATAAGTTAATTTTTTGAAGTTGACCCTCTTTATGTATAATTTCTGGCTCCGCCACTGCCCCTATCGATATAGGGATAAATGAGCAATAGTGGCGCTCTTACTTAGCACACGACACACAAGCAATACACCCCTAATTCAGTGGACATATGGACGACCATGGAGTCTGCAGTATAACCCATGTATTGTGTCTGCTGCCTGTGTAGTTTGGTACACGTTGTACACCTCATAATAATCGTAAAAACGTGTGAACACTATTATATATAGAACTAATTACATCCTCTGAGTGATTGAGAGGGATGAATGAATGGAGAGGGAGAGTGAGTATGAGAGGGAGAGGACAGAGGAGCTAGTGTCCTCGTCATTCACCAGTACTTCCGTACACTGATATTTATTGGGTGCAACGCGTAAATGTACCGGGTCCAGCATTCACGACTTGTTGGCTGCTGTTAGTGTGTTTTACTGTGATGGGATAGCAAGGGGTGCATGTGTCAATGAACGAGCAGCATCGATCATAGACAAAAACAGGACGCCGGTCGTAGACAAAACAGCAAGTTGAGAGGAGGTCGACGCGTGAATCCACTAGATCTCTGCGTGCCTTGTTGAAACGCGCGAAGGATCGTTCCATCGGCGTCATTCGTGATTCGTGAAGGTTGTGGAGTCCACGCCACACACCTACCCTACCCCCTCTCGAACGGCTAGATAGCCAGAGCATAGGCTCTCTCTCTTTTTCGAACTGTTGGTACAAAAAAAAAGTTGCCGCCATTTTCTAGCTAGAGATTAAAACAAAGCAAGTGTTGACTGTTTTTACTAGGAAAAAAAAGTAGCCCAATAAAAGCCTCGTAGCTAGCGGGCACTACACAATTGACAATACATTTTGTTGAAAAACAAGTGTTGATTGTTTTCTAGGGAAAAAAAGGAGCCCTCCTAAAGCCTCGCGCAGCCAGCGGGCACTACAAAATACATTTTGTCACTTCGCACTATTCATGCTCACCGAGACAACTTGATCGAGCCAATATAATAATGAGCAAACTCCAACTAATACTCTCTCCGTTTAAAAATACACGAGTTATAGAGTTAAGCCGAGTTAAATTATTTTAAATTTAACTAAAATTATATATAAAAAATCGAATCATGACAATTTTTATGAAAGTTTTAATAATTTTAATAATCTAGTGAAAAGCTAAATGAGAGGTAGTACAATAAATAATAGAACATAGCATTGTAACATTATTCTAGATGTGTGCATCTCCAAGAGTCTTTCTAAATTTCACTCTCTAAATTACTATTTAAACTGTCATTTGCATAAAAGTTGTTTTATATATCTTTTCATTTTTCAGCAGCTTTTTTATATCCCACGCACACTCTAGGACAGTCATTCTCATCCTCTATATTTGACTATCGAAAAATCCGGAATAGAGGACGGCTATATTTAGATGACCATTTAGATAAGCCGTTGGAGGATAGTTTTTTACCAAAATCTCTATTACTAGCATTTAGGAAGGATATGAAGAATCTCTTGGCCAAGTGATGCTCTTTTTTACATGCTAAAATGTGGGCCAAGCGATGTAATCCGTCGTGCCGAGATACTAAATACGGCATATATCATCCGTTGCACCTACGTCTTGCTTTGAGCTGTGCCAAAAGACGGTGCCATCATGCCCCCATCCTCACATGGCACGGCCCAAGTCCCGGCTCTACACTACACACGAGAACTCACAAAGCATGCATACCCAGCATGTTGACCTAAACTAACCATGTGCACAATAAGTTGCTGTAGAATCTGAGCAGATAGCACAACTACAACTCGACAAAGTGCGTACATACTACACAGGTAGGTAATAGTAATAATGAACTTGTTGCGGAGACGACAGCCAGGTGCATCCGGAGTTTGGGGACCTCTCACTACACTGGTCGACAACAACGTACTATATGAACGTACGTGGATCGTCGTCATCTTTAATTTGCCTAGCTAGCTACTGGTGGCTAGCAAGCAAGCCGATCTGCTTGGAAACGGATTTGTTTCCGCGAAAGGACCGGCATCTTGAACACAAAGAAACACTGATAGTAGTATTATATTGTAGTTACACCCACCATGCATTCGTAGCCATATAGATAAGGCCACACCACCAACAGGCAGCAGAAAACAAACACAGCGATATGACACCCACTATTCCGTGCTTAGTGTCCACGATGCAACCGTACAGAGGCTAACCCACAGAGGCTAACCGTACAGAGGATTAATTTCAGAGCCCCTCCCTTTTTTATATGGGAGAGGCTAACCCACGCACGTGCATGCTATAAGCATCCGGCACGCACACTCCATTTATGGTAAGTGTAAATATTATAATCTCTTTTTAGCAAAAATACTAATCACGTTGTTTGTTGGCGCGCGGATCCCCCCCTCCCCAACAATAACTGCTTGCGGCTTGCACAAAAGGCTGAAGATCTGTTGTCGGTGTCTAAAATGGCGGGGTCTAGACGGTCAACGAGTAAATTTCTAAGCGTGTCGAAGTTCGGATGGTTACGCTCGGAGAACACAGAGGTTTATACTGGTTCGAGCACGAACGCCCTACGTCCAATGTGTTGCGGGGTCGTATTACCGAGCGTGGAGAGCTCGAAGAGGGGAGCTACAAACTTTGGTGAGAGAGGGAAGCGCCTTCCCAGGTCTCGTGCGTATGAGGTTCTTGGTTCTGGTGTGTGCTCGCGTGTGTGCGAGTTTGAGTGTGTGTGAATGAATGTCGGGATGTCGAGAGAGCGAGATTGAGGGTCCATTCTCCCTCTTTATACATAGGGAGAGATGGAGGAGTACAGTAGAGAGAGAAGGAGTGAACGTAAGCCCGGCTCGGGCTGCTGCCGAGGGGGAGCTTTGTCTTCATTCTGTCTTCCTTCCTGAGGAAGATTGCGCCAGTAGACACATGTTCGGGTCATGTTCGTCCTTGTTGTGCTGTAGCCATGCGTCTTGTGACCGAGGACTCCGCTGTTCCCTTACCTGGGCATGGGCTAGGGCTGGTCGCACATGACCGGGTACCCCTGCGTTCCGTCATGCCGAGCTGATGATGCCCTAATCCCTGTTGGAGTGTCCTTCGGAGGCATGACGCGGATGTAGTGCACGGAAGTCGCCGGTTAGGCAGCACAGGACCTTGTACCGCAGGGTGAACAAAGGTTGGCATAGCGACTCATGCCTTGAACCCCATCCCTCAGGACGGAGGGTACTGTGGACCTTTTGACTATATGGGCTATGGCGTCCCAAGTTGTTGATGACGGTGAGATCTCCGAGGGTAAGGAACGTCACGGGTGACGTCTGCGTGGCTCGGACAGGGCGGAAGAGCACCCGAGGGTTGATGACGTCACGGATGACATCACCTTAGCTCGGACGAGGCGGAAGGGCCCCCGAGGGTTGATGACGTCACGGATGACGCCACCTTGGCTCGGCGAGGCGGAAGAGCCCCGAGGGTTGACGACGTTGCGGATGACGCCCTCTTGGCTCGGGCGAGGCGGAAGAGCCCCCGAGGGTTGATGACGTCACGTGTAACACCCTCGGTGTTAATCACAGGCTAAAAAGTTATAAAGCCTAATTATATCGGATCAACCGATAATCGGAGACTATAGTTCATACATCAGAAATTATGATAAGGTATTTATTCTACATGTCCTATATCTATTTCCATCTATATGAACTATTGGGAAAGTTTCGTAAACTTTGGAATTAAAACGTCACATGACGACTTTTATAATTATCCGGTTTATTTTATAAAGCGGAAATAATTATACGAGTTCAACCAAGTTTCCCGACCTTGTCCGGAATACTCCAGTTGAACTCTGCAACAAAAGTCGTGAAAGGTTCGTGTTGCCCGAAAACAGAGAAAATGCCCGGAAAATATTCCGAGCCCTCACCCGAGCGCAACCGACAACGTTTTTGACCGGCGTTGACCGACATTTTGGAAATCTCGCATGTTGACGCAACGTGAAGATAAGTTGTAGATCGGATCGAGCCGAATAAAACTCGTTCAACCGCCGATACCTGAATCAGAGCCGAAAATAGCAAAACAGATGCCTGAAGATCGTCGGATTGCCAGTTTTTGGTCCCGTGAGATTTTCTCCAGGAACTCATAATTCGCAAACCATTTGGAATTTGACTGTGCCGTTTAAAGCAAAGTTGCTCGATTTGACGAGACTTTCGCAACGGTATGTTCCGACGAATTTTTCAGTTAACAGTTTGGAATCCGGGAACCTAAAATTGAGTACCGTGGCAGTTTCATAAATAATTAGAAAAATTAGAAGGGGATAGAAGACAGGATGTCGACATTTGCTCTGCCGAGAAAAATAAAAGGGGACCGACCCCCCCTCTCTCCCCGGTCTCCTTTCTCGGCCTCTCCATCCGGCTCCTCTCTTTCTCCTCCCAGTCAGCTCTCTCGCTCTCCCTCGTGGGGGCTCTCCCTCGCCTCTGCTCGACGAGCAGGCCGACGCTGAGGCCCCTGCCTCCCCCAGCAGCGCTGCCCTGCCCTGCGCTAGCTCGCCGGCACGCCCCCATGCGCGTGCGCCCCGGGACCGAGCCGGGCGGCTCACCTGCCGCATGCAAGCAACAGCGCCGAGGCGCCTCTGGCCGGCGCCCTGCCGAGCCCCGCGCGCCACGCTGCACGAGCCGCGCCGGGTCGTGGCTGCTGCGCCTCCGCGCTACGTGCCGCTACCGGCGACGCCGTTCGCTCAGACCGAGGCGAGGGCCGAGCCGCGGCCGCTGCCGCTGCGGGCCGTGCGGCGAGCCGCTGCTGCAGCTGCTTGGCCTGAAGGCCGTCGTCACCCCTCCGTCCCTGCAACCACGGCACTCGTCCCTGGCCCGGCCGCCGTCCACCCCTGCTGCCCTGGCCGGTTACCAAAGCCGCCGATCCGCCGTCTCCCGTCGTTTCTCCCGTGAAAGAACGCAGAAAGGGGTGGTTGCAAATAGAAATTCTTTATCTATTTCACTTTGCATATATTTCATGACTCATTGATTTGCGTATATATTCTTGATTTATTCATTGCAAATGCAGGGTTCTGAATGCCAAAGTTAATCCCCAAAATTAATTTAATTTCTGTGCAGCGATCTTTGGAAAATTGTGATAAATAATAGAAAAATCGCATGGATGCGATTTAGGACCTTTTGGAATCCTTGATAAATTCTCTACGCACTAGATCAATTGCATATTAGGTTTGAGTTCGTTTTAATTGCTGTAAAAATGATTCTTGTGCTGCTGTTTTAGAAGCTTTGTTGTATAGATTAAATATTTGTTGCCGTTAAGGAGTGCTCCACAAATCATGAAATAATTGTGGTATGTTCCTTATATAATGTATGGTGCCTGGTTAAAGTTTCATGACAGTTTGATAAATGGTTTGTGAGTTATAAAAATAACAAATGTCATAGTTCACTGTTTTGGCTGCATGCATAGTGTTTAATAAATAAATATTATCATGTGCTAAATGGTGTTTTCTGTTGGTATGTTGCATACCAAAGTTGTATATAATATTACTATCTATCTTGTGTTAAAATTTGGTGGCCATATCCCCATTAGTTTGGGAGATATGCATTTTCTAAGTTGGAAGTTAAATCTGTCCATCTCTCTAGACAGATCTGTTCATAAGTGTTTTTTGACTAACTTAAAATGTGAATCAGGAATTTCTAATATGGAATGAAGTGTAGACTTTTTCTTAAGATTTTCAGATTGTCTTGATTCATATTTTTAGGAGTTGTAGATCTTGAGTTATAGTTGTTTTAAAAGGGATGTCAAATGTGTCCACCTTTTGAACAGAGATGCCTTCTTCTTTAAATTCAAGTTATTTAACTATTAAATCACCCTTGCATGTTAAAAGTAAGTTGTAGACAACTTAATGATTTTTTCAAATATGTAAGAATAATGTTTGATGGATTAGTATAACTCCACTTATGATTAAAACCGTAGCTACATCTTGCTGTCCCGAACTTGCATGTGTAAGTTAAATACTTTAACTTGTTCTTGCTAGTTTATTATGCTAAGTAAACTTAATAGATGAATGATTGGTATGTGTTGAATTGAATTTAATAATATATCATGCTTGGTGTGCTTTTATCTTCTATGTTAGGATTGGGTGATAATTAGCTAACTAAGTTAAGTAACTTTAAGCGCGTATGTATGTGTTGTATGATCTTGTGCTTATCTTGAATGCGTGTAATTGTATCTTGTGTTATCATTTCCTCGCATTCATACATATGCATCGGCATTTCATTTGGGTATGATAAGTACATACGTGAGGGACGTGACACTTGGAGCTAACCCGAAGGTGGTGTTGATGGACGAAGACCGCAGATGGAAGTGTCTTCGATGGTGCTCGCAAAGCGAGTGACCTCTAACGAACACTGACCTAGTGTTGGTCCCAGGCAAGCCCCGGAGAATTCTAACTCCCTACTTTATGATATCAATTTACTATGTTATACTATGTTGTTGCATTAAGTATAGGAGTTGGGTGAACCTAATTGTTGCATATCACCCTTCTTGCTTTTGATATCCCTATATCCTTGTTAACCTGATAGTATAGCAAAAGATAGATGCTTAGTACTGCTAAATTAATATGGAACCTCGGTGACCCCTGTCACGTAATGCCCTACGTGGCACACCGATGGGTTGAAAGATATAATGAAATAGAAAGGCAACCGGGAAGGTTGGTAAGTTCGTACGTCTGATACTGGCAACATCTAGGTGAGCTGCGCGCCCTAGGCCGGTATTTTGCGTATGTGTCTGCCTTTTTGGCGGGCCGATCGGGTGGTGCCCCTCTTGTCATGTTGAACGCATGCCTCAACGCTTAG
The DNA here is from genome assembly GCA_022036555.1 of Microstegium vimineum. Lineage (NCBI taxonomy): Eukaryota > Viridiplantae > Streptophyta > Magnoliopsida > Poales > Poaceae > Microstegium > Microstegium vimineum. Next base: position 53,836,862 of record CM039131.1, on the reverse strand, counting down.
CTGGCAAGATAACTCGTTCGAGCCGCGAAACCTACCTACTGGCCGAACCAAGGACGAACATAACCGCAATTCGGTGAGGGTTGACGGGGACGCGGAGAGTAAGGCCGAGCCGGCTAGCTGATCCCTAGTCCGAGGATTTACTGGGTCCCGAGCGGTCCTCGGTTTTGTTCGGGGGTTATGGGAAGCGTTCTTGGTTTGAAAGGTAGACTAGGCGACTGCCGCGTCCCTTGGTACAGGGGCTACGAGGTTTGGGTGAGGAATAAACCCTCCAGGTGGATAGGAATACGATTCGAATCACGGTCTCTCCCCGTTAGTGAGAACTTGACAATTGCTACACTGGCGTGGAAACAAATAATCTACTTGAACGATTACGAGGAAAATGATATGATGGACCAGAAGGGTGCACTGGTTACTATTGCTTGTTAATCAAGTGTATTGCTTAGTACATGTGCTAATCTAGATGTCAGGTAATGATTACTAAAATATAGCAAAGCTCCAATGAAGTACTTACAAGTCCCATTAATGCTTTTATGCAAAAGAGAGTCCAAGCTACTCTACCACCACAAAGCCTGCATAATCCTTGGTGTCCTTTATTTCTGGTTTATGACGGGTAAGTCTAGCTGAGTACATTCGAGTACTCAGGGTTTATCCCACCTTGTTGCACGTGAAGGGTTCATGCTGCTAAAGGTGTGGCTAACCACCGGTGGACACGGTGATTCTATATTATCTCTTCTCTCTATGTTGTTGTTGGAGGATGACATAAAGCTGGCAATGTATCTCAACTTATCTTATTACAACTCTTTCAAAGCTATGTTGTTTTATAAACGGTTTTTGAAACAAGACTTGTACTAATTAATTGTAAACTCAAATGTGATTTTATTCCGATGCAAACTCTGAGCTTAGTGATTTGTATTTACTTGATCTTGCAATTCTCGGGTGTGACGTTAATTGACCGAGGTCTTTCGGGACACTCGGCAAACTACCAGGATTATGAAAGCCTAAGGACGAAGGTTGTCGCGCTGGCGATGATTTTTGGACTTAAGTTTTTGTAATTTGGGCGGTTCTGTTACAGCTGATATCAGAGCATAGATTAAGTATAATATTGTCATTAACTCGACTGTTAACACAAAGTTTTGTTTTTAAAATGATATTTTAACTAAAAGTTTTGCTATATGTAAATTGTCAAAACTAATTTGCAAAACTATGCTAGCGACATCCTCCAGTTAAGCCCAACTTAGGACTCTAGGTGGCTTATTTAAGTACTAACTTGGGGAATTGCATCATATTTCTATTTACCTGTCCATACAGGTTGGAATAGTATGGGGGCCATTCACTTGAATGGTGTTGTATGGATCAAATTTGCTGCTACGCCTAAGGTAAGGTGAGTTGTGAGAGCATGGTCAGATACACTGCCGATACTAGGGGAATGCTTATATGATGCTGGACCATGATCTTGTTTACACACGTTCATGAGAAAGTATCCATGTGTTGGTGTTGCTGTCTGTTGAGTTACACTTTTGTATATATAAGTTGTGTTCGGTAACTTTTGTGTTTTCAAGTTTTGGTATAAATTATAATTTCATTCTTTTTTGTGTGTTTAATAACTTATGTGTTTTAAATATTCTTTTTCCTTTTATATTTTTCTTTTTTAATTTTTTTTACAACATTAGCAAGTTGTATAGCATAACTTATGTACACAAAATGTATAGATCAATCGTGTAACTCAGTTATCTAAGTTATGTTGTGTGACTCAGTTATCTAAGTTATGCTGTGTAACTCAGTTATATAAGTTATGATGTGTAACTCAGTTATCTAAGTTATGTTGTCTAACTGAGTTGTTATACGGTGTAACAAACATAAATAAAAATTAAAACAGTAAGAAAAAAGAAAAAGAGATAAAAGGTAAAAGAAAAGGTATAGAAAATATAAAGATTGTGCAAAACGTGTTCACGGTAATGATTGCTAAAAATGTTCACAATATTTAATTAATGTGCAATAAACACAAGGGGACGATTCTCAAAAAAAAAATGAAGACGGGGAATTGGGGATAAGATATGGTGGGACCCATCACATGCTTAGGCCATGTTTGGTTCCTCTTGAAGAGGGACTAAAGTCTTATTTTAAGTCCCTTTTAGTCTATTTGAACCAAACACTAGGGACTTATTTAGGGACTTTTTTGGGCTGGCTAGTAGTCTTAAGGGGTGAGGCTTATGGAGACTTTTGGACCACAATTGACACCCTTTGCCCTTCATTATTGCCTGCCCACGCCCTCTCCCTTCACCATGCAGGGGTACAATGATCTTTGTTAGGGTGTATTAAATGATGTTAAGTCTATACAAGTTCATGGAACCAAACACCAATAGAGACTTTTATTAAGGGGGTGTTTGGTTACATCCCTCTAAACTTTAGTAGCTAAACTTAGGTGATTTTAGGCCATAAACTACCAAACACCCTCCTAAAATGTCCCCTAAATTTTAGTTGATGTACTAAACTTTAGGGACCACTAAACTTTAGGGGGTAAATCAAACACCCACTAAGTCTGTGTTTTAGTCTTTAGTCCCTAGAACTAAAGAACCAAACAGGGCTTTAGGCTGAGCGGTGTGCTGATGCACGTGTGCGTGCGGTTGACTCAGATTACGGACGGGACGGCCGAAACAAAGACAATACCTTTTTATATATAATAGTAGTAGTAATAGATCACCTTTTATCATGCACGGCAGATGAGATGAACCAAAGAGATGGAACAAGAAAACAAAGACGATTCCGTACACGCCGTACGCACGCAACGAATAACACCTAATTAATAATCCTATATATACTTATATAAATTCCGTACACGCTGCCCGCCAGAAACCAGTTGAGAATGAGATGGGCGCGCCGCCGGCCGTACGGACGGACGAGAAGGCAAAACGAGGTTCACCGAATCCCAGTTCCGTACGCCGGCCAGATGGGCGTCTTATCCCGTACCGTACGGGAACGCAAAGGCTGTGTGGCGACACTGGCCGTGTCGTGTGGCCCGGCGCCGGGGATGGGAAGGCACGAGACGTGCGCCGTGCGCGTGCGACCAGGAGCAACCAACCGCGCGCACGCAGCGTTGGGCGCCCAGGGGCCGGGAGAGCTGAAAAAGGAGTGGCCACTGGCGGACTGGCGGCACACGCACACACACACTGCCGGAGCCGGTTGGTTCGGTTCGGTTGGCCACTTGTCCATTGGCTGGCGAACGACGACGTCTCCTCCGGTCCTCCACCTCGCCGTACTTCCGTACGCCTCCTTACCGGCCGCGAGTACGGCACGCGTTGCGACAAGAGGGCAGCAGCTGACGGGACAGTGGACCAACATAGCTTTCGCAGCATGCGTCACATCACATGGCTTCTCTCTCTGCCCAGTGGCCACGCAGAGTATGAGAGTTGGGTGCGGTAGCGGCAGCGGCAGCGGCAGCGCCTCCTTTCTTCCTTCCTTCCTGGAGTGGAGTGATTGTAGTACTACTCGTAGCTGCTACCGAGAAAGCTTTTCTAGTTTTATTTGTTAACACTAGGGTTCTGTTTGGAATGCGGGAATTTTTTTCTATTCCTGTATTTTTCTTGTGAAAATGAATTGATTCCTGTGAAATTTCTGTGTGATTCCTGTAAAATTTCTGCGTTCCAAACAGGTCCTAGTAGGAGTAATGAATTAGGGAATACTACAGACTACATACAGTAATAAATAAACCGAAAGCGAGGTGTGGTTTGGTTGGCGTGCTATGCTAATCCCTTCCCGTGCCTTTTTGTAGGAAAACAATAAAAAAAAGGTATATATACGAAAGTATATTTGTTTGGTGTCGTCTCTACATCTACTCCACCTGCCCGGCACGAACCAAAGCGTTGAGAGAATGCAATGTATATGGCCTGGCCTGGACAGCCCAAATTCTAACGAGAGAGCGGGTCGGCCCAGCCCAGACCAACCAGGAGGCGTAACCAGAGAAGGCTTCATGGCATCCCCCACCTATGGGCTATGGGCCGTAACCAGATGAACTTCATCTCCCATATGGCGTCCCCACGCCCTCGTATGGGCCATGACCGCCTGGCCCATTCCGAGACAGTGGTTTTGAAAACGTCTCTCATCAGTCCATTGCTTCGCCGCAACAACAAAACCTGACATCAGACCATCTCAGAGTTGCGCATTTTTCTTCTGAGATTTTAGATCGCTCTTTGTACATTTTTCATCGAGTGTCTTTAAATGAGTTGCGCACGCTCAGTCTCTCACGCAGCAATAGCATACACTCTCCACTTGCACTCGTGCATTGGGAAAAAAAACACCAAAACAGAC